>JAZFAU010000044.1:0-107500 GCA_037178615.1 Dione vanillae | reverse complement strand
TTAGAACGCAGATAATCAAAATAAATCATTCTTCCTCACAGGAATCAAACCCATTAACCGTTGCGTTTACAAGCAGAAGCTTCAACGCTATGTCACTTCTATAAACATTTTTTTAACAACCAAACCATATTTATTACTAAATTTTACTACGTATCCCTTAGAATGTGAGGAAAAGAAATCTTCTACTACTAACACAGATAACAAAACCTTCCATTCTCATTTTTTGCGACAAATCTTATGTGTTATATGTCAGGTCGCTACAGACCCTAAACTTGGCATCGAACCCCCGACCGTCGCGCTTACAAATAGACGCTACGCCACTGCACCTATGGAGGATAGTGTCTATACCAAACGTCCCAGGATAAATAACCAGTCTGATATGAAACCGCAACTTACCAACACACATCGCTTATCTGCAGAACTTTGTTGGAACATCTATTCCTCTACAACTTGAGACGCGAACAATGTGTTTGTGTTTGTGTTTACAAACACAATGAGTCGTCTTCATACAAAGTGTGACGCGACCGCAATTCCAAAGTTCCCGTTGATTTGATGAAATGAAAACAGTGCGCGGTCTGAGCGATCGCTTAATAACCCCTTTTAATTGATATTCCTGTGGCTCAGTTATTATGAATATATACTGCAGTTGTAGATTCGATTCTCAATTAAAAAGAATATTATTGTTTATGGATTTTTCAAATCTACTAAATTGTAGTATTATTTTATTTAAATTATAAGTAAAAGTAACAAGATAAAGCCCGGCATTGTGTACTTTCGGAATATATAATGTTTAAACTGAGTAAAAAGTAGACAACAAATTGTTTTGTAACGGAGAAAACGAAATAAAGATGGAGAAATAGAGCATTTAAGAAAATATCAATGTTCTAACACATAATTCGTGAAGATTGCATTTGATGAAATAAAAATTGACAGCAAAATAGACAGATGTATATGGCCTCTAACCTCTTCCAGCAAATTCGAGACAAAGACCAGATCAGTATAATATAAGTCATATCAATTGACCGAGTGGCGATCAAATCGAACTATGACCACCTTATAAACTAAAAATTATAATATATCTAAAACTTTCTTTCCAGCTCTTCTCAACATTACTGCCTTCCGAACCGGTAGTAACGGCATATTTATTCGACGATACAGAAATACTTATAAAAATATATTAATTGAATATAAAATGTTTCAAATAAAATTTAATTGAATTGAAATCAAAACATGGTCCTCAAAAACAATTTTCTTAGACTATCTTTCAAATTTCCCACAATACGCTACAGTATGAGCTGAATCAATATTCTATACACAATACAATTATGACAGTAAAGTAGTTATTCACTTCATTAAATGAGAAGCTCAAAGCGAGCTTGAACCGCAGTGTTCAAACACTCGCAGTCTCCATTGTTCACGATCTCCACGCTATATGGTTTCTAGACTGCATCCATTGAGATTGACGTTCACAAGTAAATGTGCATGCATGTGTAATTTCGGCCTTTGAAACGGCTATAATTTAATACTAAAGTATATTTTATCTTTGTGTTTTGATAATTTTAAAGTAACACTTCCACTTTCACTTCCACTTCAATTTTCACTTTCACACTGTATATAAAAAATCAATGAAGAACTCATAGCTTAGTGGTCGGAGCACTTGAACGGTTTGCATGAGAGGGTTCGAATCCTAAGCTACGTTCAACTTTTTATGTGTTTTCAAGTATTTTTTCTTTCAGTATATGTATCTATAATAATATTGTAATATTTTGTTTGATTAAAGGCGCTTATCTCTTTTTCGTGTTGGATACCATTCATTCACCCAGTCCATCCATCAGTCCATTTACCAAAGAATATAAGCTATTAGGCTAAGGGCTATTTAATCCACATTTATACATAAGTTAAAGTTTCATTGTGCCTCGGGAGCGAAGCAACTAAGAGCAGTAAGAGTAAAAGGAACCTAATATCTAGATACTCGTTCCCCGCTTTTTGCCGTTTCGAGGCATTGCGTGTTGGGTGGCGGAACTCAACGCCACGCTTGAATGGAATTGAAGTAATGCATCGAGTGAGTATTGAATTCACTAAAAGTCAAGTGCCTAGTTGCCAGAGCGAAGAAAATGCAAAAAAAAATATCCATCTGCCACTAATAAATGAAATGAATGGGATTCGAACCTACAAACCGTCGCGTTTACAGATCGACAGTGTGCCTCTACGCCATGACAGCTGTCTCTCATTTATTTTTTATCTATTTTTATTTATTTAAACATACATTTTCCAAATATATATAAGAGTTGCATTATATGATTTATAATTCTATAATAAATGATTAAATACTGCAATAAATTTTTGATTACATAGGATGTTGTAAAAAACTGAAACATCATAAAACAGATCAACAATATAGTATAATTCGATATGTCCATTATAAATATTCAAAAAATATAACTTTTGTACACAACAGCGTCACAGTGTGATGACCACAACGCCTGTCATTTCTTTAAATGACATTTAACTATATTTCTACAGCCTTCTAACAGCCAACAGATTAAAAAGTTTATTTATAATTACACAATAAAGAATAATAAAAACATATTTATTCAATATATAAACAAATTCTGTTTCGTCTAAACAAAAAAAGTATATATTTGAAGAAATAAATCATAGAATAAGATAAAGAATGAAGTCTATACAAGTATATATACATATATATATATATATATATATATATATATATATATATATATATATATATATATATATATATATATATATATATATATATATATATATATATATATATATATATATATATATATATATATATATATATATATATATTGGCTATATAATAGCGTAAGGACTACAGAACTTTTTAACTTATTACAGCTTTATATACAGCGTGTTTATAATAAATATAAAAGATAAAATTGGTTATTTTTAGTTTTATAAATTACACCTTAGATACTTGCAAAGTAGTCTTTATTCATTTATTTTTAACATGGAAACAATTACTTAAAGTATAAAGATACATTGCAAATGGATTCATTAACGCAATAACACTTAGACTCGTAACGATTAAAAATTACAACTTTAATTATTTTCGTAGATAAAGTGACACTTTATATAAACACTTTTAAGTGTTTTTTAATAAATATATCTCACTTCTCATCTAAAATACAAATTCACTATTAATTTAACACTAAACAGTGCTTAAATTGATAATCGTCATTTACTCGCATGTCTTTGTTCATAGAAATATATAAATATACATAAGTGCATATACTCTACTGAGTGCATATATTTTTTTCTACATATTTACTTTCTAATGTATTCGAAATATCGTAACGATATACATTTGGCGTCTGTCAATTGAACTACATTTATTTATTTGGCAAGCTTGAATCTATAATCTACACCACTATATAATGCTATAGAATTTACTTTCAACACTATATGTTAATTTAATTACTCATAAAAACACATTAATATTGAGCGTAAAGTGGGCGATAAAAAGATTTTCACATCACTAAATTGCACAGATTAAAAATCTTTAAAAACACGTTGCACAGACTATGTATTGTAAGTGCTTTTTACTCTCGTCATACTATTAAAAATATTTTATAAATGTATAGCGTTGTGGTCATGCCGACTGAACATTTTTAAATATTATACTACCCTCTATCTGTCTGCTTAAGTTAAGACTTCTCTTCCTTCTTTTGCTCACCCTGTATATAGTAATAGTTGACGAACCGAACACCCTGTGTTATTTGTGCACATTCGTTGGTGAAGTGGCAAGCGAATAGCAACATGTTCCTTGGCTGGACTCTCCAAGCGAATCTCATAAACATTAGAGAATATAACGACAAAGCTGGAACAAAAAATAATTTTATAATATTTTAATCATTTACACATAGAGCTCAACAAGTCTTGATGTAACATGATTATAGAGAGACTAGGTTTTACAAAATTAACATAATAATATAAAAATACCAGTAATATTTTTAAACCTATTATTATTTTTATTAATATTTTTGCACCGTCCTCTAGGTATATCGTAAGTTTTAAGATTGCATACATACCCCTCCCTAGACCTATATGACGTGTATTTTTAGTATTTATAAAGAAATTTACTAGTATTACGATTTTGTTCGCATTTGTCATAACAAAGTACAACAAATACTATGATAAAATATTGCATACGTCTGTACAGGGAATCCTAGTGAGATATTCAAAAGATAGATATCTAAATATCAACATTCAAGTGATTTTCTTGCTCCAAATTCATTATATAAATCCTTTTATTGCACATTGTAAGTGAGTACTGTTATTGTAAATAAATGAAATGATAATTTTCATTAATATAATGATATAATGACCGTTTTTCATAGACAAAAATTCGAAAAGAAAAAAAAACGAACAGAGCATCGAACGTGCAGACAAGGCCTAGTTTAAGACAAATCCTTATATAAAAAACTATTACGATAATAAACTGTTTTTACAATTATAATAATTAAAACCTCTTTAAAAGTTTAAATGTCAAAAGTCATTAAGAATAAGTAAAGCACTTCCAGTTAATAAATTCGTAAATGTAAGAGACCCAGCGTTCAATTCAATTATTTTAAGTGACATCATTGTATACGGAATATATGTAGATAACGTTTACTGTTATCTTATTGATGCTTGAATCTCATGTCGTTTATCTTTAAACACTTGTTAGCGCCGGTTTTTATCTGGAGAGGCTTTATACTCGCTTTTGATTTCGCAACGGATATTTTAAACGTTTTTTTTTTAGCTTCACGCTCATAACAAGGTATGCAGAGAGTTCTCCATTCGCCATTTTTTACGTCTTCGAGGCATTGCGTGTTGAGTTACAGAGCTCAACCCCGCTTTTGCATAGTTGGCAGCGCAAAAATAACTAATTTGGAAAATAAATAATCCACCTTCCCTGAATGTGAAGAACCTACAAACCGTCGCGTTTACATGCAAACGCTGCGTCTCTGTGCCACGACGGTCATTTTTATTTATTATTAAAATTAAATAGCTACACACACAGAGGGTACATAGTGTTATCCGTACGGCGCTTTACGTCCTTTTTTGAAAAATAAAAATGATCATTCAACGAATTCTAGTTCGCATCTGTTGCTTTAGGCCGTAAGAACACGTTTCCGCAGGAGTTTCGGAAAAATCATCAAATTACAGCTCCCATAAATTCCCTAAGGGACTTGCACGCCTTATTTATATTTGGAATATAGTTTTGTACGCACAATCGTAACGGTTGTGCGTTGTCTGACAGTCACTCTCGCAATGAGAGAAATTTTTATATTATCAATTACTCAAGTAATAATATGAGTAATACGCATGAGTAATATTTTATTGCACTACGTACATTATGTACAGTAGTTTTTGCAGCTAGGTTGTTTCATATAAAAAATAACACTAGAAAAATTGGCTTCAATTTTCCCGCGTACCAATGATATAGGGAACTTAAGTGTTAAGACACTCCGTTCTCCACTTTTCATCCATTTTGACACATTACATGCTGAATGGCGGAACTAAACGCTGCGCTTTACTAAGGAAATGAAATAATATCTAAGGCTTCAAAAAAATAATCAAATGAAAAAAGGAAATGTATATATTTTAATTTTTCATCAAAAAAGCAATTAAAATATTTAATTAGGTTTGACTTTTGCCTCAACGACTTCGACATTAAATCGCTCATTGAGTGACACAATAAGTAATTACAATATTCGATTTCAAAAATGTTTAATTTGATGTGGAGGAATTTAATGGAATTCTGAACGTAAACCATTTTCCACACTCAAAGATATCAATTAACATTTAAGTATCATTATTTTACTTAATAAAATAGTATAAATATTATTATTATTATTATTTATTTAATTATATACTTTAATCAGCAACCATTTGTAGTAATAGTAATGTAACTAAAATATAAACCCTTATTTTTTCTCCTACTCATTGAAAGTTCGAGAATTTGTATTGCGCATTATAGTGTTTCATGTTTCTACATACATAGCTTTAGGAAAACATTGGATTTGTCTAAGTAATTATACTTTTGATGGTAAGAATGGAAGGAGACCTCATGTTAAAGCATGAAGACACCCCAGAGGCTATCAATGAAGAGGTTAAGAGGTTAACATTGGAGGCAAGAGAAGTAGACTTTTTCTCCATTCTCACTACCTCGCTGAGATAAAATATAAGATTATGTATGTATGTATGTACTATTGACATTACATTTCTTGAAAAGAATTAAAAAGTATCTTCCTGAACCCATTGTGACTTATATTGACCACTTAAATATCATGTATACATCTTCCCCAATAACTTCATTTGACAAACAAGCAAAGCCACAAAGAAAGCTAAACTATTAATTTAATAAACATTTACAAATTTTAAAATACAATTTAACCTGAAACTAGTACCGGAACTAATGCATATATTTACTTGCCATAATATTTTTTATCTTTACAATATGTAAATCAAGACAGTAATATTATTAAATTACAAGTTATAAATATAAATCTAACAATCTTTTATTTATTATAAATTATTATCTACAGATAAGACTGTAAGAGTTCAAATTTAAATCATAGTATTTTACTTGAAGTTAATATTATGTAAAAATGGCTTTTAAATATACATTTTAACACAGAAAAATATTAAGATATATTATGTCTTCATCATTATTTTTATGCCTAACATTCCTTTGGTAGTAATAAGTAAATTGTTTAAGCTCTATAATTATCAAACTAATTAAAAAATCACTTTTAAATATATACCTATAGTTTTTAAACAAAATTCCATGACACTTCTGGTTACTTTAATTAAATTAAAATAAATATTATAATTAATATGTTATCACATATAATTGTAATTTATCTATGTACATAAGTAAAAGATTCAAGGCATTACATAATATAAATATGATGACCTCAAGTCACTAATGTAATTAATTGGTTTTATATTTGTTAAACATCAGGTCTCTGGTATGACGACAAAGTGTGGTGTTGAGTTCTGCCATAGTATTTAACTAATTATTATTTAATAAAATATAAATATATGATGTATGTATTTCAAGTATATATAGTATGGATTTATGTACTTATACATACATTTATTATAATAAAAGGTCAAGCAGTCAAAGTATAGATTTCAAAATTGAGTTAAAATACAATTAATAAATGGTTTAAATATGATAAGTTGTCAATATATTGCACAATTTAATCTTACTTTGTTAGTTGAGATCATATACTAATTATATACCTACGCAATATGTATATATTGACAACAATAATTTTGTGTAAAGAAATAATTTATTGCAAACTTATTGCAAATATATACTGTATAAATTGATACAATATAAAACATACATTATATTTATTATTTGAAAAAAAGTGTTTTATTCTGTATAGTTAATATTCATAAAGAAATATTGATATCATACCAAACGTCATTTTGCCACTAATAAAGCTAGGATCCTTCCTTGTGTCAGCAATTGCAGCTAATGGTATTCCCCAATTTGCTATTGGACCCCAGAAATGGGTGCTGTAATTAAATATATTAAAATTTAATTTTATTCTAGCAAGTAATTTGTGTACCAGTTATATTTGTCAAACTTGTTATAAATTACCTCATTAAATATTCTCTAAATTCTTTGCTTTTTAGCTGGTTCAATAATTTTCTTGCACTCATTTTGCTGAAATAAAAAAATAAAACGTTAATAGTTATTTGTATTCTTTTTATTGTAAAATTATTTTACGAAATAAAAGTATCTAAATGTATATAAAAAAAATGGTTATATAACAGATAAATCTACTAATATGAAATGTATATTGTTGATCACTAGAACTCATACATTTTAATTTCAATGCATATTATTACGTGTTCAATTTTTCAATGGATGTCAAGGTTGAGACCTTCTTCACGGTTATTTCAATGTAAGATGAATGGAAGGTGCTTTCTAAAATGTCTATTTTATACCTTTTTATTTTTCTCTATCTTTGTCAGTGAGAAAATACGTATTTTAGTTACTAATTTAGTGAGAAAATCTACACTAACTCCGCTTCAAATTTAAAAGCACTGACACTGCCAGTTGTCAATGTCACTGCGATACATAGATATCAAAATAATATTATAAATGATTTATGAAATCGATTTGAAGCCTGATTTATAACTTTGCATGGCAAGTGTACGCAACCACAAAGAAGGCGGGCATGTTTATTAATAATTCTTTTAATGTTATATTGAAATAGAAAGAAATAAACAATATTTTTAATAGTTTCCTTAAAAATATATGTAAAATTCGTATTTTTTACGTCTTCTTTACATTACGTTTTCATTTGAGTCTCTTACATGACATGAAAAAAAGCTAAATTATTACGTTACGGACAATAGTAATACATATATTACATATATATGCAATATAAAAATTTTGCCATGCGTATATTATTTTGTGTGTTTATTTCTCATTTATGTTACGTGAAATATAAAAAAATATAATTTTATACTTATAATTTTATAATTTATCGTATAAGCTGTCATTGTGTGATGAAATATGTAGAATATTGAATCATGCTCCAAACCGTCAGATAGCGTCTTGTAAAATTTTTTAAATCTCTTTTTTTTTATGAAAGTTTCACCTCCCTGCTACAATGTCAACTAACAATTGATAAGGACTCGTTCGGAAACATTCTCATATATAATGTTATTAAAAATAATTTAAAAAATATGACAAATTTGGCGCTGAAATTTAAATATCATATATTTTAAAATCGTCTTTGTACATTTTTAAAGAAATGTATGTATTAGCCCGATATATGTTAAACAATCTTGATTTTTTATTATAAAACGAATAATGTCAAAAAAAAAAAACCATTATATACACTATCTAAATATGTACCACTCACAATGACAAAATTTATACCATCCTAATAACAATCTCCTAACAAAACAAATAAATATGTTAAATTTCAAGACATAAGTATTGAAATTCTACCTTCCAAAAATGAATTTTGTAAAGACGGCAATTATAATATATTTAATCATTTATATAACTGTATACGTTGGTTTGATTAGTGCTTTAGTTTACGTACGGCATAACATCATGTCAGAGCACAAGTGAGCATTTTTTGCATATAATTCACATTTATTCGTAATTTTCGTAAATAATCTAAAAAAACAAACTTTTAGTAAAACATTTGTATATTTTGTAATATAACTTGAAACATTATATTAACCTAGATAAAAGAAAAAAAAAATCACTTTCTCACAAAACTATATTTAGGGCCAATTTTACTGGTCACTGATAAAGTTTCAGCTGATAATTAATACTGTCTAATAGACAAAAGCCAATACATTAAACGAGTATTTTTCTGCTAGATAGTTACCTCAGACTTGTGAAACCAAAATTTGTTGCATATCTGCCAGAGGAAGCACAAGTTTCCTATCTGGTACTTTAACAGCAAATGGTGAAACCAGCCCTTAAACTTATAAATTTTTCAGTATACCAGAACACCTGTATGTGAGAAATGATTAAATAAAACAACACTACTAATATTCACATGGGATGTATTTAAGAAAATATAAAAAGGCACTGAAAATGGACGGCTCTGAAGACCTTTGGAATGTTACATTTAAGTCATACTGCCTGTAGATTCCTATATATTAATAAAAAAATTAATACAAATATACAATACAATTACTTCTTCAATTCCTAAAATAGTACAAAAACTGTTTACAGCAACCATATTAATACTAACATGTTAATAAAAACTAAAATTGCTAAAAAATAATATATATCAGATATATAAACAAACAATTAGATTACTTTTATCTTAACAATATAATTATACACTAAAATGTCACTAATAGACTTTCACATCGCTAAACTTACACTTCAAATGTTTTGCAAGCTTATGTTCTCTGAATATTTCTTGAAAATAAGCAAGGAAAAGTTTTTTAACTCAATTACTTATATATAGTTATAAAAAAAGTGTAGAACATTAACACATTTTATTTTTATGATTTTTAAAGTGTTAGTCCACACTGTGGATAGAAAAATTACTTAAAAAAACATATAAAAATTTGAACGCAGCGGAATTTGAAGCTCGTCCGAACCCGTCTCATGCAAACCGTGCAAGAACTTAACATAGCTTAGCATGGTTTCGTAGCGTTTTGGCGTTTGTAGAGTTTTGCTAGAGGCATTGGTTCAAATCCTGCTGCATTAAAATTTTTACATGTTTTCTTAAAGTATCTTTTATAGTAGTAGAATGTTTTATTTTATTAGTAATTCATTCCTTTATTTATACTTTCTGTATATGAACACTCTGTAATTAACACAATTCTGTAATAAGTGAGATTCCTTTACATTACAAACTAAAAATGTGATTTCTCTATATAAATGCAAAAGTATAACATATATATAAAACATGGAACATGTTAAATAAATATATACTTAAGTGTACAGTTACATTAAAGAACTTATTAGATTATAAATTCCAGCCATTAGTGAAGAGAGAGAATACATAGTAGGGGGGCTGGGGTTTGTAGTAATTTCTCATAATATGGTTTTAATTGCTGATAGTTTTTACTTACACTTAAACCAGATTAAATTCTTTCTTAAAAACAAGACTTCATACATTTTTTTCAATTTGAACCAATAAAAATATTTAAGAAAATATGTGAAGGTTACAACTTAGAATCATTATTCACGCTTTATCCCGCGAATAGCAAGATAGGCACAAAGAAACGCGTGAAATATTATTCACAAGGTCTAAAACAAGAAAGTTACAGTTCGAAGCAAATCAATGATATAAAATATAAATAAAAAAGTGTTTGCATATTTCTGCTTTCACTGGCTTTTTCAAAAATATCATCAGAAAAATTTTACATTTATGATATGTATTTATAATTTTCATACACCTATATCTCAACACTTTGAACATGACAATTTTTTGTTCATTTTAAATGCATTGTCTATAATTTGAGTGGGAAGCCGATAATATAGTGTATCGATACTTGGTTCTTTGTACCCAACTCACTATATGTAGGATAGTTGACAATGAATTATTATATTAATAGTTACTATAACTTTTTAAATATAAAAAAACATAAAGAGCATTATATTAAAAGAATACGTTAAAAACGCAAGGAATACCATTTATCACTTATTTTTAATAATAATGATAATTCATTTATTGAAATATTAAATCAGAATATGTTAGAAGATAGATGTATATAATATAATGTTATTGTAAATGACAGTTAAAATAAATTGTTATAAAAAAATAGATATTTTTATGTATGATTGTGTAATCCTAATATATATATATATATATATATATATATATATATATATATATATATATATATATATATATATATATATATATATATATATGTATATATATATATATGTATATGTATATATATATATATATATATATATATATATATATATGTACATATATATATGTACATATATATATGTACATATATATGTATATATATATGTATATATATATGTATATATATATGTATATATATATGTATATATATATGTATATATATATGTATATATATATATATATATATATGTATATATATATATATATATATATATATATAT
Source organism: Dione vanillae (assembly GCA_037178615.1). NCBI lineage: Eukaryota > Metazoa > Arthropoda > Insecta > Lepidoptera > Nymphalidae > Dione > Dione vanillae. Next base: position 95,856 of record JAZFAU010000044.1, on the reverse strand, counting down.
ATATATATATATATATATATATATATATATATATATATATATATATATATATATATATATATATATATATATATATATATATATATATATATATATATATATATATATATATATATATATATATATATATATATATATATATATATATATATATATATATATATATATATATATATATATATATATATATATATATATATATATATATATATATATATATATATATATATAAAGAATTATAAAAATACTTAAACATAAAAAAATTACTGAGATTACTTGAGATTCTTGTATTTTCTTAATTATTGCTACATTTCACTTATTAAGATCAATATTAATTAACTTTTTTTTGGTGACATTTTTTATAAAGCATATAAAAGGTATTTCATCATATATAGCATAGCATAGCAAATGCTCATAAACTGACTTACTGTAAAACCTTGTATGTTTGTATGTTTTTTATCCAAAAACATATACTTTACCTAATTTTCCATAAAAACATTAACAATGCTGCCAACATAACAAAACTTACATGAACACTACTAGCCCCAGCTAACCTACACTTAAACATGTCAATCCTTGTTACTTTATCTTCTATAATATTCTGAAACTCCGCTTCAACAATTTGTCCGTCGTAATATGTGATGGGATCTTCGAACGGATATTCGAAGCCCTGGAGGCATTCGCATTTGTACCCGCCGGTATCGAACCCGCGACCTTGGATCGGTACACACTGAAAAAAATATAATTTTATTTTAAATATAATTTAATTTTAATATCATTCAGTGTTGGATTCGATTAAAATAACATAAAACTAATATTTCTTTAAATAACATAAGGTAAACCAATATTTAATGTAGAGTACACAATAAAATTAACCATAATCGATTACAGTGGAAAATCGATTATCCGACCCCGGTTATAAGGATTCGTGATTATCCCAAAAAAATGTTTTTATGAAAAATATCTTAAAACAATATAAAAAGAATAACTTACATATGAAGAGCTTCTGTCACACTTGTCAGTGCCTTTAAAAGCGTTAGGCACATAGTACTTGTCCGGACACTGGTTTATATCTAATGACATTAAAGCCATAGTCACCGCTACCACGCCTCTGTAATTAAACACAGACATAATTAAAGATGACGTTAATTTTTTTATAGCCTCACGTTTTATTCCGTTACCCTGCTATAGGGTAGGCAGAGGGAACTGCAGGGACTATCGGAACCTAGTGTTAAGACACTCCGTTGCTTAGTCTCTGCTTTCCGCATTTTTCGAAATGAAAAAATTCATCTTCCGCGAGTAGGAATCGAACCCACAAACCGTCGCATTTACAAGCAGACGCTAGTGTAATTAATGGACTACAAAATTTAATATAAAATGGAGGAGGACTGTCGTGGCGCAGAGGTGCAACGTCTGCCTGTAACGCGACGGTTTCTGGGTTCGATCCCCAGTTGGGGAAGATCGAGTTTTCTATTTCCATTTTCTTTGCTCTGGCAAACTAGGCAAAGCGCGGCGTTGAGTTCCGCCACTCAACACGCAATGCCTCGAAAACGGCGGAAAGCGGGGACGGAGAAAGCAGGGGCTAAGTAACGGAGTGCCTTAACACTAGGTTTGTATGGTTCCTGCAGTCCTCTCTGCCTACCCTGCCATGTGCGGGATAAAGCGTGAAGCTAAAAAAAATGGAGACATTAAATGTTCACAAAAGTTGTAGACTAGAGTTGCAGTCGCTAGCAATCTCAGATCGTAATTCTTACGTCCTTAAATAAAAGCATAGATTTTATGTAGCCTTTATAAACCTAATTAAATTATAAAACAAGTAAGAACTCTAAAAAATTAAAAAAAAAAGTAAATAGCGAAATTATGGTTTCAAAATTAAACGTCATTTGTCAAGTAAGACGCAAGCGTATACTATACTGTCAGAGCGGGAAAGAGATATATCTCTATCTCATTCGGTTATTTTATTATTCAGAAATGACAGATTGACAATGTCCAATAGTATTTTTGTAACACGAGATCTGATGATATGATCTTTTTTTTTTTTTTTGCGGGGCAGTATGAATGACGTGTCATTCATACTGCCCCACAAAAAGAAAAAAAAACTTTTTTATATACACGTTTTAACGCAATCTTGCCTTTATTGTCCAAACGAAAGAAGTTTAAAAAAACATTTTCCATATCACAAAATAATTTTCCATATTACATATATGAAATAAAAAAAATAAAGAAAGCATTAAATTCAGTAAAAAAAAAAACACTAAAACCAAAAATTATCGAAACTTACTTAAATTCCAATTTAACTTTAACATTGTCCCAACCGAAGAAAGGCGAGGCGTACGTAATAACCCACTGCTTCAAACTACCGCTACAATCATAGTATGGCTGAGTCCAATGCCCGTGCCCAATATTCGCTGCCCTATAAAAAGTGGGATATCTCTCATATTGCTTCAAATATTTCCCCATTTCATCGTCTCGTATTTTCATTTTCAAGAAAAACTTCTCTAAACTGTCGAAATTGGTCGACCATCTTTGTTTCAGGAATTGGAACCACGACTTGTTTGTGTATACGTCCTCTGTAAGATAATAATTTAAAACTAAATTATTAAAACATTTCAAAACCAAACAAAATGGCGACGTCGACTCACTCAAAATGGCGGCGACTAAAAAAAAATAACGTTATAAATCACCCGTCTTATTAATCCTGGCTAAGTCTTCCAATTTGAATTTACGCGTGTTCAATTCAGTTTTGTAGGCGAAAGGTGCGAAGAATGTTCTATTTGTAAACTTATTTCTATCCCAGTATGTACCTGAAAAAGAAATACGTATACTTTTTGTTATTTTTAAAGTATTATTCGTATTTAAGTAGCATTTAAAGTGGCAAAAATTCTACTGGAATACAAAAAATAAATAAATAAATATATACAGAGTGTATCTGACAACGAGACCTTAGTCAAAACTGTGTATAGGGTAAAATATTTCAAGGCAATATACAAAAAACTGGTTAACAATAACAAATACTTAAGGCACAGGATCATTTTTCCCATTTCACAATATTTATATGTGCTGTGTAACAGGGAGGTAGTCATCATTAAATACAAATGACATATAGATCTTGTACTACAATATACTATTAAATGTTGTCAATCTAATAATCATTCACTCAAAAAATAACTGAATGAGAAAGAGATATATCTATCCATATAGATAAATGGCAATTTTGGAACAAAAATTTAATTATTTATTTCGTTTCAAATATATATATATATATATATATATATATATATATATATATATATATATATATATATATATATATATATATATATATATATATATATATATATATATATATATATATATATATATATATATATATATATATATATATATATATATATATATATATATATATCTCACCAGCTGACCAAACTTTTGAATCTCCAAGAACTATAGCAAGTGTTTCTCCCAACATCTGGTCCTCGGTGAGAGGCTTGTCTGCCACTCGGGTTCCACTGAACACTTCTTTTGGATCTGACACCTAGAATAGTTGTAAAATATATTTCATTATCAGGGATCTATATCTCAATAGTAACAATAGACTTCTTATATGATTAATAATAATATTATACTTTCTTGTATACCACAGATTAAATTACATAAATTAAAAAAAAAAACCAAAAAAAATCTGCATCAGCATATAGCATAGGCATATACACATACATAAATTCATACCTAAATATATACTTCAATATTGTAAACCATACAAAAAATTATATTGTCATATGAGGCATTATATTGTAGTCATATACATAAAATTTTTCATAAATTACTTTGTTATCAGATAGCCCTTATTTCAGATAGGTCAAAAGTTGTTTGGAGCAGAAAATATAACTTTAAAATCATCATGCATTGAAAAGGTACAGTAATTTATGTAATTAAAATCTAATGAGCACTTACTTAGTATAGAGAATAAAAATTGAAATATTTATTTTTTAATTTTATTTATTTATTATTTATTATAGCAAATTTATATTAAAAAAGGTTGTAAGTTTTACTTTTGTTTTTATTTCAATTATCAATTATGTTCAATTAGTACAAAACCATTGATGTGTAAGTATTACTCGCACTTGACTCATTTTCAAAGGAACATAGTTAAACTATCTATTTTCCCATACTAAATGTTGTGAATGAAAAAAAGACTTACTACATACAAGAATTTAGCTGAATAAAAAATACTTAAAGAAAACATAAAAACAAATTAAAGGCATCAGGATTTGAACCCGTGCCTCTATGACTATGACTTATCCCCTCCATTCAAATTTGTACATGACTTTTGACGTGACAACGTCTTAAATTAGGTTGCGGCTCGGAGTCACATATGAAAAAGGTAACGTAACGATGTGTCAAAAGTCACCGAACTATGATCGGTCCGCCGCGCGTATCACTTGACACATGTACAATGTTTTAGTAAACAACATATATTTTCTATAGTTAAAATTTGTGCAATTTATATTATAATTATTAATCATATCAATAAATATTCTACCGAGAAAATGACTTTGTAACGTAAAATTTTAGCTCGTAAAACACACTTTACAGGCAACCATTTTTTTTAAAATATTTTTTTTCTATCAAAATCATTAAAATATATTTTACAATTACCTGTAGAAATGCGCTAATGAAATTGGCCAATCGCACCGCCATTTTGGCTTGATTTTCAAATTGTTCTTCTGCGCCATATGCTACATCGCCATTTAATATCAAATCTGAAGGATTGTACCTGGAAATGGATGTTTTATTTAATTTTTTTTTTATAATTAAATTTATGCAAACTTATAAACAATTAATTTAAATATAAATTATGTAAAGTTATACAGCGATGTGGATGTCATTGCGACCTTAATTTAAACCATATTATTAACTAGCCTGTAAAAATTAGTAAAATTATAAAACAATTAATACTTTCAAAAATAAAAAAAATCGAAACAAAGTAAAAAAATTATTGTTCCAAAATAAAACACCATTTGTCAAGTATGACGCAAACGTACACTATCCTGACAAAGCGGCAAAGAAATATATCTCTTTCTTTTTCGGTTATTTTTTTGAATGGAAACTCTCAGATAGACAACGTTAATAGTATTTTTATAGTACGAGATCTTAACGTCACCTGTATTTAGTCATGACTACCTCACGCAGTACAAAGCACATATAAATGTGGGCAAAATGATGCTGTGCCTAAGGTATTGATAATTTTAACTAGTTTTTTGTAGGTAGTTCTGAGTTCCACAATACAATATACAGAATATTACATACAATTTTATTTAATGTAACATTTTTTTGTGTATTTCACATTATAAAAAGAAAAATATTTTAGACAATGTAACAGTTCACTAGGTAGAACTCATTGGAAACATGCAATATTCTTATAGTAAATCCAAATGCTTATATGCTTATAACTTATGGTTTTTATTAATAAAAAAATATATAAGTTCATCAATATAAACTAAATATTTTTATGATTTTTAAAGTGTTAATCCACACTGAGAACCAGCTGAGATTTGAACTTGCGCCCTTATGCGAACCGTGCTAGTGCCCCAACCACCAAATCCATGGCTCAGTAGTCAGAGCGTTTCTCATTTTCACATGGTTCGCAAAAGGGCACGGGTTCTAATCCTGATGCATTTAAATTTTTATTTTTTCTTTAAAAATTAAACTAACACAACTAATCTAATAAATAAATATATTACTATTTCTTATTATACTTACAGACTACAATTATCTGGCTGTACACTTTTAATAAAGTTAATTGCTTCATATACATTTATCCTTTCCTGGTGCAAAGAAGCTGGTCCGCTGGTTGCGTTTACATATTCATAATATTTGTCTGCATATATCGCTCTTATGAATGGATGGGCTTTCTCCCATTGGACTGGAAGCTTTTGAATCCCTGGAAAAGAAAATTAATATAAACACATAATACATTGGTGAGTCATGAAGACACACATGTGACTATAAACCTAATGGTTTAGTTGCAGGGATTTTTGCTCTGGTAACATAGGAAAATGCAGAGTATACTTGAGAAAGGTTTCCTAAGGTGGAAAATGGCAAATGCAATGTTATGTTATGTTTGCTTTACACACTATCATTTCCCTTATATGTTATAGAACATATTATGAAGCTAACAAAATAAATATGACTCATAATATATTTTTGGAAGATAAAACATTAATCTAAATACAAAACTTAAAACTCCATATAGAAAAAATAACCTTTTTTTAGAAAATAATAAAATAAAAATAAAACTCACATCCAATTTCCAAACAGTCAAAATTATTATAATACTGATCAGAAGTTGCTCTTTCCACTATTTCACCCAAAAATGGTCGCCTCACTATACCAGGTAATCTATAACCAGGTCGACACCTGCATTGATACCCTCCACGTCTAAAGCCCCAGCCATGTAATGGTTCACACTAAAAATAATAAGTTCTTTTATATTACTAAGTAGAATATATTTATTTAAATCCATAATAAGTGAGTTAGTGTTGCTTTGATAGAAGAAGTTCGTAAAATTTAAAATAATGAAAAGTATGTTTATTTATATTTAGAAAAAATATTAAATATTGAAAATTATGTTTGCTCACAAATAAAAAGTAATCTTATTACAATAACAATAATAATAACATATGTACATTTCACAGTATACCCTCTTGCACACATTTCGAGGCATTTGTGAAGAGGCAGAATTTACCACTGCTGTTTGTTTTGTTGGGGAAAAAAAAATAATACAGTCCTCTGTGTGAAACCAAACCCATCCACAAAAAAATTATACCAAATTATAAAATCCAGATATGTACATATAATATAGATTTAGTTAATGTAATATCATAATAATACTTTTGACTAACTAAATAATTTTCTTTAAATTTACCTCAGTTGTTTCATTTTTACACCTAGCCGTGTCAGCAAATCTGTTCGGTTTATCATTGCCTGCACTCGGCGGACACTGATTTATGTCTATCCTATCATAGTCCATTTCCATTACTACAACTGCTGTGTACCTGTAAAATATTTAAATTTGATCATATATATGCATATATGAGATTTAACTATATATATGTATGTGTATGTTTTGTATAAGTATGTGTATGTATATACACACTACATTAAACACCAACTGAATTTAAAAACTAAACTTCCAACAACATCTGTATTTTCATAGCTCCCTTCTACCTACTATTTACTTATATGGAAAAAGTGTAAAGTACAAAAAATACTAAGTCATTGTTACAATAAAAATTTATATTATTAAACAAGATATAAGACTTTCCAATTATGTATGTAATGACTTATTATTACTATAAAGAAATCTGCGACAATATTGTAATATATAATATTTTCATAATATTTTTTGAAATATGTTAAAGTTTAGTGCAATAAGTAACTTACGTTGGATACTCAATATGTCTGAACTGAGTATGACGAGGATAGATATCAGCAACTGGTGATACTGCACCCACTAACCATTTGTTGAGTCTACCGCAATCGAAATAGGGTTTAGTCCAATTTACAGGACCTGGTATCTATTAAATAAACATCCATATATAATAAATTACAATAATTTATTAGCATGTACATAAATAAAAATGTTTTAAATATTGGTTTTTTTGGCAAAACTTTTATTGGAGTTTAGAACACATTATGTCCTTTAAGATTTTTGGTCTTTAACACAAATTCTAAACTTATAATAATAAACGATAATAGAACCTATATTCAAAACTTAGATTAAAAAAATACTTAAATAAAAATAAATTTATGATTGACACTTTGAAGATCATAAAAATATTAATAAGTAAGTAATCCAAGTTGGGATAGATATTGTAGAAATAAATTTTCCATTGATCTAGCATAATGAAGCCCAAAACTATTTAAAGAAATAAATTTTCCATTGATCTAGCATAATGAAGCCCAAAACTATTTAAGTCAACTATTTATGTATATAATGAACTACTGACTAATGTGGTATAATAATAATATAAGCATATTATAAACTATACACACCTCATCACTCCCAGGAGGTCCATGGAATGTGAATGTCTCATTAGTGTTGTTTGCATATCTTATTTCAACTTGGTATGTTGTTTTAGTGTCATGTCTCTTTTCAACTTTGTCAGGTAATAAAAGTTTGTACCATTCATTTGTTCTGTAAAAGTCCGATGTATAATCTTTTGACAGACTATCAGGATCGAATGCGCCAAGATCTTCGACGTAGAATGTATTTAAAGTTGATATCTTTTGTAGATGTACAGGGTCATTGAAATCGTCAGCTCTTAACGCTCTTGGAGCGAATCTAGGTAAAGTTTTATTAAAGAATCCTCTATACGATGATGTATACGACATATTTGGAGAAAAGTAAATAGAACTGGCGTTTATGTAAGGGTTAGCTGATACATCGGCTACGGAAGACAAAAAGTAGTACATCATTCCGGGATCGTAAGTGTCGTTTATTGCAGGTCGAATGAATCTTGATTGTAAAATATAACTCCAGAAGAAAGCTCTAGTCAAAGCCATATTGTGTAAATGTAACATTGCTGTTCGATTTGCGAACACAGGATTAATGTTTATTTCTTTAACGTCGGGATGGTGAGATACGGAGTCCTTTGGTAGAGAAAGATCATCAACGTGAGCAATGTAACAATTATCAGCATTTATTTTGTCTATCATTCTTCTAATATCATCGAAAGCATCGCGTATTTGCCATTCATATTGACCGGCCACACCCCAAAGCAAAGCACATAAAGATATTAAAAGTAACGTCCAATTGAGTTTCTCCATGCTTTTAATCACTATTAACACTATACTTCAATCATGAATCATTAATATTGCACAAGATCATTTAAATTATTTCATAAATCCCGTATTTTTCATTGTTAATCGTTACAGCTACGTTCCGACACTCAACCGATTGTTTTGATTTGACGGAAACTAGCTGAAGCAAATCGAAATGCTTGCCCGTTGCTTTACAGTTTAGTTTACTATGAAAGGTAGAAGTATTGTATTACAGTGTACACTGGATGAGAGAAAATAACGTAGCGCTATAGTAGCAAGTGGAAGAATCTATAAAATTGTACCAAAATTATTAGTAGTATATCATGTAAAAAAAGAAAAGAATTTTGATTTATTATTACTTATGTTGTTATGATTTTTAATATTGCATGTTTTGTCACATAAGTCTCGATGAGCATACGTTTTCAGACTATAATTTACATTTACCACTGTCACAAAAAAAAACGGTATCGATCGTCAGTATAAACAGTTGATGATATAAACAAATGATAATGATATTTATTATTTAAACTTATGTTTAAAATATTTAAGGTGTACTCCAAAAACCGTCAGCAAAGCCAGTTGTAATTTACCTTTGACATATGGACAGTAAAGGTACATAAAAAATTGCAAAATTGTCTATGCATAACCTAAATTGGAATAATTAATAATATAACATAGTAATTAATATAAATTGTATATCCTAATTTTAAGTTTGTATAATGGCTGGAACGTTATTTCGTAAGTATTTATGCAAAAATTGACACTGTGTTTATAGTATATTCGTATCATTTGCGGTCTATCAATAAAAGAATTTATTAATTATAGAAATAATATGTATTTCAGGTTCATTATTTAATACTACTTTAAGTTTACAAAAACCTAACGTTGCTGTTCTAGTAAGTATAGAAATAATTTAATTTAAAACATAACAAACATAACTTACATTAATGAAACGGTTACCAATCTCTAGTATTCAATGTTTATAGAAATCTATTCATAGTGGGCCAGTATATTATGCAGCTCGAAAAGGGACGAGGGCGAAGGCCCGAGCTAAGAAAGTAAAAGTTGAAATCACTAAAGTAGGTTTCATTCCACACAACCAAAGAGGGCGAAAGTAAGTATTTCCTACCACCATCATAAAAATGTCAAAATATTTAACATGTTCTTTCTTCATTTGCAATTCATCAAAAAAATATAAAACTTAAATTAGTTGTTGCTTTGGTGTATTTTATGACTAAAAGTATTTCATTATAAGGTTTAAATATAAATTCTTAACATTTTTTCTCATATCTAAAAATAATTTGAACATTTAAACTTTATACATTTTTAAGTTTTTAATTATTATAAACTGATTTGTTAAACATTTTGTAAATACTGATTAATTGTTATCTCCTATTACGTAAATGTATGTCAAAAATACATTTAAATATTACATTATTTTAAAGTTAATTATGAAAATCTTGCTAAGGCTTAATATACAAAGTAATTATAAGATAATAGAGTATAGATCAAGTGTCACATCTTAAAGCACTAAATAAATGTTAGGAATCATTTATTTTCAGATCAACAGCAGCTAAAGTCAATAAGCATCTAGATGACTCATTCAAATTAGTATCCGGTGATGATGTTTATCCAATGCGGTACTACCGTTGGCTTGTATATTCTGCCGAGGATGCAGTTAGGGCACATCAGGAAACTCATCATCCAACCATGTTTAATGCCATGGATTCTTATATATATGCTCAAGTTGAAATTAATATGGATGCAGCTAAAAAGGTTTTAAAAAGGAATTTTTTAATAGATTTTAGAAGTTGAATATATTTGGCACATCAACAGTTTCTGACTATAAACATTCAACAATAATTACAAGTTAAATTATAATGTGGAAGAAAGATATTTATATTATCCTGTTATCCTTAACCTTGTTTAGACATCATATAAGATTTGCTTACTGCTACCTAATATGACATTTTATTGAACATGAAGCCAAAAAAATTTAATACACTCCATATTAAAATTGCATTATCTCTGCCCCACTAAGAATATCATGTGATGCTGACAAAACTAAATGCCTTTATATTTATTTCACAAAGTTATTTGATTATCAGTTTATTCTAATATTATAAAAGAAAGAAGAAAATGAGGGAAGAAATTATAACATTTAACAAAACATATCTTACAGAATCGCTATGTAGACAACTTTACACGCTTAGCTCTTTTACCCCACTTTTTCCCGCGTGAGGAAGAAAGGACTATTCTTGCATTTTGTAAAGGGCCTGAGCTAATAAAACAGGTAGCCGAAGCTGGTGCTACTAAAGTTGGCAGCACTGAAATAATTAAGAAAATTCAGGTGGGGTTTAACATGTAAAAATAAAAAAGGAATAACTTTTATAAAAATCATATAATACTTTACAGTTTGTATAGATAAATGTATGTTTAGTATCTGGATCATTCAAAATGTTTATCTATTTTATTAGAACTTAGATGAATTAATTGACTTGAGAAAATTAGATTCAGGTACTTAATGTTTTTTTAGCTTCACGCTTTATCCCGCACATGGCAGGGTAGGCAGAGGGAACTGCAGGAACCATATGAACCTAGTGTTAAGACACTCCGTTACTTAGTTCCTGCTTACTCCGTCCCCACTTTCCGCCGTTTTCGAGGCATTGCGTGTTGAGTGGCGGAACTCAACGCCGCGCTTTGCCTAGGTTGCCAGAGCGAAGAAAATGGAAATAGAAAAATCCATCTTCCCCGACTGGGGATCGAACCCAGAAACCGTCGCGTTAGCCGCGTTACAGGCAGACGTTGCGCCTCTGCGCCACGACGGTACTTAATGTTTTTTTTTTAAATATAAAACAAAAATTTTCTTATATGTATGATATAATCTGTATGTACATAATATATTTTGCTATATATACAATGAAATATTGAAATCCTTATGGTATAACAAGTTGGCTGTAAACAAAGCGTACATGGAAAAATGGATCATTTTTATTTTCTTCCTCTGATAAAACAAAGTGATACCAGATACAAAAAATTCATATTATGCTATATATTTCAGGAAGGTGAAATAAAGCTCAGTGACTATGACTATGTAATAGCCCATCCTAACATACTTACCGAATTAGTTCCAATAAGAGGTTTAATGAAGAGACGCTTTCCAAATGTAAGAGCTGGAACACTGGACCCCAATATATGTGAACTAGTCAAGAAATTCGCAGCCGGCATACAATATAGAGTCACAAAGGATGAGAATCAACAGAATTTTGGTTTTGTTGAAGTTCCTATTGGAAGGGTAATATATTTTTTAACTAATTATCATTACTTTTGCAATATAGATTAATTATTACAATTATATAGACCTTATATACAACATGATGACTTTTGCTTCCATTATTTTTTTGATTATGTAAGAACACTAAACATACTGTTGAGGTGTGCCTCTCAGAAGGTATTGTCCTGAAAATTGGGGTAAGAGTGGAGAAATAATAACTAAAAAAATTGTAGAGACTGTTCTTTTTATAGAGTTCACTGCTATACACCCTGTGTGTACACTGCTATGTATAGAAAAAATGTGAACATATTTATTATGATTTCTTTTTTTTCATTACAGGTAAACATGGACGCCAAGCAAGTAGCTGAAAATATAGACATTTTACTTAAAGATATACAATCTGTCCGGCCCAAACGGGATGGTCTGTTCATTACGAGGTAAAATAATTAAAATCACAAAGAAAATGAAACTCTATTTTCTATTTTTTTATAATTAACATAATTTAGTTTATTGGGGTAAAATGAATAGTAATCAAGTAAATAATTCCTACTTTTTCAAATATGTTCCTTAACTACCAACAAGCTTTATTTTTCAAAAACTGTTACCTATCAATTTACAATTTAGTTTTCAATTATTATTCCTACGAACGGAAATTACACACTGATGGAGGTAGTACTAGTACCTGACAGTGGCAATTAGATACAATATTTAAATTTAATATAAATAAGAAAATTATATATTTTTCTTGTAATACAGGTGTTTCATAACTAGCCCTCCATCTTCGGAAAAACTTAAGATTGATCCTTTTGCCCATGTTGACCGTACCCTATCTAAAGAAGTGCAAGAAGAGAGTGATGATGAAGATGAAGAAGTTGCTGCTAAAGCATAGAATATTTGTTATGTGTATATAGATTTAGAATAGCTACCAGTTAATAAACTGATATGAAGTTTCTAATTGTTTAATTAATATCTACTTACTCTTAGTTACCTTCTGTTACATAAATTAAACATTACTATTGACATTTTAAATGAACTAAGTATTATAAAACAAAGGCAATATTGAAAATGTTGAACTTCAGACCTATTTTAGGTGTTTTACATACTTTTGCAGTAAGGTATAATGTATATATTATACATTTAATGTATACTTTCGATTTTTTCTGACTATAAATCCACTATGTTAAATTATTTTCAAATTTGGATAGTACATTTTTACATTATATTATGTTGTAAAGAAAGCAGTTTGTTGCTTCATTTATATTTAACAAATGTTGTATATAAAATTTTACGAACAGTAAAAACAGAAAAGCTGTAAACCGGAACGTAACTTTTAGTTCGAAACGTCATCTGTACAAAAATAGCTACGCAAAGATAATGTAAATGTTTCCGAACGCAACATAGGGGCGTAAAACAATCCGCCATTTTGTTCCAGTGACAATTTAGTATTTAATATAGTTTTTAACCCATCTTTTTTCAATTAATCCTTGATTGAAAGTGATATTTTGTGAGCTGTGCAGTGTTAAAAAAGGCTGTGATATTTTTGTGTACTACTATTTTGTTTACGATTTGCATATCTTGACGTTATTAGTTGACCGATTTTGACGTCGAACGGACCGCTAGATTATCAAAATGGGTACAAGAGAGGACGAGTACGATTATTTGTTCAAAGGTAAGCTCCTATGAATATTTATGTTGTTCAGATCTGATACAATATAACTAATTATAATGGGGGACGTCAGAAGTCTTCATGTTACATACGAAGTATTGTTACATCTTGAATGACGTAGATTATTGACCTGTGTAGCGAATTTCTTACACACAATAAACGACTATTACAATAATACAACATTATTACGAATAATATACGCGTTAAGCAAAATTTATGTTCATGGTGTATAAGATTTGCTTTGTTCTACATCAGCTGATGGGATTGTAACAATCGATTTCTCATAAATTTTTCGATAACGATGAGTCACCTTTGAATCATATATTTATCCTAATTCTAATTTTTCTAATTTGTACAAAAACATATAGAAATATTTGTTTTCAAATATACCAAGTTAAATATTATATGAAGTGCTTTTGTTACAGTTGTACTGATTGGCGACTCAGGGGTGGGTAAAAGCAGTTTACTCTCACGTTTCACTAGAAATGAATTCAACTTAGAATCAAAATCTACGATAGGAGTGGAGTTTGCAACAAGAAGTATAGAGGTAAACAATTCCTTCATTTGTCTTAATTAATGAATCTTGCTTCACAAAGTATCATTTTATTTTCTTTTTTGTATTGCAGTTAACATTGTTATGTGAGATAATCAAATTTAACTTAAACAAAAATCTAAATAATATAATAACTTTTATAACATTTTAAGTTTTAATAAAATTAATTAGTTGTCAGGCTGTAGATTGGCTAGTGTCGATGAAATGTACAACAAAATTAAAAGTAGGCACTAAAGCTTTAATACAACAAAATCTATTGAATCATTATTTTATCTGATATTTTTTATCATTGCATATTTTTCCATGGTAATTGTCAACTGAGGAACTGATTTAGTTACTATGATGATATTGTTTGGATCATTTATAAATATTAATATTTATAATTATTCATATATTTAATTTTTACTATTTAATATTTATAATTTATTTACGTATTGCAATAACAAAATATAATCAAATTTATCATAATTCTATAAATCAAAAAAGAATATTACTTAAAACATTTTACAAATATGTAAATTTAAAATTTTGAATGTATGAGTGCATTTTTACATATAATATTACTGATTAGTTTTTAAATATCATTAGACCTGAGTGTTAGTCACAAGAGAATAATTTGTGGGAGATAATGCTAACAAAGGCTTTGTTATTATTCCATTAGGTATATGTGTAACTTTGTAGTATAATTTTTCTTATTCAAGAATATATTGATACCTTACATGGAATTATTTTTTTATTTTTTTTTTTGATTTAAGCCTTTTAAATGGTAATTATTTATAGTAAATATTCTATTGCAGGCATTATATTTTCCAAAAATTCTGTAAATTGCAATTTTATCAACATAGTTTTTAAAAATACAATTTGTATATATAAAAAGTGTGATTTTATTTCAAAATATGTCATATTAGAAAAAAATGATCTGTGGTATATATTTAAAATAAAAATGTTTAATACAGTTTATAATGCTATAAGAATATTTATACCGTCAATTGATGGATACTATGGCATTATTATGTCAACTATCACTCAGCTTACAAAGTATTTGTCACATTTGGCTGGTATCCAAATGTAGCAATAATAT
This sequence comes from Dione vanillae, assembly GCA_037178615.1. Taxonomy (NCBI): domain Eukaryota; kingdom Metazoa; phylum Arthropoda; class Insecta; order Lepidoptera; family Nymphalidae; genus Dione; species Dione vanillae. The sequence continues at coordinate 80,456 of JAZFAU010000044.1, read as the reverse complement.
TTAAGATCTAAAATTTAGCTGTGATAATGTTGTTTTCATTTTTTTCTTTTTCATCCATTTCACAAAAAGGCAAATATCTTTCCTAAAATAAATAATCAAATAATAAAAAGTTTTTATAATAACTTTTAACTCTGAAGTTATTTGCAAAATATCACAAAAATCTATTCTTGTGAGTTTTCTTACAGCATTCAGAAACCTTTTATCACTGACATATTAATGTCAATTTTCAAAATAATTATGGAAACTAAATTTTTTTTTATTTTAACTTTTAATTTTCGCTTAAATTATTATAATAGGTATAGCTTAATAGAATTGATGCAGTGTGGTGTGAATTTTTATTTCTTATTTCACATGTGTATGGATCTCTTCCCATCTTTTACATAAGTAATCAATCATCTCTTTAGCTCGAAGTAGTGTTATATTAAATGAATATGAATTATGGTTTATTATTGTGCTTATTTAGTGTATGTAATTAAGTCAAATCATATTTAATTATAATTAATTAAATATGATTTGACTTAATTACTAATGTAAAACATTTTAAGTGTTTTGTTCTATGCATACATAACCTATATCTATCATGACTCTTGAGTCTGTCCTGCTATGGGAGAGAAAAATAACTTTTATTATAACTAATTCTTTTTTCTTATCAAAATATTAAAGGCAATACTAATCTAAAGGTCGTGCATACTTGAGACGTTCGTCTTCGCTGACGTATTCCAATTTGTAAATTTAAAGTGACCTCTTTAAATTTGTTAGATTGTCTTATTAAAATTTGTAAGCGTTTTATATTACTAGAAAATCAAGGAAGTCACGGCTTAGTGTTTTGATTGCAATGCAAATGTGATATTACGATAGATCTTCTGCCGAATGTTGTATACGTAATTAAGTAAGTCTGTTACGTTTGAAAATGGACGTTTTTAAACATATTTATAATGTTAATTTAAGAGTTTCGTAAGGTTTTAACTTGAAAGTAGACTATATATGTAGAAATTTATAATTATGAAAAATATATTTTAAAAGTAATACCTAATTTGCGTCTAACTGAAATTATTTAAACATTTAACTTAATGATGACATGTTTGCGTCATTTGTATTTAATCATGACTACCTCACGCGTTACACAGCACGTATAAATGTAGTGAAATGGGAAAAATGATCCTGTGCCTAAACTATTGATAATTCTTCACTAGTTTTTGTACAACCTTGAAATATTTTACCCTATAGGTAGTTATGGCTAAGGTTGTCGTATTAGATACATTCTGTATATAGCATAACAAAGTCGAATTGTCTGTAGCTATTATATGTACATAATATATTATTTCGTAGTATTTTGTAAGGCGGAAATCGGGGACGAAGAAAACATTAACTAAGCAACGGAGTGTCTTAACACTAGGTTCCTATGGTGTTCCCTCTACCTACTTTGCCATGTGCGGGATAAAGCGTGAAGCTAAAAAAAAACATTATTTTGTATTGCACGTTGAGTATAAAACTCAATTTACAGTTATAAATTACAACAAAATAGTTTCGTTATTAATTCCTGTTGACGCTTCCGTAGTATTAAAATGTGTTAGCTGTACTTAAAAAAACGGATGTCCCAACACGCGGCAGGATTTCGAGTGGTTTGAATTTTAATATTAATTCAATGTAGTATTATACACACTTTTATACTAATATTATAAAGGTAATGTTTTTATTTGATTGACTGCTCTTATCTTAGGAACTTACAGGTACGATGGAAACATCCTAAAGGCCTATTATAATATATACTTATTTTGTTTTCTTCCGTTTTCTTTTTTTAATACTTATATGACTTTCTTCATCTAATTGAGACATGAAGTATTTTTTTTATAGCTTTACGCTTTATTCCGCATATTGCAGGGTAGGCAGAGGGAATTGCAGAAACCATATGAACCTAGTGTTAAGACACTCCGTTGCTTAGTTCCTGCTTTTTCCCTCCTCACTTGCCGTGCTTTTGCCTAGTTTCCAGAGCGAAGAAAATGGAAATAAAAAAAGCCATCTTCCCCGAGTGGGAATCGAACCCTTAAACCGTCGCGTTTACAGGCAGATCTCAAGTAAATTAATACTTTATATTGTATACACTATGTAAACTGGACATTAAGAACAAAATTTTTCGTACACGAACATTTTACTGACATAATATTTTTTAATATAGATAGATAGGCAGAGGAAACTGCAGGAACATAGCGTTAAGCCAATTTGTTCCCCGCTTTTCCTCCTTTTTTCGAGATATTGAGGGTTGAGTGGCGGAACTCAACGCCGCACTTTACCTATTTACCATAGTAAAGAAAATGGAAATGAAAAAACTGATCTTGTAGTGGGAATACTGTCTGTCTGTATGGCAACAACCCTGTTATATATTTATGATCAATACTTCCTATATATTTCTACATGGAGTGTTATGTTTTACATTAAAATATATTTAATTGAAACATACAGCTGTACTAATAAACCGAAGGTTGATTATACTTGACCCCGACTATGCAGGGGAGCCTTGACGTCTGCACAAGCAAATATGAAGCAAAGACGATACAATGAAATTGATATCAAAAGCTAGATATTCTTGCTGTTCATTATTAAAAGTATAGTATATTGTATGCAATATATTAAAGTGTAAATATTCATTATGAGTAGTTTGTGGTTCTTATTTTCTATGTAAAGTAAATATGTAAGGCCCCGAAATCTAATACAAAAATAAAATTAGTTGTTTTTAGAGACGGAGTGTTTTATCACTTGGTCCTCACCGTTCCAGGACTGCTATGAGCAGGACAAAGCGTGAGGCTGTGAAAAGAAATTGCTTCACGCTTTATCCATATCTAAGCAAGGTAAGCAGTAGTAACCGCAGGGACCGGGGAACTTGTACATTTTAAATAATGTATATTAACTACTAACTAACATAGAAAAGAAAACATTTTAGCTAAGGAAATATCACTAGAGTATTCTTTTATACACCTTATGGGACCTTCTTGAAAACGGTTCTATTATATATTTGCTAACAATTTAAAATATGATAAAAGCCTTTACGATTCAACTCATACATATATTAGAGTCGAATATTGATTGAAATTCTATATTATACGGAACCAGTTGTAAATTTAATACATAGACAGGTCATGATTAAATTACACATCTGGATTGATACTTGGCTTCCTAGAATGACGTCATGTGGCCAGACGTGGTTGAAAGATTGATAAAATGCCACGCATACTTTTTTAATAATATCAACCCACGTGTATTTTTTTCTTTGTACTTTAAGCAGTCAGCACTCAGTCTATCGATTGTGTATGACGTAATTTACGATTCGTTTGTAGAATTCTGAATATCTCACCAATTTAACTGTTTTAACTCAAATTGGAAGTCGTTAGAATACGAATGGTAACTAAATGAAGGATGAATCATATTACGCGTTTGTAGTTTGTGTTATAAAAAAATCCTAAAAATTAATGTGTAGTGCTGACATCAATTTTCAGGAATTCATACTAAATTCTTAAGTTAAATTATTATGCTTGATAGTGTTGTTTGTTTAGAGTTAACTGGTTATGTAGCTAGTTATTGTTATGATTTTTAAAATGTTATTCTGTACTTAAAGATTGAAAAAGTACGTAAAGAAACATAAATATTTTGAACGCAGTTGGGATTTGAACACGCGCCTCTTGGAAACCGTCCAAGGTGCGGTTTCAAAACCCATTGCGTTAAAAATTATTATTTATCTTAAGTATTATTTATATAGCCAGTTGGAAAGTATATTAATTGAAAATTTTAAAGTCATATTCATATTTTGTATTGGTATGAGATTCGGTAAACAACAGGATGTTGTATTGGTGATAATTATCTAATGAGTATATATCAAATACAGTAAATTTAAAAGAGTGATTTAATAAATCTAAATAAATTTAATATTACATTTGTTCTTTGGATCATTTAGACTTCCCCTGCCAAAATGTGAACTGGAGAATAGAAAGATATTAAATATATATATATATATATATATATATATATATATATATATATATATATATATATATATATATATATATATATATATATATATATATATATATATATATATATATATATATATATATATATATATATATATATATATATATATATATATATATATATATATATATAATATTTTTAAAAATAAAAAACAGCCCTTTTTTATTATCACTAGATAAGTTTCTTCTGAAATTTGTACTGGTTAGATTTTATGAATATTTATTATTACATTGTTTCGCTTTATAATTACACGTGTATCGTTAATTAAATCTTTATATACATACTAGAGTGAAATCAATTCGAGGAAAATCTTTTGTACCGGGGAAAGTGTAATTATTATACATAAATAGCACCTACTATTGTAATTATAAGCCTGGGAATTTCTAGTTATATCTATATTTCTAGACTTAGGTTGATTGAACTTATTTTAAAATATAGTATCTAGATTACATAGAAGTTGCCAGCAAATCGATTGGATATTTTAAATGAAATTTTTATCTGAAAATCGGTTTGTGTATATATATTTTTATCCCGCTTTTCTCTTTTTAGAGGTATTGCGTGTTGAGTGGCGGAACACAACTTACCCTTTTGCCTAGTTGTCAGAGCGAAGAAAATGGAAGTGAAAACATCCATCTTCCCCGACTGACCCACGAACCCATAAAACGTCGCATTTTAAGGCAGACGCTGCGGCTTTGCGCCATGACAGTCCTCTAATTCCATATATTTTGGTATTAATTTTAAGTCCGAGTTTAAATACTTTGCATCAATGTTAGGTCACGTATTGAGGTGGCATTCGTCTATCTGTTCACAAGTTATTATATAGAAACTGTCGTATACAGTTTCTTAATTGCCTCTCGTAGGTACCTACTGTCCTGGATTCCTGCAGAATAAGCTAATCATATATTACCCTCTGGTATGATATAATTTGACACTTTTGAAGTCATTTTTAGTTTGTGCTTAAAAGTTTGCAATCGTCTTTAACAAGAGCCTCGCTAGCCTCGGCAGAGAGGGTTAGCCAGCACTTCTTTCATATATGCAAGTGAATACTTTATATATTTTACGTTTACGTTTTACGCCTAAATAAAAATCTCATATATAAAAAGAATTATATATTCTGTATATATGTCATTAATTCTCGATAGTAAGCCAAATAGTTGCAATATTTACCATGTGGTGTACTATGAATAATTTGGCACTCGTTTCCGCATATATGTTTATGTGAACTCTTCTATATAATCAAGTGTAAAGGCTATCAAAATTACATTCTATTTTTTTTAAATTAATAATTTATGTAGGTTATACTACGACTGAGCGTCATCTGCCAATATTTAACACTATTTAAATTATACTTCTCATTTGTCTGCCTTTAATGAAAATTTAATTTCTACTCGATACTAACTGATTTATTTTTCAGACCGTAGCGGCTTGAGGGTCAATGCCTAATGTATGATTGATTTGTCACTTTACTTCTCGTTTTATTCCGAAACCGCAGGAACCGTGGGAATATTAAGACACTCCGTTCCTCGCTTTCTATCTTTCGAGACATCGCATTTTGAGTGGGTCTCAACGCCGCGCTTACCAAGGTGCCAGAACGCAAAAATGAAAAAAGTCCATCCTCCCGCGAGTTGGAATCGAACCCACGTCGTCACGTTTACAGGCAAAAGTTGCGCAGTGTGATGATTTTATTCTTTGATTAAAGTTCTTGTAATAACTTATAATATAAAGCTTTTTATCGCACAAATGACTAATAACATAGAACGTTTACAATAACATAACTGTTATGTTATATATTATAGCAAGTTATATTTTGTATGTGTCATACATACGATATTATGTCAAACGTCCTTTAATTGTTAGCCGCGACATATCCTTGCACGATAGGGTCAGTGACCCCTACCAATATATTTGACCTTATGATTATAATATTGATTGGTATGACATTATGTATATTTTAAAAACTGTGGGAAGCTAGTGTTAGACACTCCGTTACTCGTTTTCTTTCTTTCGAGGAATTGCGTATTGAGTGACGAAACTCAACACCGCGCTTGCCCAGTTGCCTATGCTTCTGCGCCACGACAGTTCTCCCTATGTCTAATCTTGCGACATTAATCCGAATAATGATTAAAGTTAGAAAATGAAAATAATCATTTTAATATTATCCTTCCTCTGGGCGTCGAACCCATATTCATCGCGTTTACAGTTAGTCGCTGCCCCATTAGACTGTAATTCCTTCAATCGATTGTGTTCTTTGTTGCTTAAAATATTTTTAATCCGCATGACATTTACAGGGCTTGCAGGAAACTTACCTAGTGTTAAGGTTCATTCTCCTTACTTTCCATAATTTAGGAAATTTGTAATTTCATTTAAATGAACAAGTTAAAGTAAATTAGAATCAATTCGTCCAGTGCTAATTGTATATTATAAATCTTCAAATGTACAAGGTACATTGTATAGCCTAATTGCAGACAATGGTGCTATTGACTTTTTTAAATATAATTTTTAAGATGTTTTTCTTGAAAATTGTTTCAAAAATATATTGAAGGTTCAGAAGGGAATGTTAAATTTAACATATATTTAATAATCCTTTCATTTTCTTTCTTTCCATTCAATTCATAATCAATGCATTAAAAAGGAAACAAAAATACAATGACATACATTCAGATATAAAACTGCAATAATTATGTTCATTATTCTATTGACCCAGTTCAACTGATGAAATTCTTTCACGCGGGATTTGCAGGCACGTATGATGTGTATTCAAATTAATTTCGCTATATTAAAAGTGGCATATATAAAAACCTTTTTTTTATAGATATATTACAGATAATTAAAAACATTATTGAATTGTATAAAAAAGGTTACTATTAGTGTTATTTATATATTTTATCTATGTAGTTGTTTTTCAAGTTGAATAGGAATAGGTAATGTCAGATTTATTTATAGCCCAAAGACTTGGTTGTAACTTGTAAGTTTCACGTGCATAGGTAGTGCAAGGAATTTACGAGTTTTGTAGATTGATATCGAGATAGTCTTTTTGACTTAAGCTTTTTCATAGCGAGTACAGCGAAAATTACGTAAACTACGATGTTACTTTTATTTAATATTACACTTCAAAAAATAATATTACAAATCAAAGATATAGAATTATTGCTAAGAATAAAGCGAGAATAAAGATAAATAAAATAGATAAATAGATTTTTTTTGTACGTTATATAAAACAGGACACTTTATGAGGTTAAAAGCGTCAGTCTTTTCATGATTGTGAGCTATAATTGAAAATCTCAACTTTTGAGTATCTCGGGTATCTAGCTGAGAGCTTCTGCTCTCGGAAATATTTATTTTATTATTATGTAAAGAAATATACGTACTTAAATATATAATTTTTACTGCGGCAACACTTTGTCTGCACACTATGTGTTGTCTCTACTGTCTCTGTGTATATGAAAGCTATATGAAATATGAAGCTTAAACCTTATATTTTGACTATAACTTGTCAATGCCTTAAACTGCCAACAAATTTGATTTAAAAATAATTGTGAACTATAACTAAAAATCTCATCTTTTGGGATCTCCACTATCTAGCTAGCTGACAGCTTTTGCAATATTTCTTTATAGTATTAATTTTGTTATTATGTAAAAAAAGTATACATATATGTTATCTCAATTGCGGCAACACTACATCTGTGTTCTCGTGTTTTCTCTACTCTCTACCCTGCTGTATATGAAAACAATACGAAATATGAAGCTTAAACAACCTTTTTTTGAAATTTATTCGCTTCTATTGGTTGGCTGGAAGAGATTTCTTTCAGAAATAAGCCCACCGTTGTCAACGAAATTTTCCTGTTTATATATTTCATTGGTATTTTTATGTGCAATAAAGAATATAAATATTTTGCCTGTAATTTCTGTCAACGCCTTACCAATCAACTTGATTTATATATAATTCTCTTTTTTCTATTATTGGCAATTAACTGCTACTGACGTGTGATGAGTCTCTCGCTTTCAAATATGGCCTGGAACCACTTATGATGGATGCTGATTTATACGAGCCTACCTACTTCAGTCGTTCAAGAGCAATTATGTTTTAATATGAGTAAAGGTCTTTTTTGTGCTGTGATTATTATAGTATAATAATATGATTATATTGTACAGATTTACTTTGAACTGAAAAAGTAATTGATAGTAGGTACTTTTGTAGTTTTTGAGAGGATGTTGTGTAAAAGTGGGAAAGCGTATATAGCGATAGTTGTGGGTTCTTTCACTTTTGATTGGACTCAAGGAAATGTATTATTTCTTAAAGAAAGAGATTTTTATATGCTTTCTTTAAGTATTTTTTGTATCTTCAGTATAAAAAACATTTTAAAAGTCTTATCAAAGTATGTCACAAATTAAGAAGATCTGTCGTATAATTGTATGTATATCTCATATCGTACCTATTGTGCGTACTTGTATATCAAAGAATATAATTTTTTATCAAAGTGGAGTTCGTAAATGGAATTTTGTAATAAAAAAAAAAATTATTTACAGTCAGTTGCTTTTTTTTAAATAATATTTTTATTACAAATACTACTTGCAAAAATGAATCCTTTAAGTAGATGCTTTTTCATTCATCTACATAGTTTTCATGTAACTAAGATTCTACGCTATGATCATAAATCTGTGACTGTGTCACCTGTGGTATAGTATCCAGGGCGCAGCCTACTTACTTTAACTTTCACCTGGAAAGCTATATAATGTTTGTGTTTAATACTGACTACGCTACACATAGAGTACACATAGGTGCTTTTAATGCGTTGTTTTAGCGTTTTATTAGCCATATATATATTTAAGCACAATATTTAAAAGTAATGGCTTAAATTGCTTTTTGGTCTTTTTTTAAATAATTTTTCTAAATAAACAATCTTTACTCATTAAACAACCTATTCACCTGCTGTCATAGTTACGTATGCCCACATAGTCATATAAATTTGATGTAAACAAATTGAACATAAATATAACTCTTTAAAATGCGGCGATGTGTGAAGATCGTAAAAAAAATAATACTACTGTTTCGTTGAACTTTTGAAATTAATATTTTTCTATAAAATGTTTTAAATAAGTAAAGCATTCGTGCATTATTTGTTGAAATCGATATAAAAAACCTTGCAGTTGACTAGAAGGTTTTTGATATCAACGTAGAAACATTTTAAACAATAGAGTCGCCTTATCACTTTAATGTTTATTAAAACATGTGTATTGACTTCTTGAATTAAGTCTAATTATCTTGACAGTTAAATACGTAGTTAATTACTTACAAGGCAATATTGTAAAAGGACTTATTTTATCTGACTTATTGAAACCATCCGTTATGTCACCACACTGTGTCAATGTCTAAAGCTGACATGATAGCTAGGAGTTCGATCCTCATTCGGGGAAAAACAGTATATTGATTTCTTTCTCCTCTAATCCTTTGACAAGTCATTTAATAAGAACTTAGGCAAGCTATAAGCTATATAACATATACACATACATATACACATACACATACATACACATATAAGTGTACATATACATATACAGATATTTGGTTCCAGGTGGACGGTAAAACCATCAAAGCTCAAATATGGGATACGGCCGGCCAAGAGAGATACCGGGCGATTACATCAGCGTACTACCGCGGCGCGGTCGGCGCCCTCCTCGTGTACGACATCGCGAAACACCTCTCCTACGAGAACGTGGAGAGATGGCTGCGCGAGCTACGCGACCACGCCGACCAGAATATACTGATTATGTTAGTCGGTAATAAAAGTGATCTTAGGCACCTTAGGTGAGTGATTTTTCTTTTAAATCTATTGTTGCATAAAATATATTATGTTCATGCAATTTAGTCATATAGCTATGTTATGCGATATATGTTGCATGATGTTATGTAGGCTAGTTCATTAATTTAAAAAAATTTATTAATTTCAGAAAAAAATACTTTTGTAAGATACGCTATTCATATTATGTACAAACCGTTTTACTGAACTTCTATTCTAATAAATGCACAGTTACGAGTATATGTGACATAAGAGATGTTTTTTTTAATATATTTTTGGAGGTACATAAAATTTGTTAATCCCACGTTGCAGGTCTATCCCAACGGAGGAGGCGAAGGCGTTCGCGGAAAAGAACGGTCTCAGTTTTATAGAAACGTCCGCACTCGATTCGACCAACGTGGAGCCGGCGTTCCAGAACATATTAACCGGTTATTATTTATTTACATACATACATACACACATATCTTCGAGCTTCGCTTCGCTTTCTCTCTTTAGCGGGTAGTCAGAGAGAACGGAACCCCAAACGCTGCGGTCCCTGCATACGTCTTTCACCTCGTCCACTGTCATTAGCTTTTTCATACATGCTCCCCCTGGAGTCATGCTTTTTACGTGCCTTTAATCCAGTAGCTTTTGATGTTATGTTTCGGAAAGTAGACCGATGTCTCTCTTTACCTCTCTAACTATCTTGATTATTTGATCACTCGTTCTTTCGACTTGCCCAAACCGTCTGAGCACGTACTTTATTGTCACTGTGTCTACCATCCTACCTACCATCCTGAGTATTCTTGAAACTGCACAAAAAATATGACACAATAACTGAATATCTTTACAATAAATTCTCTGCCTACTCTTAAAATATAGCATTTTATATCTTTTTATATATTTATTATATGAAGTAAGCAGGGACTAAGTAACGGAGTGTCTTAACACTAGGTTCGTATGGTTCCTGCAGTTCCCTTTGCCTACCCTGCCATGTGCGAGATAAAAGCGTGAAGCTAAAAAAAAAAAAATTATAAAAAAACCGCTTCGCATTCCAGAAATCTACAGGATCGTGTCGCAGAAGCAGATGCGCGACCCGCCCGAGGGCGACGTGATCCGCGCGGACGCCGAGCCCGCCGACGTGCGGCCCTCCGGCGCCGACTCCGTGCGGAAGCAGTGCTGCCAGTAGACAGACGCTGTGATGGTATTGTTTTGCATTTTAATGTAAATTAATTATAATTAACTGATTATCCGTTAAATGTACGAAAATAATATTTTGAATTGCTTAATTTTTTTTTGCGCCTTGATAAAAATCAATTAAACTTAAACATCACTGAATGTTAGAATAACAATTTTTTAAACGCTTTATTTTTATGCACTTTGATAAAAATTAATAAAACTGATTGATGACACGATAAATGTACAAACTTAAATGTAAGTAAATGTCAGGAAAACTAAATTTTAAACACTACACACAATTTTTTTTTAATTAAATTCCTAGCTTAACAATCTGATTCCATTTTGTCTGCTCTGCCTAACTAAACTAGGCAAAGCGCGGCGTTGAGTTCCGCCACTAAATATGGGTGTCCTAACACCTATGATTCCTGCGTCCCTCTGCCTACCCAGCTTGTGCGGGATAAAGCGTGAAGGGTGTGCTACACATCTTTGACAGAATTTCTTTAGTTTTCCTTTATAAGATATATTTTAAAATATTTTATTTAGCACGTTACATCTATTAAATTGCCTCAGACAACTGACAAATGGATCTGCTATAGTTGAAACCGCTAAATAAATAATCCAATTCATATTTTTGTGATTTTTAAAGTGATAATCCACACTGAGGATAGAAAATACTAAAGAAAATATATAAAAATATTTGATCGCAGGATTTGAACTCGCACCCTCTTGCGAACCGTGCAAACGCTCTGACCACTAAGCCATATTCTTTGGATGTACACCAATTTGGTTGTTACGTCTTTCTTACATTGGTCAAACATAGAATTAAAAAACTATTAAAGAATCGAGCTGCATTAATTTTATTATATTTTCTTTAAGTAATTTGTAACTGGTTTCTCTACAAGAATTTGAAGTCAACTGACCTCAATCTTCTTTTACACAGCTGAAACTTTTCATGTATAGGGTAGTGAAGGGAATATAGGGAAGTGTTAATCTAATAACAATTTATTGAAATTATAAGTTGCGATTTTTATATTTCAATTCAACTAAAATAATCAGTGTGATAAAATAATTAAGTATTATATACATATTTTTTCATCTTACTCCAATAGTAAAATATCATTGTTGTATATGCATATTATTTTTATAAACATTTACTTTAAATCACTGTTCTTTATTATATTCACAGAAAATCCAGTTGATGTTGGTGTGGAAGTGAGAAATGAAGATGGAATATACAACACAATGAAAATGTAAAAGCAAAAGAAAATGAATCATTCCCAAACAAGGTCATCACTATTGTTGCCAGCTCCAAAATATAATAAAATCTGCCATTCAATAAAATATATGTATATGTTTACAGTATTGCCTGTAAAATGAAATGCTTTTTGAATATTGTTAATAATTTCGAATGGCAACACTGAAGCTAAACAGAGTGGCTCATGTAGATAGCTTTGTGTAATTATTAATTGATATTTAGCAATGGAATGGTTTAAATTTTGATGTCTTTTTGATGTGTTATGATTATTTGAAAGGATTGGTGTTGCTTATTATTTTTTATCTATACATATATATTCATGTTATGTTAGAAAATAATTTAAAATTATATATAAGTCTCTAACATTCAACTACTCTATAGAAATTTGTCAGCTAATTAAAAAAAATGTATATGTTTAAATAAAAAGTAACACTTCAGTCTTTCTTATAATCATAATATATTAATATAATAATATTATAGAAAATGGCAATCTAATGATCACGTAGTACGAATCAGAGCTGAACGCACTTTATATCATTTGGCGCTTCTAGAACGTACACTCGTGTAAATTTATTCATTTTAAACAATAAATAATGTTTTTTTTTAAATATTTAATACTATATTGTTTCCGTGAATAATTCGATTACATGTTATTCTGATTGTTGAAATTGGTTAAGATTTCTTAAATTACTATAATTTTTGGTTGATTTGGTACAAATATCCGATTTCCTTGAGCAAATATCCAATATAATAAATATTTATATATGTATATTTCTTCTCATAGTAAAGTCGAGTTATTTACGGAGTTTTCCTGCATATTATTTTTCGATTTAGTGAATATTTCATATATGTCTATTTATTTAGGTAATAAAAGAATTTAATCTTGCTTTTTATTTGATTTTTTTAACGGAGCTGTGACGTCATCTGTCAAATTAGTTTGAAATTTTGGAACAGAATGTTATTCTGTTGAAATAAGTTACTGGCTTAACACATTTACTTATCACGCAATTCATTTAAAAAGTTTGTATAAGAGAAACTTTTTTAATATAATTTCTTAATTTAATGTGCCTTTAAAAATATATTTTAGTATATATACAAAATTTGTTTATTTAACCGCGTTTAGAAAATAACAATAAAATGCAATACAACAGTTGGTTATAATGTTCAATTTAATTTAGTTGTATTTTAAGCTGTTTTTGTTCTTTTACGTAACGCTTTTATCAAGTATTAGTCATAAGGAGTAATTTAATGAATATTTTGTTTAAATTGTTTCCTTTTTTTGTTTTAGGATCCTTATTGATATATTATATAAATATATAGCTATATATCTGTCTTTGAGTTTCAAATAACAGCAAAAATAATTAATATATATAGACACAAATAAAGTTTCAAATGATTAAATTGAGAATTCTGTATGAATGAACAGTAGAGAAAATTTATTTTTACCTTTATTTTTTTTTCTTAAATTGGAGTATAAGGTTAGCACTTATGATTGCCTGATTATACTTTACCACTTAGAAAATGTATAGAAATAATGTTTTAAAGATATATATGTATATATATAATTGGTTGGTCTATTATATAGTGGGTTCGATCCCCCAAATTTTTATTTTATGCTTAAATAGCCACAATTTGGGTTCTTCAATGCCCTCGGAGCTTTTAAAACATTTGAATACTCATTCCACCATCATAAAGCTGGTCTCATGCGGTGTTCGATTGTAAGTAATATGTTATTTGTATTATGGTATGTATAATGCATGGTTATTTTTAGTGCCTATCTGTAATTACTTTATTAAAGACAAAGATAATAAAAATATTATGTAAATTTGTATGGGTTTTTATTTTTGATGTGTTTGGAAGTTTTCGAAATGTGTTTGGTGATGTGTGATTTTTTTATGAATTATTTGGGATGGATTTTTTATGAATTGTTGTATATGTGTAGTTGGTAAAGCCGTTTGATTGATTGTTAGTATTTTTATACAATATACTATACTATTCAATTACAATATTTGTCTTACAAGTGAAATGAAGCAATTTTTTCATAATTAGTTTCTAAAATTAATCCAAGAGGGACTCTCTTTGAATATGTTCCTGGCGTTATTCCAAAAATTTCAATGTGAATCATTTTGTCTGTCTGTGTAACTTTTTAGCAAATTTCAAAAGCTTGGTCGGTATTTTTGACAATTGTCAGCGACTCGGTTATTAGGTTTAATTATTTCATTTATTGCAATATAGCAATGTTAAGATCTCTTGAACCTCATGTTACAAGCACATTAGTGTCCAAAAGTTTATAAATGATTGGCTTAGTTAGTACAAATCTATTAATTGTATTTAATTTTTAAATTATTATTTGTGAGAATTGGTTATAATAACTAATCATACTTTTAATTTATCTTTGTCTAATGTTCATAACTTATATTTTAAAAGAAATCTTCAAACTAACAAATATGTATACTACTTTTTACTATATACAAGGATAAGTAAACAATAAAAAAATTGCAAAAAAGTTTATTAAATTGAACACTATTACAATTCAATTCAAATTATTAAGTAATTAACGGTGCCATTTTGAAATTACAACAATAAATAATACAATGTTAAAATTTCAATTCAAATTTATTGTGCCTTAGTACTATAGTTTATACTTAAAATATATGTCAGGAGTTTTATTTTAGCGAGCAGTGTTTCTTATTTTTAGTACAAAGCGGTGTGAAGCTTAGTTTACTTTTTAAGGAGGCTGTTGACGAGAGCCTTGAACGCGTCCAGGCCTTTCTCGTTAGCCTCTTGGTAGCCTGGAGCTGTTGATTTTACTGTTTCGTACCATCTGGAATTTGGAATTGATTATTTTATATTATATAAATAAATATTTGGTGTTTTCTGTTTTAGAAATAATAAAGAAATAAAATTTATTTATTTAGTGGAAAAAAAAAAAATATTTGAACTTTGAAAAATCAATGGTAGATTAAAAATATTTACATTTTATAAGTGTAATTTTAGAATATCGATTATATAAAACGATCTATATTCATTCACTAGTCATGTTTCAGAAAGTATTTTAACATAAGAACAGCGAGCGATACGATGTGCTACGGATACGAGTTCGATTCCCACTTGGGAAGAATTAATTGTTTCAAAGTAAAAAATAAACAGATTAAATCCCGCTGAGTTTCTTGCGCCGGTTCTTCTCAGGTCTGAGCCATTAACTTTAGCGAACCGGTGGTAAATTAAATTAAGTATTTAACGTTCAAAAAACGAAGCTTATACTTCTTATTTTGAATAAAATTGTTTGACTTTGATTTTGACTTTCGTTTTATTCGCTCTGGTTGCAAGAAAAAGCACGGAGTTGAGTTCCGCAAGTCACTCCTACCCTTCCATGTGCACGACATGAAAAGTGAAGCAAAAATTCTAGTAACTTAATATATAAAATATACAAACAATGGTCCTCATTCCCACACATAATTGATTAAATTGTGCCTTGCTTTTTCTATTGTCCTATGGTATTCACTGCGGTACAACGAATATCGATTTTCTTTCAACATTTTCATATATATGTTTGTAAATAAGGGGTAAATTACAACTGAAAATATTATTTTGACAAAATTGGGTTGTATCATACGAAATTAAGCCTTATTTAGTTTGATATTAAGTGTTATTTTAAGTATTCTAGTAAATAAATGCCATGAAACACCATTAATACTCGATTATTATGGCGGCGTAGACAAATGACATGTCGTGTATTGTTGATTATATCACCATGAAAATTATCTAATGGCTTCGACGAAATCGATACTAACAATTATTATAATTATTTGTAATACGTACTAATGTTAGAACGTATGTTGCCAAAATATACTGTTGTTAAAAATAAATTTACTCATATCTCTGAATCACTATTAACTTCGACAAGTAGAGAATTCTCTCTCACCAATTAATATTATAACTGTCTTATTAACTTAATATTTATATTTAATTTATAATTTCCAAACAAATTATTATATGTTACAATCTAGACATATATAAAACAAAACGTTCATTTCGTGGCGCAGAGGCGTAGCGTCTACCTGTAAACGCGACAGTTTGTGGGTTCGATTCCCACAGTGGGGAAGATTGATTTTTTCATTTCTATTTACTGTGCTTTGGCAACTAGGTAAGCCGCGGTGTAGAGTCTCGCCACTCTTTGAAAAAGGCGGAAAGTAGGGATCAAGCAGCGGAGTGTTTTAACACTAGGTTCCTATGGTTCCTACAGATAAAGCGTAAATATCAAAAAAACTTCATTTCAATTCCTACCTCTTAACATTAGCGTATTTCTTGAAATCAATATCGGACGCTTCGAAGCTGGACACACCAGCGACGATGCTCAGATCGGCGACCGTGAGGTTGGGGCCGGCGACGTACTTCTGACCTTCCAGGAAAGTGTCTAAGAGCTTCAAGGCATCTTCCACTTTGGCCAACTTGTCTTTATCCGCGGGCGCACCGCCGAAGATTTGTGGATACTGAAATTGTAAAAAATACTTAAAGAAACCATAAAATTTTTAACGCAGGGGTATTTGAACCGGCGCCTACTTGCGAACCGTGCAAGCGCCATCATCACTGAGCCAAGCTTTCTTCAACACGCTGCGTCGATATTGTTGTATGCTTTATACAACTTGTTTCGTTGTTAGCATTCTGTAGGGAGATTTTTACAAATTTCCACTACCCAAAGACAAAGAACAATCGTTTGTCGAAAGATAATGTTTGATTAAATATTTTCATGAACTTTAAAGTGTTGGTCCACACTGAGGATAGAAAAATACTTAAAGAAAACGTATAAAAATTTGAAAAGCAGGATTCGAACCCGGGCCTTCTTGCGCACCTTAAGATTGTTAAATTTACACACTAGAAACGCTTTTTTTTTAATTTCTCAATATTACTGTTTAAGGATAAGAAAATTTGGCAAATTTCATAGTCATTCTTGAAACATAGAAGGCTTCTTGTGAACGTCTCTAGATACGGAAATGTAGGCAATGAATATAAAAACTGTTATTTAATACCGAATTAGGTACATAGCATACATTACAATTATTATAACACAATATATTTTTACAATGCTTCCTTTTGTAATAAATTAATAGTTTACAGCAGGATTCATGCATTGTTTTATATTGATTGCACCAACATTATTTTAACGTTGTTCCATTTGTATAATTTAAATTTTCATGTAGATACTTATACATATATTAATTTGCATGGAGTATAAAACATACAACTCTATTTTTTCCAGTTGTTTCCCCTCTCCCCAAAGATCCTAAATGCCAAATATCAGGTTGCTAATTTGTACTGTATATATATTTCTGGATTTTACTTAAAAGAGTTAAGCTTACAAAGTAATCGCCGAATCTCTGGTACAGCGTGCCAATATCGAAGTACAGGCGTTGGTCGACGAGGGCCCTCGCTTTAGGTTCTTCCGGGTAGAGTGCGCTGCCTTTGCCGTACTTGTTCACTAGGTAGGTTATTATAGCACGCGACTCGTAGATCGGGTGTCCATCGTCCACGAGGGTGGGCACTGTGTGTTGTGGGTTAATCTGTGGAGGATATATTATTTATAGGTGCATTGTTATAAAGTATTGTAATTTTTGTTTTATTTTATTGCGCTAACCTCAGGAAGTAGTGAAATCATAATTATGCAATATTATTTTATTCTAGATAGTTGTTTTATTCAAACGAACTGTTATATTTAATTATTTAACGAATATTTCATTCTCTATTAGTAGACGTTTATAAAATAATAATAAATATCTTTTTTCGATTCATTCAATATCCTGCATAAAATAGGGAGATTTATTGTTATAGATAGACGTTGGGGATGGATTTTTTTAATTTCATTTTCTTCGCTCTGACAACTGGGTAAAGTGCGGCATTGAGTTCCTCACAACATACAATGTCTCGAAAAGGAGAAAAGTAGGGAATGGAGTGGTTTAACATTAGGTTCTCACGGTTCCTGGGGTTCCCTCTACATAACCTGCTAAAGCTACTAAAAAAATATTTAAAAAGCAACGAATACAAACACATCGATTCTTCGAGCCTTAGCTACTATCTGAAACTTCTTTATATTAATTTAAAATATATGCTATGCTTCAATAAATTAAAACAGGAAATACTTATTTTTTTCTGAAAGTTAAAACACGAATCGACGGTGGGCCGATTATTATTTTGGTCAACGCTTGCAAAGTGGATTGGTCATTGGAATGTTTCGTGACCGCAACCGGTCCGTGTTATGTAGGTACCTTAGATACTGTGTTGTTAACGACGCGATCAAAATGCAATAACTTTTTAATCGCGGTTTTACTCGTCGACTTCTGATTTTCACTCTTAACTTACTGCGTATGGCTGAATAGCATATAATTATAATTTATAATATAAATTATAAGCTGTATGCTATTCTGACGTATAAGCTATGTTACTGCAAGGTTCTATCATTTAGTAGATTTTGTGTGAAACTCGAATAATTGAAAAACATTGACAAATTTTGACATTTATGTTATCTGTAGAATGTAGGATGTAGTATAAAACTACGAAAACAACTACTTATTAAAAAAATATTTTCCTCCGAAAGACTAAATTTGGAAATTTTATTTTTTTATAATCTACAATATGTCAATTATATACAAACTTCTTTTTTTTCATAAAAATTGCAGATTTTAGATTGCACTATGCATTACTTATGACTTATTTAGGTATAATATATAGTTATTAAATATAAAAAAAACTTAAAATGTAACAAAATGATTTCATTCCCAAAAAATATTCTTATAACATTACTATAAACTACAAAGTAGCCATAACACAGGCGAGAAAACCGTATATGTTAATTTAAAAATCCCCTAATGAAAATTATACAGGAATATTCAAATTTAATATACATTCGTAACATCAAGGCAAATAAGAGCTAAATTACATATCAATGTTAAACACTGTTCTCTTTACAGTTCAACGACCTGCCGGGAAATTACATCATAGCCGGCGTGACCTTCACTACACAGCTTATAGGAATATGATAGCTATTTAAGGGGATTAAAGAATAAAATTGCATTTCGAGACTAAAAACAGATATAATTGATACGAAACAGACTGGTTTTTTACTATTTTTTTGTTTATATGAATTCTGGACGGGTTTGATTCATTTATTTTGACTTATATAACCTTCAACTTTAATAAGGGACAAAAGCAATTTTTGGGTGAAAATATAGAAATACTGAAATCACTGGAAGTTCTGGGGATTGTTGGTATTACCTAAATCTCAACATAATATTGTTACATTAAGTTTGTGTGCAAGACATTGAAATTTTATGGAAATTTCTGTAACTTAACTTGCCAATGTTCATCAGATCAAAGCGCAAAAAACTAGAATAGCTTAATAATAACTGCAAACATTTTTTAATCTATGGTACATAATGCAAAATTTTAACAAAAAAACTAAATACCATAAATATTATCTGTTGGATATAGCTGAAAAACCTATATCTAAATATCTATCTAGTAAATTTATAATTTATTTGAGTTTCAGGTCGCAGATTTTCTCGCGTGCTTTTTGATTTTCTCACATGATCACACCTCAAAAAAATTATTGTATTATCAATAAACTCATTAACTGTAAGAAATTACTATATAATACCTTAAGATATTCATGCTTAAGATGTTCCCCATGATGTAGATCCACCAGTTTTAAGTTGAGGTTCAGGTTGAGAGCACGCGCGGTGAGAAGCACCGCCCGGCAGGGCGCGGAGCCGGGAACGTAGTATAGGTCGACTGGCATTATGCTAAACAAAACAATGGGATAGTTAATTATTTTATAACTATTATAAGTTGTATATATATATATATATATATATATATATATATATATATATATATATATATATATATATATATATATATATATATATATATATGTATATATATATATATATATATATATATATATATATATATATATATATATATATATATATATATATATATATATATATATATATATATATATATATATATAAGTAAAAATATACCTACTTAGATTTAATATGGACAACAAAAAATCTTGATTGATAACTTTTTTATTTTGCTAACCAAAACCTGTTTGATGAATATTAGAATAAATTATACTTTAGTTATAAACTATGTAACATCTTTACTTTAGTTTAAATCATGTCGAGACTTTTTTATTATTTTCTATTTTTAACATTAATTAATCCAAAAATAAAGTCTACAAATTTATAATTTGATATTGGCATTGTCATTTGTATGTAGGTGAGTACGGTGTTATAATTATGGTCCGGTCTCAAGCAGTATTAAAATTCTATATAAATTGTTTAAAAAGAGTAAAGCTATTACGAATGAAAAAGCGAATAATAAAGACAAAGCTAATATGGATGGATAAGAGCGAAGAAAATGAAAATGTCGAGCCCCCAAGCGTCTTTACAAGCGGACACAACGCCTCTGCGACATATTATCAATTTTTTTTAAATTAAGCGTTCAAAATGTTGATTTGAATAAATATTTAGTATTAAAAATACTATTTTTCTAACATTTAGTGATGTTTAACTTAGTAGATTTTACGTTTAATCAATTTAATTAACTTTTATCAAAGTGCTGTAGTCGAGTCATTCGTTCACATAATCGTTATAATTGATTCATAGTGGAACTTATCCTAGGATATGTGAATTATGATAAAAGTAATTACTTCATTATGAAATATTATTAACATATAAAAGATTGTATTTTATTATTTATCTGTACAAGCGTAGTGCCTAACTTTTCATTATTCAGAAACGGTTGAAAGATATAATAACAAAAAGCATTTTTTTGTTATTATATTTATTTAAGAGACAGTAAGCAAGTACTAGATAGCTTAACTTTTTCTTTACGACTACCTAACCAAATATATGTATATGTTAAAATATTTTTATATTATTTTTTTAATTTTAGCATATTCCTTTTACTTTAAAAAAACATATTGACACTTTAAGGCCATGATTAAACGGGTAAAGTCGATTCTCAATTAAAATCGATTACATATTATCATTTCCTTTCTTCATAAAACAGACAAAACGCAACGTTGAGTGCAACACACTATACGTAACGTCGGAAAAATTAAACGAAAAGCGAGAAACGGAGTGTCTTAACACTAAGAAACTCTGATACCAAACGTGCTATATATGGGATAAGACGTGTAAAAATAATATAGTAAAAACTAAGAATTTTCCATCTTATTTTAAGTTCTAACAGATCTATTACAAATGCACCACAGTCGCACAGGACATGTGTTGCAAAACGACCATTTATCACTTAGTATGTATTTTGCGCGTTGCCGCGTTTACAAATAGTTATGTTATATTCGTAGGAAACTAAACGTTGATTACACTGTTTAATTAGTTAAGTGTGGTATATAAATAAAGAAAAATAAATATATTAAAAAGTACGCACTATTGTTGACGTAAATATTCTACGAGGATTATTTTAATTCAAAAATACTTTATAACTATATTTATTATAACAAAGACTGTCAAAAATGTATAAAAATATAGTATAGTCAGTAGTATTATCTGTCACCTGTATACCTAGATGAATGTTAAGAATTTAATTGTAAATACATATGCACAGAATAAAAATAATATAATTATATATATATTATTTTATTTGTCATATATTTATTTTTATCTAATGTACCATGACCATAATGTTAATGTATAGTGCCTACAAATAATTGTGTCAGTCACGTCGTGTTTCCTTGTAACGCTGAATGTAATCAATAGTAAGTATATGCGGTACTATGAAATAATATTTAATACAATGCCACCAATCCTGCCGTCATAAAATTAAATGTAATTCTTGCCAGCGATTTTATTAATTAGTCATTTACTAATTTTGTTTTTGTATGACAGATAATTATTAATTTTTTGGAATTGTTTAATATCTATAACAGTATTTATTTACTTTAAATAAAATCGATTGTATAAGCGATATATTTTATAAGAATAATACCAGACACTGTACCAAGATAAAAATTACTAACAAAAATAACTGTAAACAAAAATTACGTGGTTAGCTTTTGTTTGTCTAAATAATAAAGATCACTAATCTTTCTTTAAAATAAAATTTAAATTAAAGTCATGAAAATAATAAACACAAACCTGAGAAATCAAAATTAATTTATATGATTCATTGTAATTGCACAATAATATTTTGTGTTTAATTCTCATTTGGTAGATGAACAGATAGAACAATCTAGACTTCCATTTGAAACTTAAAGACTTCAGGAAGAGATCAGTGTCTTAGCGTTTTTTGTTGCAGGTCTTTTCAATACGTCATAGCAAGGTCGATGGTTTTTATATGGAATCGGCAAAAAATAGATAAATACCGATTTAACTGTTACTAATGGTGACTTGCAGATTTAACTATGAATAATATTATATACACACATAGCCTGGTTGTTAAAATCCGCTAAGAACAGGTTATGAATGAGAATGAAAAATGTTTCATAAATGACTCAGTAAGTTTAATTTAAAAATAATATCACTGTGGCACAAATTTACCTATGTACTAACTACGAAGCTTCTAGTTCTATTTCGTTTGCTGTGTGTACTATGATTTAAAAAAAAAACCTATTAAATTCCTATTCGATATATAAATTTATTTTCCGTTACAGAACAGCTAATGTCTAGAAAGGGAGAAAATAGATAAAATAAAGTAAATTTACGTATTAAGTAATTTTTTATAGTTATTAAGTAATTAAGTATATGTATATACATAACCGTGTGAGGACCGTCGTGGCGCAGAGGCGCAACATATGCGTGTAACGCGACGGTTACTGGGTTCGATCCCCAGGCGGAGGAGATGAAAAAAAAAAATATACATAACCTTAATAATTATTTTTTTAAATCTCTCATTAAGTCTTTCAGATTCTAATATGCTTATTATTTAAATATTAATGATAGTAAATAATGTAAAATTATACATAAACACTTGCCGTTATTACAACACACGTCGGTCTCGATTTACGTACACTACGTATCTTTGTGTAGAAGTAGATAGCCCATTTAATAAATAATGATTAGAAAACGTTATAGATAAGATAATAAGTGATTAACACTACAAATAATTAAAGTTGTGTAGAAGTTATGACGTCGAGGGACATGTTTGCTTTAAAATAGTATGACTAGACACATACATATGTACGATGCTAAATATTCTACAGAACACACAAACACACATATACACAAGAAAAATATAATAATCATGTATAAAAAAAAACAATGTAAAAATGCAATATGTTACATCACCTAACATACCTTTGTATTTTTATTACAAATTATATTATAAACATATACAGTATACTGTACATCTTGTTTTAGAAGGGAGGGATCTAACCTAACACAGGCTCTGCTTGCTTATAAAGGCCTCCACCATAACTTTAGTTATGTCGAATAAGTTTTTGCAAATAAACTATTATTGTTTTTTATATATTCAATTGTAGCTTATTTTTCAATGTCATATAAACATATTTTTTAGGGATAACTCATGAAAGGGCCAAGACTATTGGTCGTGTACGAGTAATTTCAGCAATGTTTACTCAAACGGTCTAAGTTTATAACAATTTAGCGCCCTATTATCATTGATATAAATAACGCATGTTATTATTATATATCTGTCAGTAACAGAAATAACGGTGTTTTAGCTGCTTTGTTAGAACTTCAGCGTACTTGCACATTTGGCCATTTATAATGCAGTACTGGGTACCGACTAACGACTTCGATATACGGCAGCAAAACGTGGGTGTTACATAAGAAGAATTAGTGAAGAATGAGAGCTATATAGATGTCGACATGTGGATTTAGTTTAATTAACCGAACCAGTAACAAAGATATACCTAATGTCAGATACCATCGTGGATGTCACAGTAAGGATGAAGAAAAACGTGTTTAGATGGTTTGGGCACGTCAAGAGAATGAGTGGTGGAAGAATGACAAAAAGGGCCAAAAATAGAGTCGACTTTATGATTCTGAAGAAAGATCACGTCTAAGTCATGAAGTTATGTAGCTATGTAGCTATGTATGTAATGAAACATATAAATACTGAAATAAAATATATATAACTGATTCGTTTCCTTTTTCGATGAATTGGAATATTAAAAGGTAATTAATAACAGGAAATATGTACGCACACCGAACCACATCCTAGCTGTTTATTAAAATAATACCCTTATATTTTCTAAATATTTGTTCTTAAATAAATCTTAGTAATTGAATAATTATTATGGGGTAAAACCATTTAAAATGAATCGAGGAAAAGTAAAAAATCCTTCTAATTAAACATTTGTTTCAGGACAAAGTAAAAAAATTTAATATTTTCATATTAGAAATAAACTAACTTTTTAACAGTACCTACTAGGCGCTAGCGGTCCGTGGCAAAAAGTGAATAGGGAAATTAATTTTTTAACTCAATTGAAAACGTGGGAACTCGAAGGCCACTGTTTTGTTAAAACGGTACAACGAAGTATGAAGGTCTTCCTTTCATTTTATTGCAATGTGTTGTTTACTAACACATTGTACGAAGTATTTAACACTTGTTTCATTTTGTTTTAAATACTCTCCGTCTTAGAGTACCGGGCTTTGCTTTTTTTACAATTAATTTTATATATTTTTCATACATTCGGGGCCCTTTGGAGTTTTTAGCATGGGTAGTCCCATGTAGTCACATGCCTTGACGACATAGACGCAACAGTTTTTTTACATCTCTTAGAATACCTATGGACTTTATCATGCAGATTAAAATTCTAAAATGAATATAAAAACACACGTACACACACACCTATAGCTTCACACTCTATCCCTAGCGGGGTAGTCAGAGAAAACGGAGAGCCAAACGCTGCTGTCCGTGCATACCTCTTTCGCCTCGTCCACTATCATTAACCTCTTCATACTTCTCCGGGGTGTCCTCATGCTTTTTAATTGACTTTCCTTCGGTATCTTTGATATTGTGTTTTAAAATTAATATAGAAGTGCTTAGTGATCATATTCTGAATTTAAATACGTAAGTGATGAATTATTTATGAATTACGCGCATAGATACCTAACTGAATACAATTCTGTTTAAAAGATTAAATCAATAACTTATATCGATATGAATATATATTATTACAAACATTGTAAGTAGGACCTAAGTGTTTACGGTAGATTATAAACTTCATATCTAGAGAAGCCATCTATATTCTAGATATATTTTTCAGAGGGGCTCTTGCTTTTCACAACTATACTCATAACAAAATGTCAAAGTTTCTTGAAGTAAAATTAAAAATTTTGTGTAAATTTGTTCTCTATGCACATCACGATATCTTTATTTATGTAGGATTTGATTATTTTTCAGAAGTTTGTAAAAATGCTGGTATTCTGGAAAACATCATGGCAATCCGTTTCCCGAATTTCCATATTCGTGGACGCGATAAGCAGTTCGATTGTCCGAACCTCATTTATACGGATTCGCAATTATCTGGACTACAAATTTCTGTTTAAACACTGATGTTCGTTAACATATATTAGTTGTTTTTAATAAACGATAAAAATATGCACTTATAAATATATGCTCAAAACTCGATTATCCGGGTTTTATATTATCCGAATGGCTTACGACAATTAGTACGGTTAATCGGGTTTCTACTGTATTTTGAACTTAAATTAAGTGAAACTTAAATAACGAGATGAGATGAATGAGAACTGAAATTCTCTAGAATATTTTTTTTTCACATAACGATGTACTCATAAAGTCAACAGTGAAATCGCAATGTTCAAATATGTAACCACTTGTACGTACGTAGGTAGGTACTGTTTATTAAGTACTGAACCTACCTATAAATATGATAAATATTTATATATCTATAATCATATAAGGCAAAAGGTTATGGATTCACAAAAATCTCTATTGCTAAAATACTCAAAAAACATAAAAATTAGAACGCAACGGGATTTGAACCCGTGCTCTCTTGCAAACCGTACAATCTGTATTGTTACCATATTTCAATAAAAAATATTTTTTAATAAAAACTAACATATATTTTACAATTAGACTTTAGTATCCTAATTTATTACTAAATTTATGGTTGGAAAGAAAAATTCTTTTTCTAATAGTCCCCTAATAAAAAAAGGCTAAATATTAGAATATATCATATAGAAGGCTATATATTAGACTATATCATACCTGATGTAAATCATTTGAAAACCACATCCTACTTCTTGTTAACTTCTTTAGGTACTTACAATGTGTATTGTGTTTCTTGAATATAAATGAAAATGAATTAAAATCAAAAACGGATTTCAATTAGAAAAGAACAGACATATTGTATGTCTGTAGAGGAAGACATTTTCGAGTATTTTATAAATATTAAATATATCGCAAAAACATATGGACTTGTATATTATCGTACACGTAAAAGTAAATAAAGATATAGTACTCCACGCGAACGAAGCCGTGAGGATTACTAGTTGACTTACAAACATATATTAAACATATATTATTATACAAATGAATTATTTGCTTGTAATAAAGTTTAATCATCACGAGTGCAATTTATTTATCGTCTCTCGCCATGTAATAAGGGATAGTACTCATTTAGGTATATACCTACTACGTACCTAATAGGTACCTGTATAGGTACTACCTATACAGGTACCTATTATACCTATACCGGTACAGGGATATATAGTTATTTACTAAGAACGTTTAATTTCCAGCTTCACGCTTTATCCCGTAGGCATAGGCATATGCATAGGCAGAGGCAAACGCAGAAACCGCGGGAACCTAGTGTTAAGACACTCCGTTCTTTGCTTTCGAGGCATTGTTGAGTAGCGGAACTCAACACCGAGCTTGTTAGTTGCTAGAGTGAAGAAAATGGAAATGAAAAAAATCCATCTTCCCCGAGTGATAATCGAACCCGTCGAACACAAACCGTCGTGTTTACAGGAAGATAATACGCCTCTGCAGAATCCATAATCATATTAAAGAAAAAGATGGATCTTAAAAAATGTTTTTATAATTTTTCAATTAAATAATAATTAAATGTTCTGTATAATATTTATTTTATTTACTTAAGTTTTAGGAATCAGTTTGCTACGCATATTATTATTATTCTTTAACGTTGGAGTGAACTGTGATGACCTCCATCAAAAAGTGAAATTCGCAGCATTCTATTCTTTCTTGATTTAATTACCATATTGTTTATAATACTTGTACTATACAATAGTTACTACTTCATACTTGCCCTTAATAGCTTTTTAGATAGAACGAATATATTTTATATATTTAATTAACTATCCATCCGCAAACAAGTGGAGTTTTTTCGCAAAAATATCGCTCAAAAATTAATTTTGTATTGATTTTATTAAAAAAAGGGTTGTAAACAATTCTTTGTTTTAAGGTATTATGTAAACCCAACAAAATATTGTTGTAGGTTATAGTTGAAAGATTTATTTAAAGATTAAAAATTTATATAAGATTTATCTATTTTTGTTTTTGTTCACATGTTTCAGAGGATTTTAGGGTTTTCAAGGAAAGCCGGTCGGCTGATTTTATACCGTATGTTTGATTTATATTACGATATTAGTATAATGTCTTAATATAACTAGTTTGCACAAAACCTTAACTTTATTAAATATATAACACTAAAACATTCGTCAGGGATTGTCCTATAGTTTTTAACATGTATACAAAAATTTATTCACTCCATTTTTTAGTTTGCCGAGACACAGACAGACGCGGTGAGGCTTTGTTACCTATTATAATATGTGACATTAAAAACACTTGCTTACATTTGAGCTTCTAACTTTTATTGAGCTAGAATTACTAAAGGTAAGTCATTCTAATATGACTTTAAAAACAAAGGATTGCAAAGTTTATTATTAATATTAAAAGGCTACCACGCACATGCGCTTTCTTTTATGAGCTTAACACATTTTGAGATGGCAAAGTAAGAAATCCTTTTTGTTCAAAGATATAATTATTGGGACTGGCAAAAAGAAAAATTAAAAAGTAAAATCCAATTGGCTTAGTGTTGTATTTGTTCAATAAATTATCAATTGAACTGTTCAATTTCGAACATCGGCTATATTTTTCACCAATCCGAATTTTCGAAATCTTTAGAATGGTACTAAAAATAAAATTGCAGGTCAAAAACGCTTCCACAAATAATATATAATGATTAAAATATAATTATATATAAGCAGCGAAACATTCCGTTGTCCACTTTCTATAAATTTAATTGAGATTACCGGTAACATACATCAACGTTTCACTTTACCTAATCATATATATGTATATATAGATACATTATATATAGATACATTATATAAATCAATTATTTAAAACTTTACCATTCTAATTGAACTAAAATAAAAAAAATTAATTAATTACGAAACAATTATTTAATCTAGAATATCACTTAGAAAGTTTTTGAGAGCTTTTGTCACTAAAGGCCATATTAAGTTCAACTTAAGCTTTCTAGTATTAATTATCGATAAACTTAACTGTGTAATAAAACACAAAGTCACTGTAAAGCTATAATAAAACTTACATGTGAATAGCAAGACGTCAGCACGAGATGCGGTATCGCTGTGAGTAAGCGTTAGTGGGGGGCGGCCGACGGTTTTATACTGCACGTACTATGGCTATGAGACTTGTTTTCCTTGTGTACATTTGTAGAATATTGAATTGTTAGAACGTTTTTTTATTTTGTATGGAATCGAGCTTTAATATTTGAGATTTTGCTATATTATATGTATTTTGATTATACCTTTAATACTTACGTAATATTTATATCATATACGTAATAACAAATCAACAAATTTTTCGTTACTAAGTTGGAAGAAACCTGTGATTTATCATGTAAGGACTCTTAAATAAAGTAGTACTTTTTTATTGTAATCAGAACAAATACTTTAAATTAAAATACGTGAAATATATTACTAATTATGAAACATTGTCACTATGTAGGAGAAGAGAGGTGGCCAAATGTTAAAGCAATTGACGAAAATTGGGTTTAGAATTTATACACCACTAAAAGTATGCAACTAGTGTGTAGTAATATTTTCCACAACGGAATACTACGATAATTAAATTGGTACGGAGCCTTCTGTTCGCGATTACTGCTCGTATTTGATTGATATAAATAGATTATATGAAAACTAAAACAGTTATATATATATATATATATATATATATATATATATATATATATATATATATATATATATATATATATATATATATATATATATATATATATATATATATATATATATATATATATATATATATATATATATATATATATATATATATATATATATATATATATATATATATATATATATATATATATATATATATATATATATATATATATATATATTATTAATTTTACAGGATTGCAATCTACCAGAATAGGTAGAAAGAAATAAGTGCCAAGACACTCCATTCTCTGTTTTTTGCCTGACGAATTTAAGCAGAATAAACTCAGACTTCGGTAGGCCATGTCTGAATTCCAGACATGGCCTACCGAATGGAACCCAACACCGCCAACTTTGTCGAGCTAGATCGGAGAAGTACGGAGTTCTTAAAGTAGAGAAAAATATATTTAACCAAGAAGATGTACAAAAAAGTAGTTTAGTATAATAAAATGGAACAAACACGACAAATGCTAAAAGAAATGCACACCGCGATTTGTTCTTGAGACGTAACCATTGTCTTTAATTCATTGTTTTGACTTCTTCGCCACCTAAGTTAAATTTTATTTACTTTTATATTTGTGTAATTTAATGAGCCTCGAAGATTATTCGTTTTTTATACACTTCGAAGCGTTTCTGTGACCAGTGGCTCTAAAAGTTAACTGGGCATCTGTACTTGGTCAAAATATTGGTTGAGAACCATTGGCCTGACCATTAGGCCTACTCTCGAAACCAATATCCAATCATTTTTAATTCCAATCATGCCACAATCTAATTCCAATATGACGTTTATTTGGTACTCCCGAAACCGATTGTTTCAAGATTGCCTAATTCCGTTATTGGCCAATTGTTGCGTCGTTACAACCACAGATTAAATATACAAAAGTGACATTAGTGCTGCAAACTTGTTATCGATAAACCGGTGATAGAAAAGAAATTGCTTTTTATTAAATGTAATACTATATTTTCATGCACTTTTTTGAGAAAAAAGAAAGTAATCATTCATATTTATATTTATTGTATTGAAAACATGCTCAAAGCTTAAAAATATTTTTTCAATTAGCGTAAATTAGTTTTTATGTGCTATTTTTTATCTGTGTCAGTGTCAAAGAGACTTCAACTTTATGATATTTTTGCAGAATTCAAATGTTCAAACATATATATCATTTTATTTAAAAAGAAAGGTAAGATAGTGTTTTTTTTTTTTTACTTTAAGTCTCTATTATTGAATTATAAATTATAGCGATTAAAAGTTATTACGTGTTAATATACGGATTAATATTTTCAGTTTTGTTTTAGTACGGCAGGCGGTTCAAGATATTTGAAAATTTGATACTTAGTGGAGTTCTTGGAAGATAATCCAGGGATTGCAAAAGTGGAGCTTGTTGGCGTCCACTTTAAATGTCTTGGGTAGCGCCATAAAAATGAACTGGAGTGGACGAAAGTAAGTTTTTGTTTGATAACAAAAATATTGACAACAAAAAATACTCCGTAAAGAGTTATTATTTAAATCTTCATGCCTAAAGTTACTTGGAAGAGATTACTATTAGTGATAGTCACATACCTTTAAGTTATATATTATAATCTATATGTTTACATTAATGTTTTTCTTTGTATAGTTACTTTTGTACCTATATGTAAATAAATAATCTTTCTATTTATGTATTTATTTTGTTAGGTTGTGGCTATTAGTTAATGACATGTTACTGTAACGCATGGGTTAATTAATAAATAATGTCTATTACTTTTTGTACAAATTAAATAGTATAAAAATCTAGTACAGTAACAATAATGTAAATATATATTTTAAATTAGATTTCATTTTTAATTTGTTTCATCTTATCTAGCAGGTTATATACAGCAGAAATCAGAATGCACCCACATGAAGAAGGTGACAACTGTCCCGCATGAGCAATATATACATGATACAAGCAATGAGATGAATCACTTGGCCCTCAACAAAGAGAGTTGAACACTAATGACTTAGTTAATGTTATGATTACAACATATATTAACAAAGACATGTCCTTTTTATTTTGACCCATACTTCTAATTTTGAGATCTAATCTTTAGATGTGACTTAATTTCTTAAGATAATTATTTATATATAAATAGTACAAGATATTTTTTAAATTAGAAAACAAAAACAATATTAATAATAGTAAATTGTTTAATTAAATGCATTAATCTCTTTAAGAAGTTAAGTGGGAATGTATAGCTTTATTAAATAAAAAAGTATAATTATAAATTAAAAAATATTTATTTCTAAACAATTCATGGAGGATGGAATCATCTTGACCCCATCAGTGTAAACAATATTTGTTACAAAAATATCTGGTTTCCTGAAACTTTGAGTTCCACTGCAATAGGAGTCATCATGAACACCCTTAGAATATAGCCAGAGTCACCTATAAAATAAATAGATTATCATAATTGAACAACAAAATAAAATACTAGTTTGAATAAACATTTCCTACCAATCATTTAAATTAATTAAGTAATTTTTCACTGGATGTTGATTCCTCATAAAACTGTCATGTGAAGCTCTTTCAAAAGAGGTATGTATTGACAATATATTTAAAACTGCATCAGATATTTAAATGAAATATAAATAATAAATATATGGTGAAAAGTATTTTATTATTTAATATTGTAACATCATGAAATACAATAATATAAATCTAAAATACTTGCCATAAGTATTACAATTATAATATTATTACTTTCTTCGGATAACACTTTTATCTTCACAAGTTTAAGGAGACTTCCATTTATTGCAGCAACGGGGGAGGTTACTACCACAGCTTCAATCACTTGTGTTATGGTATTACTGTGTCATAAGTAGTTCCTTAAAGCCTTTGGTAGCTACTAGTCTCATAAAAGGATTATGTTGCTAAAATCTGTAAAAATGTAACGTAGTTTATTCACTATTCTGAGATGTTAAAATATATGAATATAGATGGATTAGTACTAACTATATAAGTAACTTACCCTGTGTTTGGTACTGATACTGCCAAATTTTTTTAGTAATGATATTAAAGGCTGCAATTCCTTATAAATTTCCTCAAATAGATCTTTAGACACACGATAATTTACCTTAAATTCATCGTCACTCAACGCTAATGCGCTGTCCACATATCTAGCCAATAGACGTTCCTCGCGTGTTCTTTAAGTCATAATTTGTGTTCTTTCGTCAAAATACGGTAAAAAAAGAGCTAATCACGCCATTTTCTTACAGTTTTCACCAAAAAATTATCAAAACAAGTTCTAAAAAGTTACACTTTCGCTATTAGTAAAGTGACAGCTAAAATTTTCAATCGATTGCCAATTTTAGCTGTCAAATGGTTTCGAGAGTACCAAATAAAACCAATCTAACGGATTCTACAATAATTATTAGTTCCCACAATTATCACTCAATAACGACAGTGCTGCCGTGGCAATTGTGTTTCGGGAGTACGAAATGACGTTTATTAGAATTTGATTATTGGAAATTGGTTTCGAGAGTAGCCCTGCATATCCCACAATATTAGTCCATATGGTATTATGGTATTAAATATAGATATTAGCGATTCTAGATTCTTTAATAAAGTGTCGCCGTAAATTACATATTTCCATCATATTTACACTACGTGACAGTCAGAAATAAAAAAATTAAATTGACAGGTATTTAATTTTTATAAATTAAAATATAAATATAATTTCAATTAATTAAATGTCTTACTTAACTTGAGTGATTTTCTGCGAATTATCGTGATGAATTAACCTATCATAGTTTTAAATATAGCTTTTTGTTGATAGCTTTGTTATAGGCATATATAAAAAGCACATTTTCGATAGTAAAAATTTACAGGTTCCCAAAAATTTGTTTCTCTGAACTTTACGAGCCTAAAATATACTAAAAAAACATTTGGGCGTATAACGTAGAAGTCAGAGCGTTTTATTGATTTCCAAGAGGTACGTGTTCAAATCCAGCTGCGTTCAAGTTTTAAGGTTTTCTTTAAGTGTCTTTTTGTCTTTATTTTGGCTTATCACTTTAAACATAATTAAAATATTAATTATGTTTAAAGTGAGGTGAGCGCAGAGGCGCAACCTCTGCCTGTAACGCGACGGTTTCTGGGTTCGATCCCCAGTCGGAGAAGATGGATTTTTCTATTTCCATTTTCTTCGCTCTGGGAAACTAGGCAAAGCGCGGCGTTGAGTTCCGCCACTCAACACGCAATGCCTCGGGACTAAGCAACGAAGTGTCTTAAAACTAGGTTCGTATGGTTCCTGCAGTTCCCTCTGCCTACCCTGCCCATGTGCGGAATACACCGTGAAGCTAAAAAAAAAAAAAAAATGAATAGTTATTATTCTATTTGGTTAGAACCCGCCATTGCTGCCACTTTTCGCGTTACACATATTTTTCTAGTCTGTCAATTTATGTACATAGTTTGAATGATAATCTTATCTTTTTATTTCATAGGATAACAGCATAATATAACAATGAAGCCGCAGTTTTATGTCAGACGCCTTCCAAATGTACCATGATGGCATTAATTTTTGGTTTCTTTTTTTTCTATGGTCCTTTTTCTAAGATCACATTATGTTTTTTCTTTTTGCATCGTATATTTATATCTGTCTCCGTGATGAACTCTAAAAAATCCCTAAGGAAAATTTTAGTATATAGAAGTATAAGTTGTACGCAAACTGATGACATTATGATATAAGTTCACTCGAAAACGCTGCCAATACTTTTTGATCTATAACAAAACAATGTATGGTTATACATCTTCTTTTTGCCTTTACTAATTATTATTATATAATGAGTTATTTATGAACATATTTTTAACAATACTGTATTACTCTTTAAGCGATATTGTCATGTAAAAATGAATGTATAACATTTCATTCATTTTATTTGGTAGGCGAAGTCGCGAGTGGATCGCTAGTATATGAATATAATATTCATCGTAGTGTATTAAAATAAAGATATAGTGATGAACTAGTTAAGTGTGACGAAGATGAAGTTTAATTCCTTTTCTCCGCTCTCTTAAGCTAAAATACAGCGTTGAATCTCGTCAATAAATATCCACATGTCTTGTTGTGACAGATGAATAGTGATTGCGAGTTATGAGGGAAAGAACGTCAGAGAGTATATTTTAATTAATAATTTTAACAGTATTTTGCCTCGGACACACAGGGTCGTTGACTACATCTCAGATGTCAAAGGAACTCAGGCGCACAGCCCGGTCTAAATCCTCGAATCGTCAAGCGTGACGTGTTAGAACAATAGACATGTACTACAGTAGTCGTCCTTATTACATGTGTACAAAGTGGTTGCATATGACACGGAAGTATACAAAATAATGGTAAGCGTTAGATTGAAACTTGTTTTTTTTTTATTGTTTTTTTCTTTAGCTTCACGCTTCCCGCTTATCACAGGGTAGGCAGAGGGTACCGCAAGAACCGTGGGAGCCTAGTATTAGGACTGCGTCTTTTCGAGGCAATGCGTGGTGTGGCGGAACTCAACGCCGCGCTTGCCTAGTTGCCCGACCGAAAAATATGCAAATGAAATATTCATCTTCTCCGGATATAATTT
Source organism: Dione vanillae (assembly GCA_037178615.1). NCBI lineage: Eukaryota > Metazoa > Arthropoda > Insecta > Lepidoptera > Nymphalidae > Dione > Dione vanillae. The sequence goes on along the minus strand of JAZFAU010000044.1, from coordinate 45,398 downwards.
AAACCCACAATCCGTCGCGTTTACAGGCAAACTCTGCGCCTTTATATGCAGATTATACTTACGGTTATTACTGTTTCACAAGTTTTTTTTTTCTTACATTGATTGAGAACATGAGATGTATTCTACTTTTGTATACAGTTCTATTAGCTTCAAGAGTTATCCCTAGCGACAAAGTCGGGGAGGACTGTTTGACGTTTCTTATTAAATTAACTACTCAACTACGGATGGTAATTGTATCACTGAAACTGTTCACCAAAAGATTTGAAGATATTTTCAAAAGCCTGCATTGAATCGACTTTAGAGCCAATATAAACTAATTAGGCTAAAATGTAACGCGCCTAAGATTCGTTGACAATATTATTATCATGATAGAATCACTGGAACAGCTATCTGAAGTATAGAAAAGCATGAACCTATGTTTTATTTTCGATATAAACTTGCGAAAGACTAAGGTCATACTCTACAATTAAGTCATTTCAAGTTTGATATACGTGGATGGCATCTTTCTTGAATTTCATCGTGAATATGCCATCTACGGATACGTCATTCGAAGGTACGTCTGCATACGTCATAAGAAGGTTCGGTCCTTCAAATTACTTCTTTGAGTGGACCGTAATATAGGGTTCTAGCTCAGTGGACCGAAGTCTTATAAGGTGTTTGACTGGATGCAAAAGATGGAGGACGCGATACTCTGGAGCACCCTAAGTGCAGAAATCAATCTTAAACTGTAGTTTGCGGAGATCATAATAGATCAGCAATGGTCGCAGTGACGCTGGGCTGTATTGCCCTAAAAAGCCGCATCTAGGAAGAAGAAAAGCCTTGGTGAGGTCCACTGCTACTCATAAACTGGAGATTTTATCCGCTGCTGGTTTATGACTAGCAGTGGATAAAATCTCCAGTTTATGACTAACATGGTATGAATTTATTAGCATCACTACTTTGTTATTGATATGTATATAAAATTTCAATTTTTGAATTAATTTCTCCATTTTCGTTATATGTTCTACCTTCCTGCCAAATGTCGTAACAATATTTTCCTCCACATTTCATTCAGTAAAATGATCTTGACCGACGTACGTATTATATAGTTATATTATAAGAATTACCCTTGTACCTTTAAAAGTATAGAACACTACAAATATTTAAGAGACTATAGACTATATATCTGTCTTTAATGAAATAAACAAGCATAAAATCCAAACTGGAGGGGTAAAATTATATTTATTGTGTTGATTTATGTTAATATTTTTATTCTTAACAAAAAAATGTCTAAAAAGATATTTATTTACAAGTAACTGTTTCTTGTACATAGTGTTTTTTTTTTTTTTTATAATATAGGTTGCAAAGGAGCTGACAGATCACCTGATGGTAAGTTAATACTGCCGCCCATAGACATTTGCAACACCAGAGGAGCTACAAAATGCGTTGCCGGCCTTTTAAATGGGAATACGTTCTTTTCTTGAAGGTCTGCAGGTCGTATCTGTCCGGAAATACTGCATGCGGCAACTCATTCCACAATTTTATGGTGCGGGGCAGAAAATTTGTGTAAAACTAAAGCTTATTAAAATACGTACATAGTGTAAAACTAAAGCTTAATAAAATTTCAGGAAAAAAGGGAAATATAAGTTATGATAATAATAAGAAATATATAAAATGAAATTTATCCTGTTTATTTATCTTTGTGTACCTAACTCCATTATTAAAATATTTTTGTTGGTACCAACACATTACCGCTGCTGTCATACAACATTTGACAGTGACAGCTGTAATCTGTCAAAAAGTCGAAAATGGTTGTTCGATTGATATTTTATAACAACTTTCATTACAAATAACTAGAAAATAAACGATGAATTAGGAGATTCTAATAATAATATCTGTTAAGTGGTCAGTTATATATTTAATAAAATGGGTGACAGCAGCGATTCGGAGGAATTTTTCGATGCTGAAGAGTTCACGCCCGTGAAGGGATCAAAGTGAGTTATTATCCTTCTATAATAATAAAGTAGTGATTAATTTCTATATTTACTATATGATAAGTATTAGAACTCTGTGTATAGCTTCGTATGCTACCTAGTTTGAATTGTTTATATAATGTTTGTAGTGTAAGAACCAGTTTTGCAGGACTATCTAGTTTAACAGATGTTTTGGTACCTGTACGTCCTTGTACGTATCGCCAGGTGATTACGCGTTATTAGTAGCGCAAGACTGATTAGTGTTAGCGACTATGGTAAATTAAACATTAAAAGTAAACTGAGTTGTTATTGTGGCTCAGTTGTAGTCATACATTCGTACAATGTCTAAGTCTGCAATGTTAATGTGTTTACCAATAAAGTAAGCTCTTCATCTTTGCTTCATTTGTGTTTTAGTGTTGTGTGTTGTAATTGATTCTTGAAATCTATTTAAATCTAGTTTTTTTCAAACGGTGTCAATTGAAATGTTATGTATTTGATAATAAAAATAATAAATGCAATAATTTCTTAATAAAAATAAATATGTCAGGAATATTTTTGAGAATAAATATGAAAATTTTAGTAAGAGAATTGAATTAACAATATAATAACAATTGTTGGTTTTGTTGCACAAAAAATAAATAAAATGGTATAATTAATGTCAAGATGCAAAAAATAAAACACATGAGGTATAATGGAAGTTTTTACTTATATTGTTACATAATCATTTGATATATTTATTTTTACAGAAGATCTTCATTATGTAAGAATATAAGTGTTACTGAAATATCTAACAGTATGGAGGCAGAGGATAAAACACAGAACAAAGTTGACACCAACACAATTGCTACAAGTACACCCGTTGAACCTGTGCTGCAAGATGATAGGAATACAGTTAAAAATGTAAGTACTTTACTATATCAGGGTATTAAAAATTGTAAAAAATTATAAATATTCAATTAAATTGTAGTATGTATATTTATAAGAAGACCATTGTGGTGCAGAGGGACAGAGTCTGCTTGTAAATGTGATGGTTTATGGATTCTATTCCTACTTGGGAAGGATGGACTATTTTAGTCCCATTTTCTTTGCTCTGGCAACTCGGCAAAGTGCTGTGATAAGTTTTGCCACTTAGTATGCAATGCCTCTAAAAATGGAAAGCTAGGAATGCAGTGTCTTAATATTAAACTCCTGTTGTTTCTTTTGCCTATCCTGCTTAAAGTTAGATATAGTGTGCAGCTAAAAAAAGGAAATATTTTTTAAAATACAAAAATAAATATGGCATTGAATTCTACCTCGCTTTGAGTAGTATCATGAAAATTGATTGGGAAGTAAGGAAAGGTGTCTCTATGCATATAAATATATGAAGCTGATCATTATAATTTTAATTACTTTATATTGGGACTCATAATACCTCTTGATAAAATGTTGATTTTTCTATAAGTTCTACTATGTTTTTTCTCTTATTAACTTAATAATTTTAACCTTATAAATGATTATGTAAAGTATATAAAAAAAAAACTTATAAAGTTCTTAATATTTTTTTTCATCTTAGATATATAATAGCTATATTTTTTTTTTTTTTACTCAATAATCAGCATGAACTCATATTTGTTACAAATGAATAGTTATCTTTAATTATCTAACATAAGTATTTGTAGTACACAATAAAAGATGTTACAACCTAAAACAAATCATTGCCATTTTTAAATGACACTTTAGCGAATTTCAATTTCCATTTAAAATGAGTAAAATATATTAAATTTAGAATAAAAGTTTGAAATTATTACTTCAAATTGAAACAACGTAATATAAGAGAAATGTTCCATTGTCTTATTTTTCATGCTCAGATAAGATTAAGGACTGTTGTGGCACAGAGGCGTAGTGTCTGCCTGTAAACGCGACGGTTTGTGGGTTCGATTCCCACTCGGGAAAGATGATTTTTTTTCATTTCGATTTTCTCCACTCTGGCAACAGCAAAGCGCGACGTTGAGTTCCGTCACTCAACATGCAATTCCTCAAATAGGCGGAAAGCAGGGAACAGAGTGTCTTAACACTAGGTTCCCAAGGTTCCTGCGGTTCTCCCTGCATACCCTGCTGTAAGCGGGATAAACCTATAAAAAAAAGATAAGAAAAGTAATATAGTATATGTTAAATTCATTCAATGAATATTATCGAATAATATTTAAGTAAAATTTTGATAAACAGCAAAAAAAATATAATACATTTTGCTTATATGTTGGTTATTAATTTACTAATTTATCATAATATATCTAGGTTGTACAAGGACGTAGACGATTTCAAGAGCTACGACGATGTATGCAGACTGAAGAAGAAGATGAGCCGGACCCCGGTGCGCCTTTGTCGGCACCTATGGAACATCCCTTCAAGTAAGTTACTTGAATATTAACTTACTTTTTACTTTTAATACTATTTAAGTAAAATTACTAATTATTATTACTAAGTTTTTTATTATTTGAAATATATTTATCATTTGGTCTGGGCCCTTTTTAAATAAGTTAAAAATCTATGTTGTCATTAGTATACATTACTTGACAGAGAATCGTCTGTTGTGACTGTGCAGAGTTCCCCAAACTTCTTTGTGTCGTAGACCCCTTGCCATGTTTTCCCGTGTTGGGTAAACCCCCTACTTATCTGATATTGATATTGATTTCCTGTAATTTTCTAATTGTAGTGAAGTTTAGTGTTGAAAACGACCACAAAGCGAATACCAACATCCTACAAATTACACAATTTTACAAACATATATAGCAATTTTTTTTTTACTTCATAAGTGCTTTTATAAATAATGTAAAAGTTTTTATATTATAAGATAGTATGATGTATAATAAATAGGTACTATTAGTGAATGTATTGAGATCCACTATCGTGAACCCCCATTTTCATTTCATGGAACCCTAATTTTTATTCCGCTGACATAGACCACTTTGGGAATCACTGGTCTAGTGTTTGCTTTTTTAAAGATGTATGTAATGGCTAAGTTTTACATTCCTTTTTATTTTAACGCAACAGATAAATAAAAAAATTGTGTACAGTTATTCTTTCATGTGAAATTCAAATCTATTTAACATTGACTTATGTATATTATTTAGTTATTTTAAATTAGAAAAATTAATATATAATAAAAAAATTGTTTAATTCAATGTCCAAGTTTCGTAACAAAGTGACGTTTATATATGGGATAATAGAGATAAGTCAGGATGGCCGAGCGGTCTAAGGCGCTGCGTTCAGGTCGCAGTCCACTTCTGTGGGCGTGGGTTCGAATCCCACTTCTGACAAATGTTTTTTTTTTTGAGTTTTATTACGTTTTCATATGTTTTTACTTTCTTCATTTTTACTATAAAAAGATTGTTACATTTTAAGAAACTTTTGGGTTGGTTTTACAACTAAATTTTCTTTTCTTGAATAGTTCTTTATATCAATAGTTTATATAAATTTTGTAATATAAAGTATAAACCTTCTATACCTAACATTGTTTAAAATGACAAAAAGTATGAAATCACACTGTTTGTCACTTACCTGGCACAAATAGCTGGCTGAAATTTACTAACAATAAGAAATATTTAATTTAAAATAGTCTTATCACTTGTGTGACATTTACTCCTGTTCAATTTTTTTTTAAATCCAATGGCTGTGACATTATTTTTTATAAATATCTATTTCAGGATTATATCTCACGACACAATGAGTTTGCAGAGTATGACGTCACTTGGCAGGATTGGCAGAATATTGAGCGGGGCGGCTGATTCACATCGTTAGTATACTCATTATGTATATATATATATATATATATATATATATATATATATATATATGTATGTATGTATGTATGTATGTATGTATGTATGTATGTATGTATGTATGTATGTATGTATGTATGTATGTATGTATGTATGTATGTATGTATGTATGTATGTATGTATGTATGTATGTATGTATGTATGTATGTATGTATGTATGTATGTATGTATGTATGTATGTATGTATGTATGTATGTATGTATGTATGTATGTATGTATGTATGTATGTATGTATGTATGTATGTATGTATGTATGTATGTATGTATGTATGTATGTATGTATGTATGTATGTATGTATGTATGTATGTATGTATGTATGTATGTATGTATGTATGTATGTATGTATGTATGTATGTATGTATGTATGTATGTATGTATGTATGTATGTATGTATGTATGTATGTATGTATGTATGTATGTATGTATGTATGTATGTATGTATGTATGTATGTATGTATGTATGTATGTATGTATGTATGTATGTATGTATGTATGTATGTATGTATGTATGTATGTATGTATGTATGTATGTATGTATGTATGTATGTATGTATGTATGTATGTATGTATGTATGTATGTATGTATGTATGTATGTATGTATGTATGTATGTATGTATGTATGTATGTATGTATGTATGTATGTATGTATGTATGTATGTATGTATGTATGTATGTATGTATGTATGTATGTATGTATGTATGTATGTATGTATGTATGTATGTATGTATGTATGTATGTATGTATGTATGTATGTATGTATGTATGTATGTATGTATGTATGTATGTATGTATGTATGTATGTATGTATGTATGTATGTATGTATGTATGTATGTATGTATGTATGTATGTATGTATGTATGTATGTATGTATGTATGTATGTATGTATGTATGTATGTATGTATGTATGTATGTATGTATGTATGTATGTATGTATGTATGTATGTATGTATGTATGTATGTATGTATGTATGTATGTATGTATGTATGTATGTATGTATGTATGTATGTATGTATGTATGTATGTATGTATGTATGTATGTATGTATGTATGTATGTATGTATGTATGTATGTATGTATGTATGTATGTATGTATGTATGTATGTATGTATGTATGTATGTATGTATGTATGTATGTATGTATGTATGTATGTATGTATGTATGTATGTATGTATGTATGTATGTATGTATGTATGTATGTATGTATGTATGTATGTATGTATGTATGTATGTATGTATGTATGTATGTATGTATGTATGTATGTATGTATGTATGTATGTATGTATGTATGTATGTATGTATGTATGTATGTATGTATGTATGTATGTATGTATGTATGTATGTATGTATGTATGTATGTATGTATGTATGTATGTATGTATGTATGTATGTATGTATGTATGTATGTATGTATGTATGTATGTATGTATGTATGTATGTATGTATGTATGTATGTATGTATGTATGTATGTATGTATGTATGTATGTATGTATGTATGTATGTATGTATGTATGTATGTATGTATGTATGTATGTATGTATGTATGTATGTATGTATGTATGTATGTATGTATGTATGTATGTATGTATGTATGTATGTATGTATGTATGTATATATATATATATATATATATATATATATATATATATATATATGTTATGATGAAATAGATAGCTGCTTTTAGCCTATTTGTTAAGGTTTTTGTGTCTGAAGTCAGCTCTACATTTTGAATTATAAAAAAGCCTAAGAAGAATTTATTATTCATTTGAATGAATAAATTTATTACTTTCCACTTGTTACTGCAAGTGGAAATCGAACCCAAAACTGAAGTACCAAACCAAGCTTATTTATTAAAAAACTTAAAACAATTGAAAGTAATATTAATGTCGGAATTATAAATTAAATTGAAATATCGATAGTTTCTAGGAACATAATATACATTTGTAAATAAATTTTAATATATAGTATTAAATTATAATTAACTTAATATAATACATAGTATATAAAAATAATTTAATTATGTTTGTATCAGAAAATATCCGGGAATCGATGCTAGCACCTTCGGCCTCGTCTAGGGAGCCTTCAACAATATCTGACGATCCAGCGGTCGACAGAAATCAAACTGTGGGTTCGTAGTTTTTTTTTAAATTTACTCCATTTTATATAAAATACAGAGAACCTAGTGTTAAAAAGCGTTCATTTTTTTAATTTTACGCTTTTTAACACAGCAGGGTAGGCAGAGGGAACTGCAGGAACAATAGGAACCTAGTGTTAAGACACTCCGTTGCTTAGTACCTGCTTTTTCCATCACCGCTTTATTTTTTTTTCCGAGGCATGGCGTGTTGAGTGGCGGAACTGAACGCTGCGCTTAGCCTAGTTTTCAGCTTGAATAAAATGGAAATAGTAATGTCCATCTTCCCCTCGTGGGAATCGAACCCACAAACTGTTGCGATTACAGCCACGACGGCCCTCATTTTGCGACGTTCGTTTTTCACGCTTTTCCCGTATTATAAAATCAATAAAGGAGTGTTATTACACGTATTCTTCATTTTTTAAACCTTACTGTTGAGTGACAGTGTACAAAGCCGCGTTTGTCTACCGAAGTGGGGAATTAAAAGGAGTTTTGACGTCCCCCTTTTAAAGGGGATCAAACTCACAGGCATAGGTCGTTAGCACTAGTCTTAAGAATATCGTTTGGTTGTAAATACGATAGTTTTAGGTTCGATTCCCACTTGCGGTAACAACATAAAACGTAGCGTTGAGTTCTGCCAGTCAACATATGTCTCGAAAATTGAGTGGAAAATGGGGTATAAAGGAACTTTAACAGTAGGTTTAGTTTGACACTAGGTAGGTGCCGAGGCTTCTGCCTATAAAGGCAGATACAGTTTGTGGGTTCGATTCCCACTCGGGGAAGATGGATTTTTCTGTCTCTTTTTTCTTCGCTCTGGCAACTAAGCAATGTACGGCGGTGCAAACGGAGTTTATACTAGGGTTCTATGGTTCCCTCGGCCTACCTTGCCATGTGCGAGAGACAGAATAGAGTCTATATTAAAAATAAATGTTATTTAATTATATTTCATTTAATTTCAGTTTTAGCGATGGCCGAACCGGATGTAATAGCGAGCACGAAGGCGAACAGTCTGAAGCAGAGCCGCGGCTCCCCCGCCGCCATCGTGGCGGTGTCGGGCACGTCCGGCGTCGAGCCGCGCCCCGCCGCGTCTGGGCCCGTCGCGCCGCCGCGGAAGAAGAAGCGAAGTTAGTGCCGTCTCTTTCTATGTAGTACGCGGTGAAAGGGATGGAACATTTTGAAATTAAGAGTAGAGTTAGCTTAGATATTTTATCTTTTTCTATCTTGTAGAGAGCGTGAGGGACGGGAAACATTTTAAAATTAGAAGTGTAGTTAGCTTATATGTTTTGTGTCTTTCAATCTTGTAGGGAGTGTAAGGGATGTCAAATATTTTGAAATTAGAAGTGGAGTTAGCTTAGATGTTCTGTCTCTTTCTGTCTTGTAGGGAGCGTAAGGGATGGTAAACATTTTGAAATTAGTTACTTTGTTTTCGATTGAGAGTGATAGGGATAGCGAATAATTTAAATGAGTGAGCGGAATTAGGTTTTCTCGTTCTACCTCGTAAATAGTGAAAAAATTTGAGTCTATTTATAAAATATACAATGTTAATATATGTAATTGCTACCGCAGACAAGCTGCACGGCTCGCAGTCGCTGTCCACGACGGACGGCGACAACCTGAGCGTGTGCACGGACGCGGGCGACGCGCGCTTCCGCGACCACGCGCACGTCGAGACGCTGCTCGTCGAGGTGCGTGTGCGTGCGTGTACGTGTGCGTGCGTGTGTGCGTGTGCGTGTGCGTGCGTGTGTGCGTGTGCGTGTGCGTGCGTGTGTGGGTGTATGCGTGTGCGTGTGCGTGTGCGTGTGCGTGTGTGTGTGCGTGCGTGTGCGTGTGTGTGTACGTGTGTGTGTGCGTGTGTGTGTGCGTGTGCGTGCGTGTGTACGTGTGTGTGTGCGTGTGTGTGTGTGTGTATGTGTGTGTGTGTGTGTGTGTGTGTGTGTGTGTGTGTGTGTGTGTGTGTGTATGTGCGTGTGTGTGGGCGTACGTGTGTGTGTGTGTGTGTGTGTGTGTGTGTGTGTGTGCGTGCGTGTGTGCGTGTGCGTGTGGATTACAGAGTTAAACTACCTAAGGGTGGAAACTATATATTTTCATGGTGGAATAAAATCTTTATTATAAATTATAAGTTTGTTTCGCAAATTTGTTATAATTTTTTATTGTCAAAAAAGATTTATATACATATATATATATATATATATATATATATATATATATATATATATATATATATATATATATATATATATATATATATATATATATATATATATATATATATATATATATATATATATATATATATATATATATATATATATATATATATATATATATATATATATATATATATATATATATATATATATATGTTTGTTTGTTTGTTTATGTTAAATAAACATAAAAGCTACTGACCCGATATCGGAGGAATTTCAAAAGAAAAACCTTAAACTCTATGAAGTAAAATAGGTTTGCATTTTATATTATATAAAATTCCAGCCTGCCTTGTCCAATACGACGGCCAGCCAAAGCATGGCGCTGCCGAGTCCCGCCAGCACCATCGAGTCCCTCACCAGGGAGTTCCAGGACTCGCTGGAACTGTCGCAGGCTAAATATGGTACATATTATACTTTTTTTTTTAAATTGTTTCTTTTTTTTAATTATTACTATAACGGTCACGGTCGCGTTTATTTAGGCTGTCGTGACTTAGTGGTGAAATGTCTCGCTGTGGGTACGTCGGTTTTAGGTTCTCAGGAGCGGAAATGAATTATTTTCGGTTTCCCATCAGAGAAAAAGTTAAGCTAGATTTTTTCTCTGATCCTAGATAGGGACAAGAACATTGATTGCTCTCTCTTCTAAATTTGTTATATTTTAAATTTGAATTATATATTATAATTAATTAATAATTATTATTAATAAAAAAACTACAAAATGTAAATAAAAATGGCTGACAGTTTTACGTATAAACTCGATGTCTACGAGTTTAATCGTTTTGAAGAGAAATGTTTGTGCCACCGTAATATCGGCAAAGTACATACTAATAATTTAACCTTATTATTAAATAAAAAAATATATAATTTATTTTAAATAAATAATTTAACAGGATTAATCTCGTATATTGACATTTTTTGTGAAACCTAACATATAAAAATGTAGAAAATGCGCGAAAATCAAAGATCTTATATATAATTTATGTTTATTTTATAACGATAACCTTTTTTCCAGCGGACATGTCCTCGTTCAGCGCGCACGAGCCGCGCTCCGAGCGGTCGCATCATTCCGCTTTGGATATCAAGGAGGCTGTACAAGGTTCAAATAGTCTATTTTTCTAATAACGTTATTTTAATTAAAAAATGTCTAAGCAGTGTGGGATATTTAAATTTGATATGACGTTTGTGTTAAAATTAATTATATAGTAAAAGTTGTATTTTTTTTGTTTGCATTTTGTACTTTCCATAAAGTTTTTTTTGACTTCTAATTTTATTATACTGGGTATATGACAACTGATTGCTTTTAATAAAACAATACTAACTTAAGGAATATTCAGATTTGAACTCGAAAAATAACCAAATATATAACATGATATGTAAAACTATTACAGGAGAATACGTAGTAAAAGCGCACGATGAAGAGCGGTGGCGTACAGGGGGCGGGGCTAGCGCGTCGCTGGGTGGAGCCAGTGGAGAAGGGGGCGGGGCCGGCGCGCCCGGCGGACCAATGGGAGCACGCACGCACAGTGAGGGTCGCCCGCCTCCCACTGGCGCTTCTAGCCTCGGTTCTACTTCGAGGTACTTCTTTATACCTTTTCTTTTGTCTTTATATTTATCTTTTTATTTAATAAAATAAAATGATGAATTAAGTGTAAGTAAATATTAAGGTAAATTTTTACATGATTTTTAAAGTGTCAATCTACAGTGAGAATAGAAAGAAAATTTAAGGAAAACATATAAAATTTTTTTAAAACGTATTAAAATTCTTTTAGAATTTTTTCTACCCTCAGTGTGGATTAACACTTTAAAAATCATAAAAATAGCATTCTCTCTTGCCAAAAGATTGTTCTTTATAATAAATCTTTGGGTAGCGGAAATTTGTAAAAATCTCCCTACAGAGATGCTAACAACGAAATAAGTTGTATAAAGCATGTAAGAATTACAACGCACCGTAACGAAGAATGTATGGCTCAGTGACCAGAGCACTTGCACGGGTCACAAGAGGATTTTTTATATGTTTCCCTTAAATATAAGTGCAGTTTTTCACACTGAGTCCGGTGTTGCAGGCGCGCGGAGGGCGCGCGCACGCGGCGGCGCTCGGCCGGGGACTCCCCGCAGGGCGCGCCGCTGTCCGACATGGAGATCCTGGAGCAGGTCACCGTGCTCAACCTGGACACGGGTGAGTTATATTGTTTCTTTTTTCCCTTTGTTTTTAATTTTGCTTCACGCTTTATCCCGCACTTGGCAGGGTAGGCAGAGGGAACTGCAGGAACTATAGGGATATCGTTGTGATAATTTAAATGTAAAGTTACACACAATTTATATATATATTTTTTTTCATTTTAAATGTGAGCATTGTTACGTCATGTATAAAGGATGTGGATGTCACCGTGACCTTAGTTTAAAGCTTATTAACTAGCCTTTGTATACTTGATTTATATTGTAATTATAAAACAAGTAATGTTTTGAAAAATAAAAAACATATTCTTTTTTCAAACAAAGTAAATAATTAAATTATTATTCCAAAATAAAACGCCATTTGTGAATATGACGCGAGCGCACTTTACTGTCAGAGCGGCAAAGAAATATATCTCTTTCTCATTCGGTTATTTTTTTTTGAAAGAAATGTGACAGATTGACTAGATTCAGTAGTATTTTTGTAGTACGAGATCCTTACGTCATTTGTACTTACCTACCTTACGCGCTGCACAGCACATAAATATCATGAAATGGGAAAAATGATCCTATGCCTTAAACCGTTAATAATTGTTAACTACTTTTTTGTATATAGCATTGAAATATTTTAACTTTTAGGTAGTTTTGACAAAGGTCGCGTTATCAGATACACCCCTGTATACACTTATTATTATAATATATGGCAAAAATGGCGCCGTGAAATTTGAAACTAAACTCTTTTAGCTCTATGCTCTTGTACTCTAGTTTTAAATAACACATACGTACACACGCACACACACGCACACAAACAACGTCGAGAACCCGATCCCACTAAGGACATACCGAATGCTCACCAGCCTCGTTCGCAGGCGAGCGCATGCCGCTGAGCGTGGCCGAGCACAAGCTGCCGCAGTGCATCAACCCGCTCAGCCTGCACATCATGCGCCTCACCTCCGAGTACATCGGCCGCGCCAACGACGACGACAACACCAGGTACGTCACCTGTCACCTGTCAACTGTCAACTGTCACTTGTCAGCTGTCAGTTGTGTGCTTTGGCTGAATATATATAAACTTTTGTGTAATTATTTTGGATTCCATATTTGAAATTTGATTAAATTAAATTTGTGTGTACAGATTTTTTTGTATTTTTGAGTTTATTTATATTTAGCGTGTATTTGAGTATTAATATGTGATTAATATTGCATGATTGTTTTTAATTTATGAATTAACTAATTGCATCCTTGGTAAATAATTTTTGATTATTTTTAATGTTTTCTGTATTTAATAATGTTCTCCATAGTTCTACGAGTTTGCACGCTACACTATACTGTTTGTAAATGCATGCTATTTGTTAATTAAAATAAATATTCGCTGAAACAAAATACAGAATATAAATACTTTATGGGAATACTTATATATATAGCAGTGTTATTGTTTATTATAAAATATATTTTACGGGAAATTATGATTATCATTAATTACTATAAAAAAGTAATACAGAATATTTTTTCACAAAAATTGTACATAATTAAAGATTTTGTAAATGACATGTCATACTAAACTTAAAGTTAGTTAGTTTCGTCATTTTGAACATGTATATAAATTATGTATATTTATATTAAAGACCATTCATAGATATCTTTAAAGTTGTTCTTTATGAAAAAGTCAATTACCTTATTTACACACATATATATATATATATATATATATATATATATATATATATATATATATATATATATATATATATATATATATATATATATATATATATATATATATATATATATATATATATATATATATATATATATATATATATATATACTCTGGCTACTATACATATTACTTTAAAAAAGGAAAAAAACTATATACAATAAAACAAATTTCCAGTCATTCGGTCAAGATGAAAAAAAGACTGTGGAGGCAACGCGCCTCCATCAGTTACTACGCTAGTTCGTTCAACCTGTTGAAGAGATCTCCGTCGAGTATCAGCGTTGACACTAGGTTCAGTTCCCGGTTGGGGCAAATATTTGTTTATGCCGTTATGTTGTCTATCGATGGATGGGTTATTATATATTGCTTTTTACTTTGCGTCTTTTTTTTTAAATGTGAAGATGCGTGGATGGAGGTAATATAATTTTATTTATTTTAATTGAATTAATGAATGAATTAATGTAAATATTTTTTGTTTAGAATTTTTTTAGATATTTTATGAGCAGTCTTTTTTATAGTAAGTTAATTTATCTTAATGTATGTGTTATAAAAGTTACAAAATATTTTTATAAATAAACATTTATATTTAAATAACTAAATGTATACGTGACACAATTTGGTGCATATTACCTTTGTCCATTTATGTCTTCAAATGGTGTCATTTATAATTGGGGTATGCAATGGTGCTGAGAATTGCAGAGGTTATATTATTAGTGTATATAGTTATATATACTTCAGCTTTTTTTATTAAACATTTCAGTCATCTGTGAGTGGGCTACAGTTGCAGCATAAGATTTCTTCATTTTGTCATACACTTTACAATTATTATGCTTCATATTTATATTTTATTAATAATATATACTTTATACAGGTGTGGCGGTAGCGGCCACCTTCATTTCAAACATAGTATTAAATTGCCTTCATAAACTTGTTAAAATTATAAAAGAAGAAAAATTTTTAAAAATAAAAAAATGTTTTTTTCAAACAAAATAAATAATTAAATTACTGTTCCAAAATAAAACACCATTTGTCAAATATGACGCGAGCGTCACTGTACTGTCAGAGCGGGACAGAGATATATCTCTTTTTCTTTTGGTTATTTTTTTAATGAAAGGTGGCAACTTTTATTAGTATTCTTGCAGTACAATATCTATACGTCATTCGTATTTAACGATGTCTACCTCACGCGTTACACAGCACGTACAAATATCGTGAAATGAGACAAATGACCCTCTACCTAAACTATTGATAATTGTTAACTAGTTTTTTGTATAAAGCCTTGAAATATTTCCTTCTATAAGTAGTTTTGATAATGGCCGCCGCGTCATATACACCTATATATAAGTAATAAAATAGTATGGTAGATGTATATTGATATATTTTCTTTACTTTTGTCTTTTTACATTGATTATTTTAACCTAGCTTTTAGTGTTTGTGTAATTGTAGTGCAAAATAGAATTAGAGGGCTTAGAGGTAGAACATTTATTTATTGAGCGTGTGTAAAATATTAAATATTAGTTAATTTTATTTTTCATTAAGACTCTTAAACATGTTCTTTTTTAAATATTTAAAAGTAAGCTTTACAACTAATTACTTTTATAATGACTATAAAAGAAATTAAGTTCAGTATTTTCGTTTAATCAGTTTTTGACCCTATGCTTATTGTATTTAGATACATTTTTGCGTGTAGCGATCGTTATCGTTTTGTATTGTATTGTTTGGTTAGTGCTGTTCTTGCTTGTATTATATGTTTTAATACACATGTTATTTAAAAATATTTGCTTATACATGTTTATTTTGATGCGTTTTCTTTTATAATATTAAAAATATTATTGTTTTTAATATTATTTTAGAGAAACCGATGAAGAAAGTGAAAGCGTTTGCGCCGGCGGTACTGAAGACGAAGCTAAGGAGACCAAAAAAGAGGGCACGGACAGACAGACTACGGCTATTAAGAGGAAAACTGAAAAGTAAGTTTATATATATATATATATATATATATATATATATATATATATATATATATATATATATATATATATATATATATATATATATATATATATATATATATATATATATATATATATATATATATATATATATATATTAGATAATATTAAATATTTAGGTGTAGATCTGGCTTAATTTTAAATTATCTTTCTTTTATCTTTCTCTAAAAAAAATGTTAGCTCATTCTTGCATTTTGGAGTGTACGAGCCTATGTCTTCGTTCCTAGGGAATGAAAATATTCATAATGATATATCTTAATAGATTTAATTGTTAATCCTAAGTGAATCTTGTTTTTAAACACTTTGATTTGCTTATTTTTGGACAAAAACGTGACATTTTTATTATTAATTAATTGAGTTATATTATTCACAAAGTAATGTTAAATGGACGCAAGATGGCGATAAAAATTTGAAATTAAAAATAAAAAGTTTCCTACTTTAAGAAGTTTGAATATATTATATATAAATAAATTAATAAATATAAAATATCTAATTACTATTAAGACAGAGCACGTACTATATACATATATGTGAATTTCTTAGATATTTTGACACATAAGTATTGTTTATTTTTTTTATTTCACACCAAAGAGTTTATTTACATATAAATATATAAAAATCATATTTTTAACAATAAATACTTATAATTTAGACTGATGCGAGCAGATCTAGTGAAGTGTCACTCCCAAGACAACATTAACATCAGGTGACAGCGGCGTTGCTTGAGTTTACTTTGCCTTTGCAATGTTTCTGCAATGCATGCAATTGATTAACGTTTTGTTACGAAAATACTCCTAAACTTACTTCGAGTGGTTTTTTTGAAGCTTATGATATTAATTATTGTGATTGTGTTACTTTTTTTCAGTATTTTTATTATATATATTTTTGTGTGAATTAAATCATCGTGAATTATTTTGATGATTTTTGATTGAGTGATTTTTTTAATTTTATTATTATTAAATTGTTAATAATCTAACAAATACACAATTAAAACGCAATATTTTAGATATAACATTGAAATGCTTTGTTTTTTTATAAATTATGTTTTTCATCACGGCGATTTAAAATCAAATAAACAATTAGCTACAACAATAATTTGCCAATTTAAAACGCTTACAAAAACTTTCTTTCACATTATTTTCAACTAACGTGTGACATATCCGAACGTGATACAGATAAAACAGCGTACAATGACGTTTGTCAACAGATTAAAAAGATTTTTCGGGAGAACAGTGAAGAAGACAGTGGACGCGGCAGAGTCGTTAGCACAGGAAGTGTCACACGCGCGCCACAAGGAGGACGTTGCGGATATTGTGGACGACGTGCGCGGGGAACATAATATTAAGTTAAAAGCATCAAACTCGCATAAAGGCCCGTATGATTTCGACGGTTGCATTCGATACGTTCAGGTAAGTTTTTTGGGTTTTTTTAAGTGTTTCTGTTTTTCTTATAGTTTTATTCCGTATACAGGTGTGGATGTCACCACACCCTTCATTTAAAGCATAGTAGTTAATACTATGCTTAGCCTTCAACTTGGTAAAATTATAAAACAAGTAAAATTTTCAAAAATAAAAAGAAATTTTTTTCAAACAAAATAAATAATTAAATTATTGTTCCAAAATAAATCGCCATTTGTCAAGTGTGACGCGAGATATATATATTTTTATTTAGGTTATTTTTTTGAATGAAAGGTGACAGATTGACAACGTTTAATAGTATTTTTGTAGTACGTCATTCGTATTAAATGTCAGCACGTATAAATATCCAGAAATGGAAAAAATGATGTAACTATTAAAAATCATTAAATAGTTTTTCATATATAGCCTCGAAATATTTTCCCCTATAAGTAGGTTTGATAACGGCCGCCGTGTCAGATACACCCTGTATAGCAGGGTTGGTAGAGGGAGCTGTGATTTTTTATTATTTGTTGTTTGTTGCTTGTTTTTTTTTATAGCGTCGCGTTTTTTTTTTATTGAAAACTTTTTTTTTTAGCTTCACGCTTTATCCCGCACATGGCAGGGTAGGCAGAGGGAACTGCAGGAACCACACGAACCTAGTGTTAAGACACTCCGTTACTTAGTCCCTGCTTACTCCGTCCCCGCTTTCCGCCGTTTTCGAGGCATTGCGTGTTGAGTGGCGGAACTCAACGCCGCTCTTTGCCTTAGTTGTCAGAGCGAAGAAAATGGAAATAGAAAAATCCATCTTCCCCGACTGGGGATCGAACCCAGAAACCGTCGCGTTACAGACAGACGTTGCGCCTCTGCGCCACGACGGTTGAAAACTTATTTTTTGGAATTGAACACTTATTTTACAGAGTAGGCAGAGGGAACCGTGTTTTTTTTTAAAGATAATATTTTTTTTGTACTTTCTCATTTTATCCCGCATATAGCAGGGCTGGCAGAGGGATCTGTGTATTTTTTGTTGATTACTTATGTTTTGTTATTTCACGCTTTATTTAGCATACAGCGGGATCCCCGTGGATCGTGTTGCTTTATTAATTATTTTTTAATTTCTTTTACAATTTTTGAACTTATTTTTTTTATTATTATTTTTTTTACTAAGAATTTAAGGCAATATGCAGCCCATATAGTTTCTGTTAAGATAAAGCGTGTACTATAAATACGATCAAGACGTGAATTTGGTAAATAATTTGACTGATAATATATTTGCTTTTTTTTTAATTTTAAACCGCAAAGTTTTGTCGATTAATTCTTTTAGTTCTTGATAGTCTATTTATAGTTTCTACGGTTCACTCTGCCGCTATGTGCGGGATGAAGCGTGAAACTAAAAAAAAAGAAGAAAATAAGTTATTTAAATATATATATGCCTGGCAACCCAGGAGATGGGTTCCGCGCACTCAGGCGCGGTGTGGTGCTGCAAGTTCAGCGTGTGCGGGCGCCTGCTGGCCACCGCCGGCCAGGACAAGCTGCTGCGGATATGGGTCACGCGGGACGCGTACGACATGTTCCAGGTACATACGTACATATACACGCACACACATACATACACATAGAAGGATGAGAAGGATGACTTAATGTATGGATGGATCAATTTTAATTGTATAGTAGTTTATAAGTATATATCATCGACTTGTGTAAACCAGCAGATACAGCTTCTAAAGCTCGTTGTCTGTTAATATGTTTAAACTGTAACATATTAGTATAGTATTAATAAATTTGTATAACCCATCCAGGACATGCGCACCAAATACAACGCGAAACAAAAGTCCTCGCCCACGCCGTCGCAGGAGTCGCCCTCGTCGGCGGCCCCGCCCTCCCCCGAGCGGCCCCCCCTCCCCCCCGCCGCGCCCTTCTGTCCCAAGCCCTTCTGCGTGTACTCCGGACACACTTCCGACCTCCTGGACGTGTCCTGGTCTAAGAACAACTTCATCCTGTCCAGTTCCATGGACAAGACCGTCCGCCTCTGGCACATATCCCGGGGCGAGTGTCTGTGCTGTTTCCAGCATATTGATTTTGTGACGGCCATAGTGTTTCATCCCCGGGACGACAGGTACTTCTTGTCCGGCAGCTTGGATGGGAAGTTGAGGCTGTGGGATATACCGGATAAGAAGGTGAGTGTTTTTTTTTTAATTTTTTATTGTTTTAGGTGTGACGTGGTCAGGTGTTGGTGTTAATATTTTTTTTAATTTATAAAACTACTATAAACTTTTTTAGTTTATTCAATTAAAATGGAAATCCAGTTTTCTCTAACATTGCTCTTTTTTTGAGTTATTTGTAAAATCATAAAAATATATTGTTTTTTATAGTAATAAAAAAACACAAAAGCACATCTTATTAAACATTATAAACTCAAATTGACGTACTACTGAAAAAAATATTTAGAAAAATGCTTTTGACCTATAAGTATAAAATAAAACCACATAATATATTCATAATTACCTGCAAATAAATAATATATAACAATATCACAACACAGGTAGCCGTATGGAACGAAGTCGATGGCAAAACAAAGCTTATAACGGCAGCAAACTTCTGTCAAAACGGTAAATTCGCGGTCGTAGGGACTTACGACGGTCGATGTATATTCTATACGACGGATCAGCTTAAATATCACACGCAGATAGACGTGAGGTCAACCCGGGGCAAGAACTCCACGGGAAGGAAGATTAGCGGAATCGAACCTATGCCCAACGACGACAAGATCTTAGTAACGTCTAATGACAGTCGAATAAGGTTATACGACCTGCGAGATCTGAACTTGTCGTGTAAATACAAAGGTTACGTGAACGTGTCGAGACAAAATAAAGGATCGTTATCGAAGGAAGGGAAATATATAGTGAGCGGGTCGGAAAACCACTGTATATATATATGGAAGACGTGTCACGACTATTCAAAGTTTACATCGGTGAGACGCGATCGGAACGATTTTTGGGAGGGGATTAAAGCTCACAACGCTTTGGTCACTTGTGCTGTTTTCGCGCCAAATCCCGATCATATGATTCGTACTATAAACGAGAGAGAGGCTCGAGAGAGGGGCGAAGTGGAGGGGGCAGCGGCGGGAGTGGGAGGGGCTGGGGGAGTGGGAGGGGCCGGCATGGTCTCCTCCTCCCAGACGGGCCACGTGCTAGTCAGCGCGGACTTCAACGGATGCATCAAAGTGTTCGTGCACAAGGCCAAGCCCAAGCACAGCTCGCTCCCCGCTTCCGCTTTGGCGTAGAGTGAGACGCACTGAGTGTCAGAGCGAGAGGTCAGATTAGGTATGTTTTCTTTTTTTTTTAGTTTTTTTTTTTATTGAAATAATGTGGTAGTGAAGTTTCGTATGTTTTTTTTTGTTTTTTTTAATAGTGGGGTGGTGATGTTTGAGTTTTTAAGGAATTAATTGTTTTTTTTTTGTAACGATTTTCGTTTGTCTCATTTTCTTTTGTTTCGTCGTAATTGTTTTTAATATTGATATGTAGTATGGCTTTAATGTTAATATTATGTGAGTGAAAGTGATTATTGTAACATCATTGGTGCTTACTTCTGTGGGCGAGAGTTCTAGAATTATTATAAATGGCGTAACATTGTGCCCCATTTAAATATATGTATATCAAATACTTGTCTTGTAAAGGGGCTAGTGTTGATTTGAATATATGTCATATGAGGGGAAATATATGAAAGAACTTTACTTATTGATAAATTGTGTTAAAAAAAGTTTAAAAAATTAAATAACAGAGGGAAGAACTTTATAACTGAATTAATAAACCAATCAAGTTGGTTTGCCATTCAAAAAACTTTTACCTTTTTATTTTCAAACCTGGAATTAAGAATTATTTTTAACAAATGTAATTTTTTTTTAAATTTAATTTATATTTAATTGAAGTAATAATATATCAAATGATTTAAATTGATTTCTTATGAAAATTAATAATAATTTAATCATTTATGAAGATGGTTAAAAAAAATGTCAATATGAAAAAAGTTTAACTTGACTTGAATTGTTGTGTAAAGGAAAAGAAATACTAATTAGTCTGAATTTATAGAATAGAGGATTTAAATGCTTTAGGCATAGTTTCTAAGCCGTTATGAAAATGGCAGTTTTGAAATCCGTTCAAAGATTAAAAAATGTTGAAATATTAGAAGCAAATGTGCAATAGAAACTTTAATGTATAGTTGAATTTAATGTATTATTGTGTATATAGTATTATTTGTTATTTAATTAATTTTTAGTCTGTAGTGTACATATACTATGGTGGACGATATTTGAAGACCTGTTTACACTATTATATTTACGTGCTAATAATAATAATACTTTATAATAGTGTGTACGAGGCTTTAGATATGGTATGAATAATGTGTTATATATATATATATATATATATATATATATATATATATATATATATATATATATATATATATATATATATATATATATATATATATATATATATATATATATATATATATATATATATATATATATATATATATATATATATATATATATATATATATATATATATATATATATATATATATATATATATATATATATATATATATATATATATATATATATATATATATATATATATATATATATATATTTGCGTTTAGCGTTAATTGCGCACACTTGGAGAGCGGATTGGTAAAAGACCTGGTTATAGAAAATGGTTAAGATATAATTTTGAGAGCTAGCTGAATATGCAGAAAAATAAAGTTTTTATTTTATTATTATTTTGTTAGATGAAAACGAGGAGGAGGTCTTAGCACTTATATAATATCATCTAAGGTCTCCTATACACTAAAGAAAACTGAGCGCAATATTTTATTAGAATATATTTTTAAATGTGTGTAATTTAAGGAGTTATAATATATTTTTCTTTAATTGAAAATATTTATTACAAAAATGATATTATAAAAGCATTGTGTATTTTTATGAAAGTGTTAAGAAGTTAGCTTTTCTTTTGGACTTATGAGTATATTATGATATTGTATGAACATTTACAAAAATTACCTTTTCTACTTATATTTTTATTATTTCTTTTTTAAACTAATTTTGTATATTTTACTATTTCTTATGAACTTATTTTTAAGTTGTAACAAAAACACTTAACTCATATTATTAATAATTAAGTTTCTTTGTAAGTTGGATATTATTGATATAAAATAAATATTCTCTTTGATGATTTCTAAACTCTTTTAAACATTATCCTGGTCATATTAAAAGAAAAGAAAAAAAATTATCCTTTTTTGTCTATGTTTCAAATAATTAAAAAAAAAAGAATTTAAATAATATCCATCATACAAAATGAAACTGACATGTTTTGTGTATATTTGTTATTTTCTACAATTCCAAGTAAATCTTGCCTTCGAATTAAAACTATGTGATTATTAAAATTATGTTTAAGCATATTATATATCATGCCATGTATCTTATAACTTTATTGTATATTAATATTTTGCATTTACACGTTAATAAATCGTTATATTACTAAATATTTGTCGTTTTTTTTTCTAGATTTCTTATTTTCATAATTAAAAAAAAGCGCAGAGGTGTAAAGTCTGCCTGTAACGCGACGGCTTCTGGGTTCGATCCCCAGTCGGGAAAGATGGATTTTTCTATTTCCATGTTCTGCGCTCTGGCAAACTAGGCAAAGCGCGGCGTTGAGTTCCGCCACTCAACACGCAATGCCTCCAATAAGGCGGAAAGCGGGGACGGAGAAAGCAGGGACTGAGCAACGGAGTGTCTTAACACTAGGTTCCCACGGTCCCTACAGTTCCCTCTGCCTACCCTGCCAAGTGCGGGATAAAGCGTGAAGCTGAAAAAAAAAAAGATTTGTGTTAGGTCTTTGACTTGTTGTAAATTTGTTAAAAAAAAAACAAACAAAACTATAGAAATATTTTTATTAACAAAATGGAATATTCTTAAACAGCAATTACATTTTTGAAAACTCAACTTAAAAATAATTTATTAAATTAATGTATACAATATTATAATATTTATAAAGATACAATATGAAAGGCACTATTTTAATGTATTAAGGAGTTTCTAAGCAATAATTGTACAAATGAAATATATTTTAGTTTGGAGATGAATAAGAAATTTTAAAGTTGATTTTTTTGTGAAAACTAAAATGTTTTCTAACTACTATCACAAAGAAGTATCTCATAAGACAATTTTAAACCGCAGCCTATCTGTTTTATATCTTTTTATAAATTTAAATAGTGCATTTACACGCCTGGCAAGCCTCTGCAAGCGTCCACAAATGGCGTTTAAAAATGTGTTTAGCTTAGCATTTGTAAGCTTGGAACAGCTTGGTGGTGATATAAATCAAAAGACTGGTAATACCTGCAAAAGATATTTATTTACTGCTTTCTTTACTGCCTTTAAAGGCTTTGCACTTGAAGAGGCTTCCCGCAACTTGCCAATCACATGACAGCACTATAATGCTTCACTTAAGACAAAAAAGTACATATACAGAATTTTTTATATACTTCCATATTATATATATATATATATATATATATATATATATATATATATATATATATATATATATATATATATATATATATATATATATATATATATATATATATATATATATATATATATATATATATATATATATATATATATATATATATATATATATATATATATTCACGCCTTCCATGGGGGCTTCCCCTGCAGAGCTCGCCGCACTCTATCTCTCCGCTCGGGCCGGTCCGTGGTGGGCTCCTCGTAGAGCTCCTTAGAGTCGACTTATCAGCTATCCTTCGTGTCCGGGGACTCCCCTTCGAAAGCCGCCTGCTTTGAGAGGAGCTGGAGAAGTATTTAGGAATTTAATTACTAATGCATATAAATATTGAATATAAATATATTAGGAGCTGTTGTGGGTTCGATTCCCATAAGAATAAAATCTAACAGAGGATCTACAGAGGTCCAATAGCTTTATACTTGTAGAGAAAAAAGATTTAAGTAATGGACATATATTTTTATTTTTATGATTTTTAAAGTGTTAATCCACACTGAGGATAGAAAAAATACTTAAAGAAAACATATAAAAATTTGAACGCAGCGGGACTCGAACCCGCGCCTTCCTGCGAACCGTGCAGGCGCTCTCACCACTGAGCCATGCGTTCTACATCACGCCGCGTTGAAATTCTTATATGCTTTTATACAACTTATATCGTTGTTAGCATCTCTGTAGGGAGATTTTTACAAATTTCCGCTACCCAAAGACCATTACAAAGAACAATCGTTTGGCGAGAGAGAATGCTATTTTTATTAAATATTTTTATGATTTTTAAAGTGTTAATCCACACTGAGGATAGATATTGGATTTGGATTTGGACGTTTTGTTGTTAGAAAGGCAGAGGGAAAATAAATCAATATTTTTCAAAGTCGCCTAATTTGAGAGGAGCTGGAGAAATATTATTAATATTTATCCGACATTTAAAATTAGGAATATGTAGATATATAATAGAATATAAAAAATATTTTGAATGTTTCGGTGTATGTTTCGGTGTAAACGCGATGGGTTGTGGGTTCGATTCACATGAGAGAAAAATGATTAATTTTCATCATTTCCACTCTAGTAACAATAGCAAAACGCGGCGTTAAGTTCCGCCACTCAACGTGCAATATCTCGAAAATGTGAAGGGTAAAACATGAAGATTTAATGAATAATCCAAGAATATCTTAACTAACTGGCTACTAACATTAACCTGACACATTAACTACGACACATAATCTTTAAAGCTACACTAATACACACACACACACGCACACACACACAGAGAATTAGTATTAGAGGTAAAGAAAATATTGTTTTTCTTTTCTTTTTTTATTTCTACAAAGACGAACGTACGTACGAAGTGTTATGGAAGAGCGGGGCCTAGTACTAGTTCCATACTAGTAACTTAATGGGTCCCATAATTTCATCTCATATATATATATAAACTTGTTAAACTGAAATAAATGTATATAATTTATTTTTTTTAATGAAAAAAAAATACCATTTTAATGTATTGTTGTATGTCATGGTCCTTCGAGCGGGCGTCGGGAGGCGATGAAGTTGACTTCGCATACTCTGCTATTGGGGACACTGGAAATATATAATAATAAAAATATTTCATGAATTGTGTATACAGGGTGTATCTGACGCGGCGGCCGTTATCAAAACTACTTATAGGGGAAAATATGTCAAGGCTATATACAAAAAACTAGTTAACAATTATCAATAGTTTAGGTAGAGGATCATTTTTCTCATTTCACGATATTTATACGTGCTGTGTAACGCGTGAGGTAGACATCATTAAATACGAATGACGTATAGATATTGTACTGCAAGAATACTATTAAAAGTTGCCACCTTTCATTAAAAAAATAACCAAAAGAAAAAGAGATATATCTCTGTCCCGCTCTGACAGTACAGTGTACGCTCGCGTCATACTTGACAAATGGCGTTTTATTTTAGAACAGTAATTTAATTATTTTATCAAGTTAAGTTGAAGGCTAGTTAATACTATGCTTTAAATTAAGGTCGCGGTAACATCCACACCCTGTATAAGAGCGTGGTGACAAGTGTACCAACTAAAAGTAATTAAAAAGATTTCACAGATTACCGTCGTGTTATATATTAGAACTAATTGAAATTCTTAAAATCGTTATCTCATAATAAGTTTCAAGTTTTCTTATTGTAAAATTAAACATTGCTATTTCGAGTAATGGAGGTTCTGGTGTTAGAAAGGAAGAGAACAAAGCTATAAATATATTCCTATAATAAGTTATTTATGTAATCTTCTCAACCAACATGTACTAAAAATATTATAAATAATATAATATTTAAAACAATTAACATTACATAATGATTCTTTAACCTTGGAAATGAAATGCTCGCTCCAGTCTGTTTGAATAATTTTAAAATTATATGACCATTTAAAATGAAAGTCCCGCTGAGTTTCTCGCGCCAGTTCTTCTCAGGTCTGAGGCATTAACTTTAGCGAACCGGTGGTAGTGTTTTTGACGTTCAAAAAATGAATCGTGTATTCTCATTTTAAAAAAAAAAAAAAAACGTTAAGTAGAATGTACAAAAAAAAACGTCATCAAATAACACACTATGTAACTTTCTTATTAACCACTAATTCCTTTCACCAAATTGTTTGAATGCAATGTCTTTTTGGTAAAAATTATGGAGTTCATCAAAACGTCGTAAAATAAATTAGTTTTTACACAGACCCGACTGTTTTGACGTTCAAAAAACAACACATGTATTCTTATTTTGAATAATAAAATCATTTGAATTTGACTCGATTCCCACCACAATATAAACTCACCTCCCCCAGCGCCCGCCTCCGCGCCCGCGCCCGCGCCCGCGCCCGCGCCCGCGCCCGCTCCGCTCGTGAGTATGCGCAGCGCCTGCCGCCACTGCGCCTCCATGACGCCGTGCAGCTGCGACGCGAGCTCGCCGCGGCGGCGGCGGTACGTGTCTAGCTTGCTCTAAAATAATACTCAAAATTATTATATAATATGCTTACGTAGTTAACTAAACCGAAATGCACAGAAAAATTCATCTTCCCCAAGTGAGAATCGAACCCACAAACCGTCGCGTTTAAGTAGACGATACGTCTCTGCGCCACGACGAATAAAAATTCTTTTGCCTTAGTTGCCAGAGCGAAGAAAATGGAAATAGAAAAATCCATCTTCCCCGACTGGGGATCGAACCCAGAAACCGACGCGTTAGCCGCGTTACAGGCAGACGTTGCGCCTCTGCGCCACGACGGTCCTCAAAATAACTTATTATTATTAACTAGTTAATAATTTTCATATATTTATTTACATAAGCCGCAGAGCAGCTGAAAATATCATCCGTCAATTTAGATTTCATATATAGAATCAATCGAATATAATCGAATCAAAATCGAATAAAATCATAATCGAATAAAATCATAATATATATATATACACAGTAGGTTACCTCCAACAAGCTTATCTTCTCACTGGCCTGAGCCAGCTGTAGTCGGTACAGCTTCATCTCCTCCCTTTGTTTCTCTTCTAGCACATTTATTTCTAATTTATGTCTGTAAATTAAGTAATAATTATTATAACAAGATGCTGGTTCGAATCCTATTATTGAAAATGCATATGTTAGCAATAATTTAGTTTTCCTTAAGGTAATCATACCATTTTTTAAAAAATATTAAAAATAATAAATAAATACTTTTTTAAATTTAAATACATATAATACTATGTGTATTATAAATTATATTATACCTAATTATAACATATATTCATTGATTCTTGTTCTTAAGTCTTTAACTCAAGTCATAGTTTTAACCAGTCTTTGTATACATATTAGGTAAAATATAAAATATTATTTTTTTCAAATATAAAAAATCTAAGTATACTATAAGTATTTTATACTGTCAGAGCGGGACAGAGATATATCTTTTTCTCATTCGGTTATACAACAGAAAGGTGTCAGATTGACAATGTTTAATGGTAGAACGAGATCTTCACATCATTCATATGTAACCACACTGTCCCATGAGTATAAAAAATATTAAATAAATAAAAAATAATCCTGTACCTACACTATTGGATAATTCTTAACTATACTACTGTATACAGCGTTGACATATTTTACCCCATAGATAGTTTTGAGAAAGACCAAGCTTTCACTTACACATAATAAAATATTATTAAATATATGAAAAAAATATATTATAAAGCTACATTTAGCTTCACCTAATCTTTAAATTAAACTAAATTCATCCCCCTATAACACGTTACTCTTATAACGCGTTTTCATATAACGCGATTTCAAGTCCCTCGTATAACACGTGTTTTCCCCCATATAGCACGGGGTTCTTGGTTTGATTTTAATAAAACGCTTATATTTCGTTCATAACATAGTTTTTCCTTAATATTCGATTTAAACCCTCTTTAACAAGAAAAGTTAAACGCGAATCATTTGTATATAACGCGTTATACTATACGAGCGTGTTTTACGAGAATTTTCGTACAACGCGTTTTCCTATAACGCGGAACAAATATACCGTGTAATAGGGGCGATTAAACTAAATTCATTTGTAAAACTGTAATTTGTGATAAATAAATAATATTATATGGTAAACGTTAAAACAGTTTAAGAAACTCACTGTTCTTCAATTCTCACAATCTGCTTATTAAATGTATCAACTATGTGTATTTCCTTATTCCTTGCCACCATTTCCATGTCCCTTTCGGCCAGTTCCAGTTGTTTTTGAAACTCTTGCAGTTTCCCCACCACAGCATCTTCGAGTTGCTGCTGGTAATGGTTTTTGAGATCTACTTTTTGTACTTCTAATTGCTTTTTCAACGATTTCACTTCATTGTCTAAAGTATCCTGTAAGATTAGTTGATCTATACATTATACAAGTGGTTTAATTATTATTTTTTTAACTGTCAAAAGCTAACGAAGAACTTTTGGTCTCCTCTCTCTCTCTCTCTCTCTAGCTTCACGCTTTATCCCGCATATTGCAGGGTAGGCAGAGGGAACTGTAGGAACCATTTGCACCTAGTGTTAAGACACTCCGTTGCTTAGTCCCTACTTTCTCCGTCCCCACTTTCCGCCTTTTTCGAGCCATTGCGTGTTGAGTGGCGGAACTCAACGCCGAACTTTTGGTTATTTATATATTAAGAATATATTTTTTTTATAATTTATAATTTTGCTTCATCTTGTATATAGAAAATAGAATTTAAAAAAAAGATAATTAGAATTAACACAAAGTTAAGAAACTCTGTTATCTATCTTCGAGGGATCTCTTTGAAAGATGTATTAAAAAAAATTAAAATATACATTATTAATTTTCCATCACGAGAATCGAATCTACTAAGCATATTGAAAGTCACACGCGACTGCGCCTTGTTCGTCTAAAATTAATTATAATTAAAAAAAATACAACCTTATTACTATATATTATTAAAAAATAATAATTTAAAAAAAAAAGCATTTCTTCTAAACATAAAAATGAATATATATTTAGTATCACAAAATATAATTCTAAAAATAAAAGCAAATAGAAAATTAAGTTAATTATTTAAAAAAACTGGCAAAAAGATAAAAAAAACATATATGTCAGAAGTGGGATTCGAACCCACGCCCACAGAAGTGGACTGCGACCTGAACGCAGCGCCTTAGACCGCTCGGCCATCCTGACTTATATTTAGCGAACGAATATTACGACTGGAATCGAATGATAGTTTAATCAGAAATATTTATTATTTTAGGAATTTACAATATTTAACTTAAAAGTGCATTATTATCCTTGAAATAAGGATTTTTATAATACAATATAAATAAAAAAAATGTGTAAAACATTTGGAATTAAATGCAATAACAAATATTAAAAAATTTAGAAATAATATTATAATACATTTAAAGAAGATATATATGAAAAAGGACAAGCTTACTATTTGTATATTATTTAATTTTTTTATGAAAAACTAAATTTAAACCAACCTATTTTCCTTTTTTGTAAATTGTTATTGAATATTATTGTTCAAATAATTGATTTTTTTTACATTATGAAGCCATTTCCCCCATAAGATAAAGAACTTTTAAACTCGAAAGGTAGGCAGTAACGTTCGTAACAGTTTAAGTGTTAAAATTCTTTTTCTTTAGTGCTCTTTTTTGAGATATTGTGTTTATCTTTAAAATTAGGGCTTCACACTTTATCCTGCACATAGCAGGGTAGGCAGAGGGAACTGCAGGAAGCATATGAACCTAGTGTTAAGACACTCCGTTGCTTAGTCCCTGCTTTCTCTGTCCCCGTTCTCCGCCTTTATCGAGGCATTATGTGTTGAGTGGTTCAATCGTGAACTCAACGCCGTGCTTTGCCTAGTTGCCAGAGCGCAGGAAATGAAAATAGAAAAATCCATTTTCCCCAAGTGGGAATCGAACCCTCAAACCATCCCGTTTAAAGACAGACGCTTGACCTATACACCATGACAGTCCTTTAACATTAAAATATATAAATTACTTACACATTTTCTATTTAGTTCTGTAACTTGGTTTTTCGATTCGCTCAACTGCGTTTCTAATATATTGCATCTAGATCTTTCTTCATTAACTTTTTCCTTCAATATATCCCTTTCTTGCTGTATTAATGATTTGTTTTCATTGATTGTTTGAATTTTACTATTAAGCTCTGTTACTTTTGTTTTTGTTTGTTCATGGTCTATACGCTCCTGGAAAATAAAAAAATACCAATTAACAGTAAGCAGCGAGGGTATTTTTATGTCAGGGTACAGGTATAAGGGTAGGTTTTAAACTCGAATCGGGTAGTTACCAC
Organism: Dione vanillae; assembly: GCA_037178615.1. Taxonomy (NCBI): domain Eukaryota; kingdom Metazoa; phylum Arthropoda; class Insecta; order Lepidoptera; family Nymphalidae; genus Dione; species Dione vanillae. Next base: position 14,600 of record JAZFAU010000044.1, on the reverse strand, counting down.
GCTTTCATAGAATACCGCCGTGAAACTGCAGAATATTAATGCTGCTGTGTTTCATCAGGTGAGTGAGAGTTCTGGAAGCCCATAATGAGAGAGTATGGGTATTTAGTTGGCAACGTATCCACATCATCTCAGGTTGTGGATGTCTATAGGCGAGGGTGTTCACTTAACATATATAGGTGGCCTTTTTGGTCGTTTAAAGTAAAAAAATATCAAGACAACCTAATTCCTGCTTTAAGATTAAATTTAATATGTGTATTAAATTTGATTCAACACTGGTAATGTCATAATATTGTCTCAAAATTAACGAAAACATATAAAAATTAAATATGAAAATATATAAATACGTTCTTCTGATTTTTTCTCATGCGTGAAGAAGGCATGGCTCACACTCCATGGAAGAACAGGGCGGGTTGAAATCCCGCTACGTTAAAATTTTTTAACATATTTTCTTTAAGCATATGTTTTTATAGACAACCCTACTAAATGAAACTACTTAATTATATTTTTTTTAATTAAAAAATAATTTATGCTATACTTTTCCCAATGCATCTTCTAAATTCTTAACACAATCTGTGGATTGCTTGTTCAGTCGCATCACAGTGTCATAGTTTTCTTTCATCACTTCTATTTCCTTCTCCTTCACTCGCAAGTTCTCGTCTCTATTTGTTATAACTTTGTCCATATTTTCTTGAAGTTCCTTCTTTTCTGATATAAGTTGTTTACATTTCTCTTGATAATCATGCGCCAAGTCTAAAGCTTTGTATAGTTCTGTTTCAAAATGACTTGTTTTCTGTAATTTGAATATTTATTGTATATATTAGGGTAAAAAGAAGTATGTGGTAGTATTATAAATTAAAAAAAAGAAGTAGAGGTTATTTAGAATTATTGAAAGAGTTGCATGTTCAACTATCATGTGGGGAAATGATATTGATTATATTTAGATTTTTTGTTTCAGCCTCTTAACATTCCTTTTTTTAAAATTAGATAGCAATTTACAAAAATTATTTTTATTTATATATTTTAGCTTCATGCTTAATTTTGCGCATAGCAGAGTAGTACTGTAATAACTGTGAGAACCAAGACACTTTGTTCTCCAAGCACTGTTTTTAAAAGCATTGTTTTTTGCGTGACTTTGTGAGTTGAGTGATATTGCTAGATTAAGTAAAAAAAATGGAAATGAAAAAATCCATCTTCTGTGATTGAATCACAAACCTCGCGTTAACATGTAGGCTTTGCGCCTCTACACCACGATAGTCCTCAGGATCCATTTACTATTATGCTATATAATTATTACAACTATTTCAAGACAAGATTAAAATATTACAGAAAAGTCAAAGTAATTAATAAAACAAACCTTCTGAGCATCTCCAGCCACCATTTTAAAGTTATCAACTTCTCTACACATTTTGTCTAAGGCCGTCCTATGTCTTTCTTCTGCCTTGTCTAAACTACCAGTCAGCCTTAGCCAGGCTTCTTTTAATTTGCTAATCGCTGCATCCTTTGCTCTATCTACTTTAATTGCTACGGCTAATTTCTCTTGTTGCTCTAGAATTTTCCTTTGCAACTGTTGAATCATGGCCTCACAATGCTATAATTAAAACAAAACATTGTTACTGGGTTGCTAACTAGCTCAATTATTATAGCTTAACTTTGAAATTACATGAAAATTCTTAGAAAGGATAGATTAAACTATGTAAAATCATACCTCTCTCTTTAACCTTTCCTCTTCTAACTTAATATTATCAACTTTGTCACCCCTATCAGGTCTTTCACCCCAAAGTTCGCTCAAACTTAGTAAATCAGTGTCTATAGTATCAATTTTATAAGCATCTCGGTCAAGCCCAAACGGCCTTAATTGAGGCATTTTAAACTCCTCATTCTTTAAGGATGTTACATCGCTTTTATCTGTCATGGATCTATATGTATTTTGACTGTAATTCTGTGATTTATAATTCTCTAATACTCTTGATGCTCTATCTAAAATTTTGTTTGAAGAAGGTTTAAAGGAATCTGTATAATTTGAAGGCAGTTGATTAGGCTTTTTTGGAGTTGAAGTTGGCTGCACATCTTTGTTTTCTGAGAAATTTAATTTTCTAATGCTTGGAGATTTTATATCTTGTTTATTATGTTGCACATTATTTATATTAGCTTCTTGGTTATTATCAGATCTTGAATTTATTGTTGATGTACTGGCTTGTGAAGATTGATTAGCGCTGTTTCTAACTAAATATATATATTTGTCAAGGACATTCGCTGGCACTGTCCTTCCACTAGGCAATTGAATTGTATCAGCAGAATTCTTTGGATCCAATTTCTGAGATAAATAATCACCTGTTGCTTTTATCACATTTTCAGGACTTAAACCAGATTGTTCTTTAAAATTCTGATCAGGTGTCTCATAAGATTCGACTTTAGTTAAAAATTCATCTATTTCATGAAGTAAAAGCTTGTCGTTCTTTTTACTTGGAGTGGACACAATACTGCTAATATCCCCATCCATACTTTGCAAATCATTTAATGGCAATTCAATTGATTTCGTACCTAACCTTTTGAATCCGCTTTCGTTGCAACTGTTTTCTATAGTCGTGATAGAATCTAGACTATTTAGTGAAATATCTTTATGTCTTTCTTTCCTGACTTTACGTCGACGTCTACGTGGAAAAGTGAAAAATTTACGATCTACACTACGTTTATCAATTTCTGAATCCCAAGATTTACGTTTATATGAACTTACTGTCGAGAATGCGTTACTAGTATCTAGTTCTAAAGTTTCCAAACGAGATTCTAATGAATAAACCTGATCGACCAGTTTGCCTAGAACTTGAGCAGTACAAGAAGTTGATTTATGGACCACAGTTCTACTGGAATCCAGGAAAGTGTCTTCAGAGCTGGAACTATCCACGAGGAAGAAGTTCGGAGGTATCAGCAGAAGAACATCAGTATCGTCGGTCTCACTCATCACAAAAACTGCACATTTTATTACACTTTAACTCAAAAGCCATTATATTTCTAAATATATTTATTTAAAGATAATTTTAAATAAAACAAAAATGTATTTAAAACGAATACTTAACAACGTTTTAAGTTTCGACAACAGTCAAAAACGGTTTAATTGTTTGTGATTTTATTATCTGAATGTTGGTATTTGAAATTTCAATGACATCTGTCAAAGCTAAGTAATCTGACATATAGTAACGTACAGAAAATATAAATATATTTATTCAAAAGGGGCAAATTATATTTCAAATATTATTTTTTTCAAACTTTCTGCAATTGGAAGCCAAGTTATTTTATTTATATAAAAACAGCACTCTAAAATTTATTTTTACAAAACTGAAATTATTAACTACACAAGTATAGTGCATTCCTTGTTGAATGCTGATATGAAAAATAAGTTAAAAAAGAACAATTTGTTGTTCAAATAAAAGAAATATATTTGGACCAGCAGCCATCATTGAACAATTTCAATGACTAATTCTACATAAATTAACAAGCTACACTATAATTAACTTTTATGTAATAAGGTAATTTAAGATAGAATAAATAAAATTTTAATCACCTTAATATTATATTTATTTATATGTAACAGTTATAAATAAAATAGAATTATCATAATCTTACCTTTATAATATATTTACTAATAAATACAAATATTACACAAGTGTACTTTTTAAGTATAATTTTACATGTAATAAATCAATATAATTGATTTCAACTACAGGAAAATAGTTCAAATTATATTACAAACTTATAATTTTAACTTATACTTTATGAAAGATAGAAGTATAAGGAGAGCTCCTTAAGTCTACATTCCATGTTTAAAAATATACACTTATTTTGCATTTATAAATAAACAAATTTAAACAATTTAAATAACTGGCCCAACAAAAACAATTATCATCAAGAAGCTCTTACAGCAAACAATGGGGCCTGTTTTATAAAGGAATCTAATTTGTTTTTAAATAATTCACTAGTAATGGGCTCTCCAATGCCACATAATGGATTCCTCACAACATACTTCACATAAATTTCACCATAGATTTTTTTCAATAATTCTCGTACACCCTGAGCTTGATTGTCAGTATTCATAACAAATTTAAGCCCTGACGGTGTTTCCAAGCAATGTAAAGTATATTTCGAAGTTTTGTAATTTAAAAATCCATCTTTTGGGTCTAGAGGGGAAATCTTTGCAACAAACGATTTAATGGAGAATAACATACCATACATTAGTTTCCCTTCCTGTAAAAGAATAAAGTGATTTTTCATTGATTTTTGCTAAGTTTATTTATTACATTAAATAAAAACTTTTAATTAACTTAATAACTACACCGCTATAAATGTTTAGTAAATCATTGACAAATTATTTTGCAGTCACTTTACATCTTCTCTAGACATTACAGCTTGTTTTGTTATATTTCATTCCCCATAATAAAGTAACGTACCGTATCGGTCAAAAATATATAAGTTATGAATAGTGATTATAAGAAATAATTTTTAGTTTATTGAAGCTTATAGCAGTAATCAGATGTATTTATTAGTGCATGTAATGACACCCACCAAAACGTTCAGAAACATATTTGAATTAAAATGATTTCTGTACAAAAGTAAAAGTATATTTTATAAATATTTTATAAATATTTTTCTTTATAAAAGCTTGTATAGCTCGAGCTTTTATATTTATTACATAAAATTTTATCACGAAAATAAATATGTCGCATAGATAAGATGAAAAATGACTCTGAAGTATTGTCTATGTTATAATAGAGAATACGTACATTAAATTTTCGATAGTTTTGTGACCCTTGTCCTCGGTCTGTACTGAAACGATGTTGATATAATATAATTTATATTACGACAAAAACACCAAAAACAAATTAAATTCCCTTCACAGTAAAAGACAGTTATAACATAAAAGTGTATGCACTGGTAATTGTTTGGGTTAGTTATAAGATCAATATTTAATTATTTTAGGTTATATTCTTACCTAATACATATATTTGCAGTATATATATAAATAAAAAATGGATGAATATTCAAGAGAACCGTGTCCTTGGCGCATATTAGATGATGCTGGTGGTGCGTTTTTAATGGGAGCCATCGGCGGAGGAATTTTTCACTCAATCAAAGGTTTTCGTAATGCTCCGGTTGGATTCAGCAGAAAAATGGTATATTATACAATTAATAAAATTAATATTTGTGTAATTAATGGTAATTAAGATAAAATAACATAAAAACATATATATTTTTTATGTTTTCGGCACTAAAAATATAAGGCGTAGTTTCTATTTATATTAATGTTTATATAAATAATTACAGCTGGGCAGCTTAGCAGCTATAAAAGAAAGGTCACCCATAGTAGGCGGTAATTTTGCGGTTTGGGGGTGCATGTTCTCTACAATTGATTGTTCTCTAGTTTATTTGAGACAAAAAGAAGACCCATGGAATTCAATTAGTAGTGGAGCTATTACAGCTGGAATTTTAGCAGCTAGAAATGGTAATTTTGCAACAAAATATGTTTAGTTGAGATAAAGTGAGACACTATTAAAAGTTTTAGGAAGTCAACTAGTTTTAAAATTATAGTGTTAGATGTAAGATTATTTTAAGCCTTCAATATTTGTTTCGTAAAACATTTAATGTTTCAAAATCTGCATGATCTCTGCTTTCTTATTTATACATGTAATTTTCTGATAAATTAGTATATTTACAAGTGAGCTTTAAGTTTATGATTCATATACATCCTACTATTTAAATGTTCAATTTTTAAATTGAATTTAATGTTTCTAGGTGCCAAAGCAATGGCTGGCAGCGCAGTAGTGGGAGGTATTCTCTTAGCTCTAATAGAAGGTGTAGGTATTATGTTCACTAGGTTATCATCAGAGCAGTTCAAACCCCAACAACCTATATTTGAAGATCCTTCAGTTTTAGGACAAAGTCAGGGACAAGGACAAAACTTTCAGTGAATCTGATTCAAACTTAGGATAACGAAATTGTGCAGTTATGTTAGTATATATGTAAGATCTGATGCAATACTTGCAATCAAAATGTAATTAATATGTTTATATTATGGTTATTTTTTTAAATGAATACTTCAAATTTCAGTTTTAATATGTAGTTTCTAAATTTATAGTTACTTAATTCATGACATAGGTTATCATCCTTGGGTCATGTGTAACTAAATTGATAAAATTAAAGCCAATTTGAGTTTTAATATAATTAAGTTAATTAACATACTACTATAAAAAAAAAAATAGAAATGAATAAAATGTATTTTATTCATAAATATCATAGAATATAAATAAATGTTTTTTAATACTGTTATGTTACATTTTGATTAGTAAGTAATATAATAATTATAACTGTACAATTTTGTATTAAAAGTTGCCAATCGGCAAAAATTATACAAATAAAGACCCCCACCCTTCATTTTTGAGTGAATTATTTGCATCTGTGATATTTTCAGTTACATACTGTTTGCTTATAATTGCACTTGACAATGTGAAAACGAATGTTTAAAAAATAACTGTCTATACTTTTTCATATATTATAATTTATTTCAGCCTTTCTCACATACAACATATTTATTTGTTCCCTATAATGTTGTTTTGTGATAATTTTTTTTTTTGAAAATTGTTGGTAAAAGTAATGTTTTTTAGAAGATTTATTCATTCATTCTTCTATTACATTGCTTGTCAAATTTTCAAGTTGTTGATAATTTTATTTTGGCTGAAATAAGTGATAGTATAAAAAGTTTAAAATAGATATATCAATAAATATTTCTAAAAATTGGTGTTATTTTTTATTTTGTAATTGTTCTTAAATCCTATTATTTACCTAATTTTGTTGTTTACAATGTGATATTCTATTCAGACAACCGTATAAAAATGATAAGTATCTTGTATCTACATTATTAGAAAAAAAAAGAAATTTTATACATTTATTAACAAAGCAAATTTGTATTTAATATGATATGTGCAGAAATAAATGTTGATTATTTATATATTAGTCATTTTATGAAAATAAATTTATATTCACAGCTGCAATAGTCTAAAATTGTATTATAATTATAGTTGCAAGTTTGGGGGCTTATTTTCAACAGCATTCTCTCCCATTTTTCTTATATCTTTTATTATAAGTGCCAATGCCTCAGGTTCAACTCCCAATTCACAAAGTCTTATGCATATTGTTAATGATTCTGGATCTAAACCAGTATTTAAAAGTTGGGATATTTGATATAATAACTGGAATGTTTCACGAGCTTGACCAATCTGTGCGTTTTTCTCTGAAGTCATTTCGAGTGGCTGTAAACAAGGATGGATTGGATAACTTAGAATATATAGATATTGCCGTGGTTATAAATACTGTGCATAATGCTTACCTTAAAAAATATATTCAACACCTAATAAGAATTTTAAAGATAATAAATATTAATTATTTCTCTTCCTGTTTTGTTTTTCAATTGAATTTCGTACTAAGATTTTGTTACCCGATGTAAATGTCAAATTCATATAATTAACGTCAATTTAGACAGCTATCGCAGATTAAAAACGATGTCGCTCGTGTAAATGTTGTTGGCGTTGATTACAGTAATTTAATGTTATTTTTATATTTCACTCATTTTTATCTAAAATTATGTTAAATATTTTAAAATCTACAATTAAGATTACATTTTTAAAAACAGGCAGTAGACCTTCTTGAGTGACGTGCAAACATATGGTATAAAGGGAAATTTTGACGCGAAACACTGCGCTTATCTTCATGTCAATATTTTCTTAAATTTATTAACGTCTAGTTGGAGTCTGAGCTTCTCCAAATCTGCAGATTAATCCTGGCTTATCGTTTTATGACAATGTTGGAGACATAATTATTGTTCTTATAAGGACAAAACAAAATTTACCTATAACTATTTAAAAATTTACCTGGCTAGATAGATTTTAATTTGGCTCTATTCTTAAAAGTAACTTGAAATAAGTAAAGCATATTCTGAATTAGATAACAATATTTTATTGTTATAACTACGTTTTGTAAATTCTTTACTAAAATGTTTATATATATATATTTATTAATAACTCCTAACAACTTACTCCCATTTAAAAACTATTTCGTCTTAGATAATTTATTCATGAGGAAAATTATCCACAAATTGAAACTTACGCGGGAAAGTTAAGAATTTCTGAGCGCTTTCAACCATTTTTCTATTTTTAAATCCTCGCGTCTGCACTCCTGAAATAGATAGTTGAAGTTTCGGGCGTTACTTGTAAGCCGCTTGCAGTTTTAAAACTAAATTTAATATTTTAACAGTTTATTATAACAATTACAATTTAATTTAATATGGTAAGTATTTATTTTATATATCTAACCTTTGCGGCATTATATTTGTATTACAAATGCCATATAAAATATTAAAAATAAATCTGTCACGTCATGTCGGTGAATTTAATACACGTGCATAAAATGTAAAAGTACAACGTATTTGATGGAGGATAATGAATAATATTCACTTTTAACAAACGTTTCAAAATTGTTAGGCTAATATAAATATGAGATCTATTTGGACGAGAGTCGTGGGTTCTGGTAGTGTTAAGGTAACAAAGGAGCAAAAAAGGTTTATTTTGGTCATTTTTAAATTTAAATAATTACAATAATTAAGTAGTAATAAACATTGTTCATTAAGAGAACGTATTATTTTTAAACTTAATGAATTTACTCTACGCTTACGCTCTTTGTATAATATATAGTACGAAATAATTAAATTTATTATCTAAGTAAATGTTCAATTTATGTATAAATTGACTTTCTTTAAGAATTTCCTGATTAAAAATATCTCTTTGTCATTAATAAAGAAAAGATTTCAGCGACAAAAGCGCTTAATTGATAGGTATACGCTATTGGTTAAAATCAATTAAATATTTGAATGCCTACACATTACATATGAATATTGTTTTACTCTTAAGATTTTTACTAAAATTGAATATTAGCCTTTATTTGGCATTTTATGCTATAAAATTAACAATTATTGTAGTTATTCATGCTATTTTCATAATTGGAACATACGACATTGTTGTACACGAATCGCAGTACAAATAGTATACCTAAAGTAGAAAAGTGTTAAAATGTAGCAATGGCCATTCAACCATGGCTTTTGCATAAAGAAACTTGAAAATTTAAATTAAGCAGTAGATTAATATTTCTTATAAAGAATAAAAAATATAAAATTTAATAGTAAGAAATAAAAAAGAGTGCAGATAGTATATAATTATTCAAAAGATTATGTGCCTGTAAATGCAGCGATGTGTGGGTTCGATGCCCAGTCGAGGAGGATGGATTATTTCATATCCATTTTCCTTGTTTAGCTTCACGCTTTATCCCGCACATGGCAGGGTAGGCAGAGGGAACTGCAGGAACCATAAGAACCTAGTGTTAAGACACTCCGTTAATTAGTCCCTGCTTAATCCGTCCCCACTTTCCGCCGTTTTCGAGGCATTGCGTGTTGAGTGGCGGAACTTAACGCCGTACTTTGCCTTAGATGCCAGAGCAAAGAAAATGGAAATAGAAAAATCCATCTTCTCAGACTAAAGATCGAACCCATTAACCGTCGCGTTACAGGCAGACGTTGCGCCTCTGCGCCACGACGGTCCCCTAGCATCCTAGAGGATGGATTATTTCATATCAATTTTCCTTGTTCTGGCCAGCTTGGCGTTGAGTTTCGCTACTCAATATATGTAGTTTCGAAAGGAGGAAAGTGGGAGACGGAGCGTTTTAACACTTCGTTCCCACGGCTGCTGCGGTTCCCTCTGCCTACTCTGCTATGAGCAGAATAAATCGTGAAGCTATCCAAAAATGCGTTTTATACGATGCCTGTAATAAATTTTTGTACTATGCATACAGTACATTGATATAAATAACATTCACTGTCATATATTTTATAATCAGGTGTTATTAAATCCTTGGATGGTCCATGTTTACATAAATACTTCGTATAGTGAAGGACAAAGATAGTTCTTTTCTTAGATTATGCGACGTATATATGCAGTATGCTGCGTCATGTAACACAAATAAGAATTATAACACAACTCGAGTACATACTATAGTCGTATTTAGGTTATTTTATATTGCAACGTTTTAATGTCAATAACGCTATAATTTAATTAAGAACGAATAAAATAAATTAATATGTGATTAACATGAAAGCTACAAAGTGTATACTTTGAAAATAACGTTTTTTATATATTTAAATTTAATTTATTTCAAAATAAGAATACAAGATTCAAGGAACGTTAAAAACATTACCAACGGTTTACTAAAGCTCTTTCGCTCGACTTGAGAAGAATCGGTGCAACAAGGGACATTTTTTACCATAGTCAAATAATTTTTCAAATTTCCAATCGAAATGATTTTTATATGTGTCTTAGTCCATTTGAGCGGCTTTGAGTGCCACCACAAGATGTAATCTCTGAATGAAGCAGAGAGTGAGAAGTCCCTCCGTCTTGGCATATCTCTCTATCTTTATTGTCTCCTGGGACACGCGGGAAGTGTTATACTTTATTCAACGTATTTATGAAAAGTAAATATTGACTAAATAATTATAATGGCTACACTCCTAATACACTCTCTATAAGAAGATTCCAAATTTTGCAATTTCAAAGCCTTATTTGCTTCCAGGAAATATTTTTGTATAAATACTGTATAGATAAAAATACGACTTATTTATTAATTACAATGGAACAAGGAGTTTAGTTTTAAAAAGGCGTTAATTACGACCTGTTCATTTCACGTCGATATACATTTGGGTTAAGTATGCGCATCAACGGACGGCAACGTAACGGTACCGCCTTCCCCCCTCTTCAGTGCCCCGCGCGGCGTCCGGTCAAGCGCTCGTGTTAAAGCGATCATGTGCGCGCCATTTTATTTTTGTAGGTAAGTGAAGATTTTTGCTAAAATTATTACACCATTTGACTTCTAATGTAAAATTTTTATTTTTAATCACATTGTGTTGTTTAATCTTACTAATGTGAGAGTTGATAGTTTTTGATTACGTAATAGATAAGTAAATTGTAAATCAGATCGACAGTTCGGGTTAAGTGTGCGCATGCGTACACTTACGTCAATTTGGACACATGCTGCTTTTTTTTTGTTCCAGAGCTTAAATATTTTGCATAGCATTGAAGATGCCTCGGAATTACAAGAGGAAAGCTCCAAGTAGACGTGTTGTCACACAGGAACAGTTGGAAGCTGCCAAATTGCTAATTTCGAAAGGTGCAAGTAAACGACAAGCGGCGTCTCAAGTCGGAATTGAGGAGAGTTCTCTCCGAAAACGTTTAAAATGTGGGAATACAGCAACAAGCTTGGGAAGATTTTTTCCTACTTTCACGGATGAGCAAGAGAATGAGATATATAAGTATATGAAACGCAACGAAGGTCTTTCCAACGGTCTCACAATGCAGAAGCTTCAAGAGTTTATATATGAATATGCTGAAGTAAATGGGATTACGCATCGATTTAACACATCCACAAAATTAGCTGGACAAGGGTTTGTGTATGGGTTTTTAAAAAGGTTTCCCGAATTGAAATTGCGACATACAAAACACGCTGGTGTTGAAGTTGGACTCAACGTCTTGTCGTATAAAGTTAGTTTTGGGTTAACATTATTATTTTGTTAATTATTTTAATTATTTACAATAAGTTTTTAAGTAATAAAAGTATTGTATATATTTTTTTAAGTTTATTATTACATGACGATATATATTTTTGCTATTTTATAACTCAGTCACAGTGCTAAGTATTTTTTCCTCTGTGCTTTTTGGGTATATATACTAATGAAGTCGGCATGTTTTTAATAATTCTATTTACATATGTAATCAGTCATAAATAATGCATGATTCTAAAGGTAAAAGAATTGTTCAAATTGGTCCAGTACTTTCGGAGCCAAATGAATATAAAATGAAACAAATATAATCTTTTTATCATATTAAGGACAGGTTTCAGTAGTGTTCTTATATTAGCATATTACTAAAAGTATTTTGGTCTTAAACTAAGATATACTTTCGGAAATATATTTTATTAAATAATTTCTTTGAATTATTTGACAATAAATGCACATGAATTATGTATCTCAAGTGTGTTGTAATAACACCAAAAGTATTTTAATATAGTCGATGAGCTGTAACCTACATCTCCGTGGATTGTAAAATCCCTACGAAAAATCCCATAGTTTCCCAAGGACTATCTTAACTTTTTTAACTATTCAATGGATTTCGATGCGGTTTCTTTTAATAGATAGAGTGATTCAAGAAGAAGGTTTTTATGTTTAGCACATACAAAATATGGTAGAGAAATACTGACGATTGTGATAATAAACGAAAACAATATAGAAAATAATAAAAAAAGCGCGTTTCAGTTCATTTAAGCAGGCGAAGCCGCGAGCGAGTCGCTAGTTATAAACACAGATGATGTATTATTTATTGTATTGTACTTGTTGTACTTTTTTATTTTTCTCTTCCATTAGACACCACAACACGGAGTACCTGTAAGAGAGCTTTCGTATATGATATTAGAAAACTTTCCTAAAGCATATTATTAATTTTTCAATATGTTTTGGGTTTCAGGCTGACCCAGCGCAAGTTCCATCGGGCGGGGGCGAGGGCTCCCAAGAGACCAAGCCGGCAGAGAATACATCCCAACAAGCCAAATTTGTAATTGTTCTATCTAATTGACTATCGCGCCGCAAAGTCGCATCATCTACCTGTAAACGCGACAGTTTGTGGGTTCGAGTCCCACCTATGGAACCTTTTTTGTTCACTCCGGTACGGCATTGAATTCCGCCACTCATTATACAATGACTCAAAAAGGCGGAAAGTATGAAAAGAAATATTTCAACAGTAGGACCCCATAGTATCTGCCGTTTCCTCTACCTACCCTACTATGTGCGGGATAAAGCGTGAAGCTAAAAAACTAATACAAATATATAGAGAAATATTTTTCATGTATATTATTACCTGTAAAGTGTGAATATCACTAATAGCATAAGGCAACGTTCATACGTTGGTTTCATCAATAATTGAATACCAGCGTAATAAGTAAATCATTTTTTATGAAAAATAAATATTATTTTTTTTACTTTTAGCTTTTAATTGAGTTATCGAGGTCAAAATATAATGGAAAGTATGTTGTAGATTTAACAAAACGTCATTCATTCAACTCTTATGAATTAATATTAGTTTATTCTCTCAATATAAAGGAAGAAGTGCTCATAAAGAAAGAAGTGAAACAAGAACCTCTCGACGATGTTCTACCAAATTCACCAGAAGGTTTTGAAGAAGTTCCAATAGATCTGTTACAAGTAGACTCTACACAAATAGCACTGAAAGTAGAGCCTAAAGAAGAAAAGCAAGAAGAATCAGCGCCTGTTGAGGAAAATAAGCCAAAAGAAGAAGATAAGCCAAAAGAATCAGCTAGTTCAGTTAGTACACATTTTGTTTAAAATAACAGATTGCTGGGCTTGAAACCAACTGGTACGAATTAATTATTTTCAGTTCTCCACTCTAGTATGACAGAAAACTGAGATAGGAGAGTTGAAGGACTTGGTCCTCTGTGTCTACTCTGTCAAACTGAAGAAATGTTCACCTAAAAATGTATGATGATTCAAGGGATGTCTTTTGACATAGGAAGTAGTTAAATTTGATTTTTTTATATAGAAACGTTAATACTTTTATATTGTAATTTTAAAGTGCAACTAACGATGTATTGTAATTGTATAGCGCAAGTAACGATGTGTACAAGGTAGACAGACATTGTAGTGTTAAGACCCAGATTCCAGAAAGGATCTTCGGAGAGTCAAGTATAATCTATAATGATACAGCTATAATATGTTGTTAAATTTTAGGGGAATTGGCAACAGAGAGAACAAGAGCTTCTTAAGAAAATCGAAGAATTGGAGAAAGTCAAAATTGAAAGAAGTGAAGATGGTCTCAGATTGGAACTAAAAGTAAGTATTCCAATCATTTAAATTAAGTTTGAATTAAAAAATAAACATTGCTCTCAAGAAAATATTGCCTTTAGAAATTGTTAGCTTAACGCATATATGACAAAAGGGGTCCCATAAATGATAATAGTTCTAATGTACCGACGGAATGTGACCATCCAAGAAGAAATTTAGTGTTCTGTACCACATGAAAGAAAATATCCTTATTGGATCACTTTAGGTCAGTTTCTTAGTCACGTACAAAATTAGCGTATGTGACTGCAAATATAAGCTTGTCAACTCATCAGTTGTATATTCCTAGACATCTACAATGAAAGTGTTGTTTCGTAACAACTCATTACTTGAGAACTACTCGCAGTTGATTGATATTTCTATTGAAATATGATACCGTAACAAATAACCATTGCGTTTTAAAAGTCATATTTATTAAAAATGGATAAAAGAATTAAATGTAGGTATATACTTTTACTCATAGGTACGCGAAGAAGAAATAGATTTACTCAAAGCTCGAGTAAAGAACTTGGAGACGGAGCTGCAAGCGGCGCTGTCGAAGCCCGGCGGGAAGAACCAGGAGATGATCGACAAGATCAAGCAACAGCACGAGGAGGTGATATTAGTTACA
>JAZFAU010000043.1:585000-902151 GCA_037178615.1 Dione vanillae | reverse complement strand
AAATGGCGATAAATAAAATTTAAGTTTTTTTTATACAACCTCTTGATACAAATGTACTTTATACCATTATCAAGTCTTTTACGTGAAATTTGCGAAATTTGCGCTCTACTGGCACGCTAAAAGCCTTAAAATAAAAATAAATAAAAAAATTGAAGAATAAGGCAGAATAAAAGGTAAATAAAATTCAACAAAAAATTAAAACAAATATATGAAAATACGAAGCATGAACAGTTTTTTCTTTGCAGAAGTTGCAATAACTAAAAAGCGTATATGATCACGTGGTTTACCTAAAAAACAGTAAATTATTAAAATTCAATCAATTCAGTTCAATCAATTTATGATATCCTTCAATTTCACGAAAATAGTGAAATAACAGGTATATATCACTTATTTATGCAAGGGAATTGGAAAATATCGGCGGCGGTGAATTGATTTCGTTACCGGGTCAATGCATTTAATCGACGGTTTGATGATGCATGATATTGGATAATTATAAATAATAAATATAAAAATTATACTAATATATTGTTAATGATATGAAAATAATAAAATAATAATAGAAAAAATTAATAAAGGCAAAACGAAGCGAGTGATGTTTTTTTTGCTTCAATTTCTACTCGGTGAGAATGGATTATTTATTATTATATTATAAATCTTTATTCTTTAACCTTTTCATAGTAAGGCTTAGCAGAGGGAACCACAGGAACCTAGTGTTACGACACTCCGTTTCTCGCTTTCAGCCTTTTCGAGGCATTGCCTGTTTGTTGGCGGAATACAAGGCTTGCTATTTCATTTCCATTTTCTCTGCTCTGGAAATTACGCAAGCGCGGCGGCTAATTCATCCACGCTAGGTTCCCACGGTTTCTGTGGTCTCTTTCTACTATAATAATACTTCAACGTACTGTACGTACTGAAACCTCATAAAAACAAAGCTATTGTTATATCTCCCAAGCACCACTCTACAGACATTAGCATTTACGTGTAAATGTCAAAGAGTCGTTTTATTATAGCGTAACTTCCATCATAGCGTGTGCTGTGTGGCACATAGCGCTGTCCTGTTGAAACCATGTTGTCCATATTCTCGATTTCAGGCCAAAAGAAATTGGTTGTCATCGACCGGTATCGCTCACCATTGACGGTGACGGCCACACCATTATCGTTTTCGAAAAAATACGGACCAATCACGCCTCCGGCCCAAAATCCGCACCAAACAGTCACTTTCTGCGGGTGCATTGCCACTTGGTGAACCTCGTGTGGATTGATCTCGTCCTAAATACGGCAATTTTGCTTGTTGACATAGCCATTCATCCAAAAATGCGCCTCGTCGCTAAAGATAATTTTTTTGCCAAAATCGTAGTCAACTTCCAACTGCACTAGTGCCGAGTCAGCGGACACACGGCGCTGTCTATGGTCATTAACCTTGAGCTCTTGGGTCAGCTGGCTCTTATACGAGTGCAGGCTCTAGTCACAACGCAAAATTCGCGCGACGCGGAAATTGACTGCCGCGGGTTTTCGAGGACACTGTCGCGCACAGCGGCGATATTCTCGGCAGATCTCGCGTTACGTTGACGCACGGAAACCGGCTGATTGTTAACTGACCCGGTTGACTCGAATTTGTCCACCAATCGACGGATAGTCGACTCGGCAGGACGATCATCGCGACCGTAAAACGGGCGAAGTGCGCGGAACGTTGCTCGAACTGAAGACCCATTTTCATAAAACAATTTTATGATTTGCACATGCTGCTCGACACTGCAACCTGCCATGGTGGTTTGGGTGGACGGAATGAATATAACACACTGTATTTGATAGCTGTCACTCAAACAACATAACCGCAATCAGCTGTGAAAGTTCAAGCGTCCCTATTGGAAAACCCTATATGAAAATACTCGACGAAGGGTATTATCTTATTGGTTTTTAGGTTCCTGTATCTAAAAAGCAGAATTTTTATAGAATTATCTGTCTGTCTGTATCGTCCGTCTGTCTGTAATGATCATTTTGACGATGTGGATTAAATTTCCATTGCTATCTAACTTCTATTGTAACGAAATTATTTTATTAAATTTTCGTTTATTTTATTTTTTTTATGTTCTCGCTATATTAAGTGTAATATTCATATATGGCAGAAAAATACACTTATGAAGGAGCTGCTGAAGTGTACGCGTAATTTTGTATATGTACTTTTATAATAATATGACCTTGAATGTATTATGGTAAAAAAAAATAGTCCCAATCATCATGCAGTGGTTAGTTGGTTAGCAACCAACCGCTGAACTTAAAGTCGAATTGAGTCGCACTGCACTTACTACTTGTTTTACTGTTTGTAACAGAGATAATTATAAAAAACATTATTTGAAAAACAAAAGTACACGAGTAACTGTAGGCTGTCACATTATTTTCCATTTTTTATCATTCATTATCTCGACATGCATAAAGAATTTTGTATTGATTTCAAGATTTACAATACCACAGCGTAATTTGTTCATTTTCTCGGAACACAAGTTACTAGCATTATTAGGTTACCGCTAGAACTTGAGAATCTGAAGTCGAATTAGTTTAGTGTTAAATTTACAAGATTAATCTAAATTGAAACTGTTGTAAATAACAATGTATGACTTTCTGTAAAATTTGATATCTGTACTAGTTCTTTGAATTGAGTTTTATTTTAAATCTAAGTCACAATTGCTACAAATAATAAGTGTTTTGTAGTAATAATAAATATCTTCAAAATATTACCCACCGTCCTAATGCGACGGGTGCAACAACTAAAAGCATTGTGGAGTACAACTTGAAGATGGCCATGAAAGACAAGAGCGCAGCTTTCACAACTTCCATCATAGCCGACATGCCCTAATATTTAAGATATAAGTGACATCAAAGCTTATTTGTTTTTTGACATTATTATGTGACCCCACCATCAAGTGACTCTAATATGATATATAATTTAATTTTATTTATAGCACCAAAAATGAAATGTATATATATATATATATATATATATATATATATATATATATATATATATATATATATATATATATATATATATATATATATATATATATATATATATATATATATATAATGAATATTGTAAATAATCAATATAAATTTATAGTTAAAACTAAAGTAAATAAATATAAAATCTAAAATCTATACTTACAATTTAAACTTTCATACAATATATCAGAGTCGAACATTTTGATATATTGTTCTTAAATAGATCTTACTTTGATAAGTTTTTGTTTCGTACGTATTTCGAAAAGATGGTGCAACGTAAGAATTTACTGAAATTTACTATGGTTAGGACTACTAGGGTTGTCTGTAAGTAAATACTTAAAAGAAATATAAAAATACTTGAAAGCAGCGGCATTTGAATCTACATTTTTTGCAAACCGTGCAAGCGCTCTGACCCTTAAGCCTTACGCTTTTCGTCATGCTGAGTCGAAATTATTATATTGTTGGCAGCTCTGATCAAGCAAAATTTCTGTAATATTAAAAATATAGGGAGAAATTTCAATATTTTCCCTCTATTAAAGCTGCTAGAAAAAAGCCGTAAAAGTTGCTAGAAAAAATCCAGATATCAAATAAAAATAACTTAAAAGAAAAATAACGATTACAACAAAACCTTTTTGAATTGTAAAAATAAGCGAATGAAAAGAAATACATTCAAGAAAAATAGAAACGACGTAGATTTTATAAAGAGCTTAAGGGCAACGGTGCAAAACTCTGAATCGGCGATTCCATTTTACGACTGTCGCATGTTTATTTCGTTTGAGCTTCCTGCAGGTGTTTCAGGTCTTTTTGTTAAGTAAAGATCTTATTTACGGTCTACTTTTTGAAAAATTGGATTATTTAATTTGTTTCGAATTTTTCGTGATACTTTGTTATTATTGGTCTAATTTAATACAGATCGGTAAAGTTTGCAGTAGTTTAATGCATATAAAATACTAAAGTTGTAAGCCGTGGAAGAGTTGTGATGGTACGTGCATGAAGAAACTTGTAATATAAATTTATTTGTAATCTACTTATTTCACTTGTTTGTAACCTCTGGTATCGTTTAGACGTTCACGTGCAGTACTTACGCTTTTATATATAATATAATTGAATTCGACCGCTTTATGAAAGATATAAAACAAAAAGTATTTGATAATAAAAAAGTATGTACTGTATTTTATTACGTCTATGAAATACAGCCTCTTGTTGGATTCCGCAATATTTCTGAATCAGGAGACGACCCTTAAAAGGCATTTTAGGTATTTGCAGTTCTCGTTTATTTCAAGTAACAGTAAAAAGTTTTGGGTTCACAAATTTATTGAAATTGATTGAATATTGAATATTCTGGTACGTGTAGTTGAAATGAAAATGGATATCAATACTTCCTATTACAATTAAGATATATTTTTAATATAGCATGCTTGTTTTCTAGATAAGTTGGTAAATCATGTTAGATATGCCCTTTTATTTTCACCTTTTATATTCACCTTTTCTACATAATAACTGAATAGATGGAAAATTCTCAATTATTATTAAAAAATATATTGCAAACATTTTCATGCTTCACGCCTTATTTCGAATATTGTAGTTTAGGTAGAGAGTAACTAGTGACAAGTCACTTTATTTTCCAATTTCTGCCTTATTTACCGGACATTTCGTGATAAATGGTGGATTTCAGGCCACAATTCGTCTCCAGTCACCGTGTGTGACCAAGTGAGACGAAGTAATTGATGATAGGTAATTCCTAAAGCACCGAGTAAGCCTCCGTCGCGTTTTAATTAGACCAAGGTAAATATACTTTATGAAGAAATCCCATCAAATTAAAGATCGTGAATGCTATAATACTTTTATATTTAACCGCAGGCTTACGTTATAGTTTTATTATAGGGTGAAAATTAAAATAATTTTATTTTTTTTAATATTTTCAGGTACGATTTGTCAAACGCAACTTAGATGGTAAGAAAATATCTAGAAAGTGATATTTTTTGAAAATTCAACGGTAATGTTACTCTATATACAGAGGTCAATGCACAGTTAAATCTAGAATGTAGAAATTTTGATGTAGTTTTGAAATTTCCAAACAATCGTGAAAATCCTGTCCCGTAAAGAATATTAATAAGGGGAATAAGGAGTTATATCACCTCCTTAAATGTTTACGTATATTGTATGTTTTTTAAATTTCAAATATATAGCAGATGTCTCTAGTCAGCACATGCCGTCCCATGATGCAGTGACGTCGTACGCAGATGACGTATCAGAGAGCAAATTAATTGTATTTAGATTTTACACGTCGTGGCGCAGAGGCGCAACGTCTGCCTGTAACGCGACGGTTACTGGGTTCGATGCCCAGTCGGGGAAGATGAACTTTTCTATTTCCATTTTCTTCGCTCTGGTAAACTAGGCAAAGCGCGGCGTTGAGTTCCGCCACTCAACACGCAATGCCTCGAAAACGGCAGAAAGCGGGAACGGAGAAAGCAGGGGCTAAGCAACGGAGTGTCTTAACACTAGGTTCCCACGAACCCTGCAGGTCCGTCTGCCTACCCTGCCATGTGCGGGATAACGCGTGAAGCTAAAAAAAAAAAATTTGCACATGAATATTTTCTCTTTTTATATAATTTAGAAGTTTAGAGAAAAGTTACAGATATATCGGATGTAACACTGCAACAATTTGAAAATTAAAGAGTACTGGAGGGTTACCACGCATATGCGACATAGTTTTAGTAGTCTACCTGTTAGGGATGGTATAGTTAGAAATCTATTTTTATAAACAAGCAAGATTTTCAAGATTGACAAAAAATGTACTTATATTTTTTCAACCAAATCCAATTTAATGTTAGTTGTTTGAAACAGCCCTGGACCTTAAAAATTTGCGATTTTCTCCTGTGAAAGGTATATAGGGGTTGGTGGCAGTGAAAGAGGTACTCTCTGGCTAGCCCGCTAAGGCATAAATCGATCGATAAAAAAATTACTGTATTTTAAATATCGACAACAAAGTAACTAATTTGATATAAAGGAATACTCTGAATTAGATTTGAATCTGTACCCATCGTTTTTTGTAATGACACAAAAAAAATCTATGTATTGATTGCTTAAATCAATTTTTAATCAATATTTCCGTTCAAACGACAATAAAGGAAGGAAGTTTCAGAATTTAATTACAGTGTACTGACACAACAGAGAGCCACGTAACAACATTGTGCCGACAATCAAATGTTAGAAGTTTCAGCTTTGAACGGGACAAAATGAACGTTGTAGCCTATACTCTCCTTTCTTTTGTTTTTTCAACAATTATTTCGTAATAAGTCGATTTTGTAGCTTTATTATGTTAAAGTAGTAGCTCATTTGATATGATATGTTGATGACAAAATTAAATATATCTTAAAAAATATATTTTCGTGAATGGAAATTTATTAGAACAAGTGAACGAAGTAGTATACTTGGGAAGTATGTTAAGTAGAGATGGTAGATACGAAATGGATGTGGAAAGACGTGTTGCTGCCGGTAACAGAATGAACGGTGCCTTAGCTGCCTTGTTGAGACGGCAGAACGTCAGCGTCGCTGCACGTTTGGCCGTACATAATGCAGTTTTGGTTCCGACGCTGTTATATGGCAGTGAAACGTGGGTATTACAGAAGAAGAATGAAAGAAAGATGAATGCTGTGGAGATGCGATCTCTTCGAAGGATATGCGAAGTCAGCTTAGCTGACCGAATCCGCAACGAAGAGGTACACAGGATGGTAGGTACCGGCGAGGATGTCATAGTAAGAATGAAGAAGAATGTGCTCAGGTGGTTTGGGCACGTCGAAAGAATGAGTGACGAAAGAATGGTAAAAAAGATATACGATGGAAAAGTGTGTGGTAAGAGAGGTAAGGGGAGACCTCGGTTGACTTTCGAAAACACAGTATCGAAGATACTGGAGGAAGGTCACGTAAAAAGCATGAGGACTCCCCGGAGAGCATGTATGAAGAGGTTAATGACAGTGGACGAGGCGAAAGAGGTATGCAGGGACCGCAGCGTTTGGCGCTCCGTTCTCTCTGACTACCCCGCTAGGGATAGAGCGTGAAGATATGTATGTATGTATGTAAAATATATTTATTTGAAGAGGTCTTTAGATGAATAAGACAATTACAGTGCAGTGGGATAATCTTTTTCTTTTATTGGTAACTTGATGTTTGTGGGTTTGATGCTCACTTGGGGGGTATGAATAAATTAGTTTTATGACGACAAAGTGCAGTCTTGAACTTGACTTACATACTACTGGTTTGAGTTGAAAAATGATATATTGTGTCGGATACTGTATCTAGACTGAGATCAGTTTAAATGCGTCATGTTGTTTCGATGTTACTGTACCATACAATTACCCATTTCCCGAACCCGCAGGTAGAAGCTAATATATATAAATATATAATATATGACTCTATTAGGAAATTGTATAAGCATAATTTAAGAAACACGTACTCTATCGTATGAATATATATATAACTCAAACAATTCTTGGTATCAAAATTACGTAATGTACGTAATGTACTCAAGTACTCGTGTATGTTTGCTTATTTTTTATGATATATACTACGTAGGTCATATGTGTGTTGATTTGAAATTTAGTTTGTTTGAAAAGTTTTTAGGGTTCCGCATCACTCAAGATATATAAGGTCATTTTATTGTTCGTCTATTTGTCAAGATCATTTAGGTGAGAAAGATGATTAGAAGCAGCTCTATTTTTGGCCTATTTTCAAATACATAATAATTGGTATTGGTGAGTGGTAGAATTCAATGCCATGAGCTGATGTCTTGCCAAAAAGGGGAAATAATGGATCCTCAGGAACTAAGGTAAAACTCACGACAGCGATAGCATGCAGAAGACGTGTCATAATTAAATATTATTCTACTTTTTTGACCTTTTGATGGTCCTTAAAATAAGATCACAGTTCATAAATTTCTTAATAAGACAGAGACACTTGAAAAACATTATGCTTTCAGAAACAAAGCTTTTGTTGTTCAAAATCTTAAAAATAAGCTAAACAGACTAAGCTTTCAGGTTGTAACAGCTCGCTTTGCTATCTATAAAGATCAAATAAATATTTGAATAATAAAGTACACAGTATTTTTAAATAAAAAACATTTATGAACATAAAACTTAGTCATGAGAGTCTGTTCTTAAAGTTCAACAAAAGTTGAACGTTATTCATTATGCTTCATTATCAACTCAATTCAAGCTCAGCTGGCTTTACTTCATAGAACAGTCTCGTCTTAGTACCAGCTCTGTATTGTGTTCGGGAAAACAGCTCGTCAACTTGTCGTTACTGGTACCAATATCTCTGTCTATATTCATTTTGTTTCTGTTCTTTCTTTCAAAATATACTATTTCATTCGGTTGTTAAAATTCCTTTCTTTTAATCTGACATTGCATTCTTTCTTCGTCTCTTCGATCTTTGCTTTACCTGGACTGTTATTTTCACACTAAACTTACATAAAAGTGATCAAAATCTGTAATATATATTTTGATAATATAATGAGTTTCATCTTCCTATAGCAAGTATGATCTTGAAGTCTTCAACTGTTCTCATATCGTTTTGGGAATGCAATACTACTTGGCGTAGAAACTATTTCAATTTATTTTTAAATTTATAGAAAATCATCATAAGTATATTAATAAATTAATTTACTAATTTATTTCTAAAATTAAATTGTATTAAGTCTTGCTTGATGCTAACGTCAAACAAATCAATATAAGAAGGAGATTTTGAATAAATTTATTAAATTTAAATAGAACTCTCGAGACGTTCTAAGTCAATATCGACTCCCAAAGCTTGCTAAATTAAATGTCAGCTTCTTAAGCTTTCTCTTGATTTGGATATTCGTAAATTGACTTTTGAAAAAGTAAATGGGTGAAAGATAGAATTAAGTACCACACATAAACTACGGAGCGGGGACGGAGAAAGCAGGGACTAAGCAACGGAGTGTCCTAACACTAGGTTCCCACGGTTCTTGCAGTTCCCTCTGCCTACCTTGCCATGTGCGGGATAAAGCGTGAAGCTACAAATAATAAAAAAAAAACATAAACTAAAAGAAGGAAGATTGTTTTTAATATTCTTATAAACACCTGAGAGAAATATTTAGGAATATGTAAAATTTTGAATATATCGACACTTCAAGGAGAACGTAGCTACGTTATGTGTTCTTGAGCTACGTTAAATTTTACAAATCTCTTATTAGCATCTCTGTACGTATGTCTCTGTCGGA
Source organism: Dione vanillae (assembly GCA_037178615.1). Taxonomy (NCBI): domain Eukaryota; kingdom Metazoa; phylum Arthropoda; class Insecta; order Lepidoptera; family Nymphalidae; genus Dione; species Dione vanillae. The sequence goes on along the minus strand of JAZFAU010000043.1, from coordinate 892,910 downwards.
AATATTTGAAGTTTTAATTAATATATTTGACTATTTTTATTAGTATATTAGTACATGCATATACATAAGTGCCCATTTACTCTTGTCATAAAGATTCTACGAGCTAAATTTCAGTTTTTTAAATATATATCTCTTAACAATCAACCTTACACAATAATTACATACTAAATAAAGAAATTTACATTATCCCGGGAATTTTCATAAGGCGGATGTCATACGTGAAATGAGTGGGCATGAGTGATGTGCCCTTATTACATGCTTCAGGTGCCTTAACAATCTTCTCTTTATTTGATCACACAAAATACGTACCTGCTTATATAGCATACGTAGGGTAGGAGTGTTATTATGACATGACTCCATTTTATATATATATATTTTTATATATATATATATATATATATATATATATATATATATATATATATATATATATATATATATATATATATATATATATATATATATATATATATATATATATATATATATATATATATATATATATATATATATATATATATATATATATATATATATATATATATATATATATATATATATATATATATATATATATATATATATATATATATATATATATATATATATATTTATATATATATATATATATATATATATATATATATATATATATATATATATATATATATATATATATATATATATATATATATATATATATATATATATATATATATATATATATATATATATATATATATATATATATATATATATATATATATATATATATATATATATATATATATTTGTGTATTTTCTTTTCTATACATATGTGTTAGGCTAAATTTACTTACTAAATAACATAGTAAATTATTTATTTATTTATTTAATTGTAGCATACAAAGGCAATAACTATATTCCGTAAATAAATTACTAAAGGTTGTACTTAGCATGGTTAGGTATGTACTGAAGCATTTGGGACTTTGTTCTCGTTGGCTATGTCACTAGGTATAACAAGTGAAGAAGTACCTATGGTCTATGGTCAGTCGGTCGTATCGTCCTACTAACATATGTGTATATCTACATATGTTAGTAGGTATGTTCTACGTACTTAACACATTCTCATCTTACTATCAGACCTTCATAATCTATGTTACATATAAAATGAAGTGCACATGTTTACTTCATGACTTTTTCTTTTTAAGACATAGACTTTTATACAATAGAAAACGGTCTATTCAAAATTAAAATATGTTCCGCTAGATTAAGAGCCATTTTCACAACTTACTATAAACTTACTATCAAATATACGTACACATAAATTAACAATTCATTTTATTTCCTAACCCATACCATACAAGTTTAAATTAACATCATAATCACAAAAATTAAAATAAATATTACATGAAACTTTCACAATATACGACATTCCGCCTGAAAATTGTCAGAGAAAAATCGCCGTAACCGATACTACAGTACTATCCGAGCAATACAACACACACGATGTTTATTTGTTCTTACATATTACATTCATAAGTTTTTTCTCATTTACTTTAAATATAATTCTTACTTCGGTGAAACGAATAGCATTTTTTGGAGGCTTCAGTAATTTGTAGTCATCTGACTACTATAGAATAAAACTAAAATATAATAACGTTTTAGAAATTCAACTTAATGTACAAATAACGTATTCATAATATAAACTAAACTTAATTTCACACGTATATATTTGACCAAGCATTTCAAATAGTAATAAAAGTAAACAAAATAAGCGATCTCTTCCATGTAACTTAATAGGAAGGATCTTATGAGAAGAGCGGGCGCAGTGTAAATGTTAACAATTATGTTTATAAACTTACACAAATATAATGTCATAGAAAAATAGACGTTAAACTTTTTCACAATAATTAATTAAATACTTTAACTAAATGAATTCACAGGAGGTTTCATGGCAATTATTCTTAATATTATTGTTGTCTATTCACACTTACCTGTAGAAATATTTAGAAGTATTTTTTATTCAGCGTCTGTCTGAATGTAAATGCGGCGGATGTGGGTTCGAATTTCACAGAGCTGCTTTCTGCTTTATGCAGGATATCGTATAAAGCTGTATATTTATGAATAATAATCTATTAATTAACCGTCGTGGCGTAGTGGCGCAACGTCTGCCTGTAACGCGACGGTTTCTGGGTTAGATCCCCAGTCGGAGAAGATGGGTTTTTCTATTTCTATTTTCTTCGCTCTGGCAAACTAGGCAAAGCGCGGCGTTGAGTTCCGCCACTCAACACGCAATGCCTCGATAAATGGCGGAAAGTGGGGACGGAGTAAGCAGGGACTAAGCAACGGAGTGTCTTAACACTAGGTTCATATAGTTCCTGCAGTTTCCTCTGAAGATGTATAGTCTATAGAATAGAAGTAATGTCTATTAAATCTTGTATATAATTTAAAATTATGTTTAAGTTAATACAAATTTCAAACCTCAAAAAATGAACTTAGTCTTTATGACTAAGTTCATTTGTTAGGCTTCTTATATAATTAATTTTTAATTTAATATTTTTAGAGTCATCTGCACATTTATAGCAATATAAGTAGGTACTCCAATTTTGTATACAAGTATGACCTAGCAGCTATTTAATCCGAGTCTTTTGGAATCCGACCAAGAGCTCCCGCCAATAAAGCGGTAGGTTTCTTCTATAATATGTTGACATTTAATTTTTTATTATATTACTATTAATTATATTATTTTGCTTAAAAGATAATAATAATTAATTAAAATAATTTATGTATGGAAATTTGGAACAAATGCTAAAGTTGTAATAACTTCATATCATTCCAACCTCTATATATCTTCTTACTAAATAGTATAGGAAATCGTCTTAGAGGATTTTCGAGGAAGCTTAACTGTGCCCTCTAGAATTTATTACAGCTGTTTCCGTTCGATAACAATTAGTATTGACTGTTTAAATACACTACTCTGCTATTACTATATGTGAAAGTTGTAAGGGATGTACGTTTGTAATGGTTTGAAGCAAAAACTATTGAAAACATTTTAATGAATTTTGCAGTTATAAAGCTTATATTTCAGAATAACATATGTGGTGTGTGGCGTGTAAATAGCCTCCACCAGAGCGGGTTCCGTAAATCGGAGAATGCGATATGGGCAGCGCCGTCAACTTATTTATTCGGTGAAAAATCAAATAGCCAAGCAAAATCCACTAACCTGCGTAACGGTTTCCGCGGTCTCAAGCTCTGCTGGTCTGATTCTTCGCCGTACAGCACTGCACCGGAATGTTTCAGGATTGCAAAACGAACTATGTTAATGTTCGTTGCAGCGGGTTAACTGTGGTAGTTGCGCATAAATCGGCAGCGTCTTCTCAAAAGCACGTAACTCGGCTGAGGTTTGAACAGTTAATGGCGGAACCAAAAAAAGCACTAGTAAGCGTGTCAGTATGCAGGTCAAAGGTTAACTCTGACCGCTTTGACCAATGAGCGGAGTCCATAGAGCACAGGTTGAATTTTACTGGGCCTTAACTGGTCACAGAACAAATAAGTACTAACTGCTCAACCATGCTCCCCGCCTTGAAAGTTCCCAAACTTTCAACTAATTTTAAAGTTAAAAAATAAATAAATATATTTGAACGAGAACATGAAATATATCGCGTCATGAAGGTTTCAAATGTAAAGCGTATAACTAAATAAAAAAATAAGCGTGCGAAAATAATAAAATAGATTTTGCGAAAAATATCAATAATGAGACATGAAATTAATGTAAATTAAACCTAAATTACTATGTATTTGAAAGTAAAGTTAGTTACTGTGTTGGTAAAGGGTAAAGTTTTACTACAGGACGCTTAAACTCTCCTGTACTGGTTCTAACAGTAACTACTCGGACCACGTTATCAGACCCTGGGTAAACTTTGGTGACGACACCAAGCGGCCAATGAAGAGGAGGAACGTCGTCATAGCCTACAAGCACGACTGTACCAGCCTGGATGTGGTTATCAGGTGTACACCATTTTTGCCTTACTTGTAGAGTGTGTAGATACTCCAGGCGCCATTTTTTCCAATAGGAATTAACTAACGTGTCGAGTAATCTCTTGCGACTGCATAAAGTTAAGCGTTCGTCCGACAAATCTGATGTCGGTAGATATTTTAGCGGCGTACTCATTAAAAAATGTGCGGGCGTGAGTACCTCAGGTTGAGGATCCGAAGATAGTACACAGAGCGGGCGCGAATTTAACAGGCACTCGATTTGAGTAAGCACTGTCAATAATTCCTCATAGGTTAATAGTTGTGTGCCTATTACGCGGTACAAATGCGTTTTAAAACTTTTAATATTTGATTCCCATAAACCACCAAAATGTGGAGCGCGCGGGGGAATCATCTTCCACTCGATTTTATAGTTCAAAAGTTCTGATTTTAAAAGTTTATTAAATTTAGAATCCGTTAATAAATGATACATGTTATCTAATTGCGCTTTAGCTCCGACAAAGTTTGTGCCATTGTCGGAATAAAGGACGGAAACAGGACCGCGACGAGAAATGAAGCGTTTGAACGCGGCGAGAAATGCTTCACTAGTTAAGTCCGAGGCCAACTCTATGTGAACAGCTTTAGTCACCAGACAAACAAACAGACATATATAGGCCTTTTGTGAATGTTGACCTCGGCGGCGGGTTAGAGTAATGAGGAGTGGTCCAGCGTAATCCACACCAGTGTGCAGAAAAGCTTTTGTTTCCTTTATGCGATAAGATGGTAAGTCTGCCATCATCGGCGTTGGGTGAGCAGGTTTAACGCGAAAGCAAGAAATGCATTTATGTACTCTAGCTCTGATCACCGTTCTAGCATCTAAAATCCAAAAACGTTGGCGAATGAGTGACATCAAAAGACTAGCTCCAGCATGGCAGTTATGTACATGGAAGTAGTCTATTAATAAATTAACAGCGTGATCACGTTTCGGTAAAAGCGCGGGATGCTTAGCCTCGTACGGTAAGTCTGAGCGTGAAATCCTACCACCTATGCGTAAAATTCCCTCGTTATCAAGAAAAACTGATAATTGTCGAAATTTCTTTGACATCAATTTATTATTCTTTAGACAATTTATCTCATCCTCAAAATGAACTAACTGAATAGCTTTAATAATGGCCCTTTCCGCGAAACTAAATTTTTTAACTTCTCCATCTGACGGCAGAAGTTTAGCGAAGCGAAGGACGTACATAGTGCAGCGTATTAACTTATTCCAAGAAGAATATTTTTGCGCTAACGCGTGTAATTCTGAAGGTTCAGGTTGAGTAACGGAAGCGATAAGCGTATTAGTTTTAAATTCCGGGAGGTCGTTACAAAGCGTGGGCGTAAAGTGCGGGATTGGCCACTCTGAAGAAGGCTTGCTGAGCCACGCAGGCCCATTCCACCAAAGTGGAAAAGAAATTAATTGCGACGGCAACATACCACGAGACAAACAATCACTCGGGTTTTCATTACCGGCCACATGATAAAAGTGTTTTTCGTGTAAGTTCTCTTGAATCTGAGCGACCCGATTACTAACAAAAATGTTCCACCGATGGGGTGATGATTTAATCCATGACAAAGCGATTGTGGAGTCTGAAAAGGCAAAAATATCATTGATAGGAATGCGAGCACAGTAAGTAGTACTAACTAGCTTTATCAACTTTGCCATTAACAGAGCGGCACAAAGCTCTAAGCGAGCAAGTGTTGTTATTTTAGCGGGTGATATTTTCGATTTGGAGCATAAAAGTCTAACACTAATGTTTTTAGATGGGTTGATAACTTGTAAATAGACTACACAGCCGTAGCCATGTAAGCTGCTATCACAAAATGCGACTATATTGAATTTGCAATTTGTTGTGACTCCAATATGTCGCGGAATTTTAAAGTCTCTTAACAGAGGTAATTCTTGTCTCAGTGCACTATAGCGCATTACAATTTGTTGAGGCGGTGACTCGTCCCAATCCAATTTAATGAGCCAAAGCTCTTTAATAAGCAGTTTAGCATACAAAATAATAGGCGCAACAAGCCCTAAAACATCAAACAAGCGAGCGACTAACGATAAAATTGTGCGTTTTGTACATTTCTCATCTACTTGTAAGATTGTAAAATAAAAATTATCTTCCAGGGACTCCCAAGATAAACCTAAAACCTTAGCGGCTTGGTAACTATCATCGGAAAAATTATATGATGAGCGGTGCGTATCTGGAAGACCATTTAAAAGTGCGGACGAGTTACTTGTCCATTTTATCAAATCAAAGGCGCCTGATTTGAACAAAGAAATTAATTCCTGACATAATTGTTTAGCATGCTCCTCATTGGGCGATGAATAAACAAAGTCATCCATATACAAGTGAGCGCTAGCGATTTTTGCGGCCTCAGGGAAGCGATGCATCTCGTCAGAACATAACTGACGCACAGTGCGCATAGCTATGAACGGACTCGACTTTAACCCGAACGGTGTTCTGTTAAATTGAAAAATGCGAATATTATCGTTATCATTAAAGCGAAAAAGAATTTTTAAATATTTGCGATCATTAGGACAAGTTTCGATTTGCATATACATTTGTTTTATATCTGCGGTCATCGCGATACGAAATAAACGAAAATTTAGTAATAGCGTAAATAAATCGGTCTGCAAGTTTTGACCAGTGTGCAAAATATCATTTAATGAAACACCAGTATGTGTTTTTGCGCTAGCGTCGAGTACAATTCTTAATTTAGATGAACTTTTCTCTGGACGATACACTCCGTGATGTGGAATATAATATCCTTCATGCCTACTAGAAAGTTCGGTGACCTCTGATAAATAATTATTTTCTATGTATTCCGTAATAACTTTATTATATTCTATGCGCAGTGATGGGTTAGATTTAAATTTATTTTCTAATGAAAGCAAGCGACGCAACGCAACGCAATGTGAGTTACCTAAATCAGATGAACTACGACAAAACGGCAATTTAACTAAATATCTCCCTTCGTTGTTACGCGATACCGACGTAACATACATATTCTCACATTCAGTCTCCTCTGGGCTCAAGTGACATTTTTGAGGTAATTCATCTAATTCCCAAAATTTATGAAGACTGGAGTCTAAATCATTAAGAGTTAAGGCGGTGTACGAAGAGAGATTATTATTATTATTATTATGCACAATATTTGGTTGATCACTATTGTAATCACCCATTAAAACATATCCGAAAGAAGTTAATAAAGCGGGAGGGGCAGAAGTCCCAGATTCAATTTTATTTCCCAAATAAATATAAGGAAACAGTTGCGCACCTAAAATAAGGTCAATATTACCTGGAATATTCCAATCCAGGTCCGCGAGAGGTATATTATTTATATGATTCATGTTAAATTTCTCAATGAATTGCGCAGGTAGCTTATCTGTAATGCAATCTACTACTAACGCGTGTATATAATATTTATTATGCGGATAAATTCGAGATTCAATATCTATGTAAACATACCCATGTATTGGGCGCGAACTTAACCCAACTCCCTTTATATAGGCGTTTCTAAGAGGCATTATAACTAAGTTAAGTTTTTTGCAACAATCTATCGTTATTAAATTGTTTTGCGAACCATTATCAATCAGACAGCGAATTATAAGTTTACAATCACTATTGTTTTGTTTAGCGTATACTTGAGCGGTTGCTAATAATATAGCCGACTTAGGCCCTAACTCGGCACTAAGAGAAAAGGAATTCGTAGTCGAATTTTGCGTATTATTGGTATGAAGCGGCAAAGAAACATTATTTTGTAAATTATTATATGACTCGTAGTTAATATTAGGCATTAAAATGTTTCTCTCTCGCTCGACTGCATCGTTGTGTACTGTGCCCGAAAGAGAGGGCTGCGCGGCAACGTGATCAGCGTTTGCGCATGTCGATGTAGTGCGCGAGGGCAGGGGCAAGGGTTCGCGGGGAGGACGCTGCGGTGGCTCGCAAGGCACGCCGCCTTAGACGACGCCGCGTTAGACGAGCGCAGCGTGCGGACACTTGCACCGAATAACGTTTGCGTTTGATTATTTGAACTACTATATTTGTTATCAAAATGCAACAAAGTATGGTGTTTTTTATGACAAATGTTGCAAGACGAATGCGATTTACAATTAGTTAACGTGTGTACTAAACTTAAACAATTCACGCAGCCGTTTTTGGATTTTATTAACTCAAACCTAGCTAGTGACGAAATCATATTAATAAATTGTGAGCAATTATATAGCTGCGAGTGTTTGTCGGATTTACATAGAAAACAGTGTTTACTTGGATTACTGTGCCCATTATCGTACGATACAAACGTTTTATAGTTACGTGAAGACGAACTAACAGAATTAAGCGGTTTATTAGTGTTGCGAGTGTTCATACTATTATTTGAGCGTTCCAAGATTTTAACCTGCGTTTGAATGAATTCAATAAATTGTTGATAAGTAGGCAATTCTACATCTTTAATGGACATTTCGAAATTTTGAATAGTTTGCGAATCTACCTTTTTTAAACCAAAATATAACAATATGAAATCACTGAGATCTGGAATTTTTAATTGTTTTAAAGCGGCTACAGACGATGAAAATTTTTCTATGAAACTATTTAAACTACTAGCGGAATTTGGACAATTTTTTATTTCAAAAATATTATTCAAGTAATGTGTACCTAGTGCTCTTTTATCTTGATATTTCTTCACTAAACTATCCCATATGATTTTATACGTTTCTCCCGTAGGTACTACACCTGATGTAAAATGCAATGCACTATGAGTTAATTTACTAATTAAATATTGAACGCGTTGAGAATCTGACAAACAACTATTGTTATGAATATTTGTCATAAAACATTCATAAAATAACGGCCAATTTTCTGTTTTACCATCAAACGTTGGCAATTCAATAGGCGGTAACTTTATGCTATTATGACTTGGTTTATCATTTTGCGGAGTAGGCCTATTAACACTAGTTGAAGTAATGCTATTTCGTGCTCTTTTAACACGCGAATATAAATCTTCAAAGGCGTCCAGGGCCTGATAATTAGGTTCGGCATCAGGATTTAGTATCAAATTTAATTCATTAATTTCATCCATAAGAGTCTCAAATTTTGCACATATATCGTCAATTAACTCAGAATCTACTAAGAAACCTTCATTTTGTCGCGATGAAAAATTAGAAATATCTTTGGAAGCATCTGATAAAGTCGTTAGCTTTTTAAATATGCGTTCTCTTTTAACTTCCAGCATTTTTAATTTATTAAATAATTTAAGATTATCCATTGCCATTATTTAATGGATTAAGCGAAAATATATAAGAAATGAGTTTGAAATGATCAGTTAAAATATGAAGCGGTGATATGGCTGTTATATGGAAATGGCGGTTAAATACGTTAAATCGGATAGAATCCGAGCTCGAAGAACCAAAATATATATGGTGTGTGGCGTGTAAATAGCCTCCACCAGAGCGGGTTCCGTAAATCGGAGAATGCGTTATGGGCAGCGCCGTCAACTTATTTGTTCGGTGAAAAATCAAATAGCCAAGCAAAATCCACTAACCTGCGTAACGGTTTCCGCGGTCTCAAGCTCTGCTGGTCTGATTCTTCGCCGTACAGCACTGCACCGGAATGTTTCAGGATTGCAAAACGAACTATGTTAATGTTCGTTGCAGCGGGTTAACTGTGGTAGTTGCGCATAAATCGGCAGCGTCTTCTCAAAAGCACGTAACTCGGCTGAGGTTTGAACAGTTAATGGCGGAACCAAAAAAAGCACTAGTAAGCGTGTCAGTATGCAGGTCAAAGGTTAACTCTGACCGCTTTGACCAATGAGCGGAGTCCATAGAGCACAGGTTGAATTTTACTGGGCCTTAACTGGTCACAGAACAAATAAGTACTAACTGCTCAACCAATATGTGATATAATTTGTGATAAACTAATGGAATTCAGATTCGGAGCGTCATTACCGTAGAACAGAGCAGAACAGAATTCAGATTACATTAACATTATAAGTAGTAAATATATATCAAGGTAGTTAAAGCGGCAAAAGCCATGGATAGGGCGTTTATTTGAGCCTGATTATACAAGATGATATAAAAATGTTAATATTATAAACTCGAGGTAAGCTACGCTGCGTGCTGTGTAAAGCTGCGTGAATCTTCATTTAGCACTGGAAAAGCGTAAAACCTTGATTTTTCCAATTCTTGAAGGAATTTCAAGGTATATTAATATTAATATTTCTGAAAGGAACGACTGGCTATAGGTAGCTTCAGAAATCACTTATTTCGATATGCGAATCACCCACATGCCGTGGGGCGGAAATACAATGTTAAGACACTTCGGTTTTTACAATAAATATTCTAAAAAAATGTCGTTTTATGAAATGTACTTATATATTATATGAAATAATTTTATTGTCGAAGTAATAATAAAAAAACCTATGTTTGAAGAATATACAAAAACAACATAGTATATTACTATACATTGTTTATTTCATAAAGCAATTCCTGGAAGATATAATACGAAAGTGAAAACATGATAGTCCTAAACAAATAATAAAAACATGTTAATCTGAACTAATATAACACTGAAATATTTCAAATTCAATAATAATTTTATTCAAAACAAGAATATAATATTAATTTTTAGAACGTCTAAATATTACCACCGGTTCTGTGAAGTTAATGCCTCAGAGCTGAGAACAACCGGCGCAAGACACTAGCATTTTTTAATATGGTTATTAGAATGATAGGTACATATGTTTGAAACAGACTGAAGCGAGCATTTCGTACCAACACACAACGTACACAAGGTAAATAAATCGTTAATTAAATTTAACACACAAACATTTCTTTACAATTCTTTTAAATTGTAATACAGAATATTTAGATCTTTTATATAGAATTTAATTAAAGTTATGCTAAAGTCATTAATACAAGTCATTAAAACAGAATGTGTAGGGATGCCAAACGTCGCTATTTCCACAATACCATTAAGAATCTCAGTCAAGCGCAGGTTTGGAGATTGTTGGAGTCATTTGGTGTGGGCAAAACCACTGAGACTCGTCAAGTTTCAGTGGATCTTCACGTTCTTAATTCTTTTTTTACAACTCCTCCATTTCACATCAATCCCCAAATAAAATCTAATACACTTACTATACTGTCTCAAATTTGCCTACCCGACTTCAGTTCATTTTCATTTAAAGCTGTATCAGTGGATGATGTCAAGAAGTGTGTTCATTCCATTTCCACAAAAGCTTTTGGAATTGACAACCTCAGCTTGGATATGATTCTTCCTGTGTTGGAGAGCATTGCACCAGTGGTCACACACATCATCAAATTTTCACTGTCAAGTAATGTCTTTCCTTCACAATGGAAGAGTGCTTATGTCATTCCAATTTCCCAAAATCCCCAACCCCTTCAACGTCACTGATTACCGTCCCATATCTATCCTCCCTGTTCTATCCAAGGTCCTAGAAACTTTAGTCAGTAACCAATTGTACTCATACCTTTCCACCAATAATCTCCTCTGTCCCTTACAATCCGGTTTCCGTCCATTCCACAGCACAGCTTTGTTGAATATTACGGAGGACATTCGGGGCGCTATGGATAATATCAAGCTAACCGTTATGGTACTCTTAGATTTCAGCAGTGCTTTCAACTCTGTTGATTTCGATATACTTTTTGGCACTCTTCGAGCAGTCAATGTCTCTTCTGAAGCTATAAGTATATAATAAATGTGTAAAAGCAAACTAACCAATGTGTAAAAGCAAACGATATAACTTTGTCCGGGCTTGATATCACAGCTGGCGTTCCCCAAGGCGGCGTTCTCTCTCCACTTCTTTTCTCTGTTTTTATCAACAACATCTCAAGAGTCATTACTTTTCCTTTCCATCTGTATGCGGATGATCTGCAACTTTACCGCCATAGTAATTTGAATGAGTTACCTGAAGCCATCGAAATTTTAAACAACGACCTCGCTGCCATCAAAAATTGGGCGGAATCTTTTGGCCTATTGGTAAACCCAAATAAATCTCAGGCCATAATTATTGGCAGCAATAGACTTAGACACAAAGTCAAGTGGGATTCGATGCCTGCAATACAAAACTCAGGTGTGTCAATTCCTTACTGTAACGAAGTTAGGAATTTAGGTCTAATAATTGATTGTAACATGTCATGTGCGTCTCATATTAATGCAATCAGCAAGAACATGCATTTCTCCTTCCATTGCCTTAAGCGCCTCCAGTACTTCCTTCCTCACAAAATCAAAATTATGCTAGCGCAATGTCTTCTCCTTCCTATTCTCGACTACGCTGACATCTGCTATCTGGATGTGACCGAGGAGCTACTTAATAAATTAGAGCGACTTCAAAATCTGGCCATACGCTTTATCGCGTCGCTTTTAAGTAGTTGACGCCACAACCTTCAAAGGCAAACACAAACAAGCTTTGTTAACAATATGAGGTTAATTTACCTTAAGGTTTTCAAAGTACTGTGCACTGAAATAGTTAAAAAATATTTTTTCATGGAAGTTCATTTTATTCTGTAGAAAGTAGAGTAGGCTTACGTAAGTATGACCATGTCTCTCAATTTCGCGCTCAACTTAATTGGCTCCCAATCCGACTTCGCCGCGATATGCACATCTTTGTATTTCTTTTTAAGATCCTTAATTATCCTGATTTCCCCTCCTACCTACGTTCCCGTTTCAACCTTCTTCCCCCTCCCTCACGCTCTAGGCGGTCTGGCGTGGTTCCGTCGCTTGACGTACCTATGAGCAACACGAAATTTTTACAAAGATCCTTTTCGGTGTACGCTGCATCCCTCTGGAACAAACTTCCCAATTCTATCCAAAGAAGCCCATCCCTTTTGTCCTTTAAAACCCGATTAAAAAAATATTTACTGGAACGTCAAAACAATTAAATTTCACAGACAGTTTCTAGCCTATCATTCGCATTACTATTTTAGCAATTTATAGACTGTTTTATTCAGCATAATATTTATATTTTTATGTATATGTTGGTTATATATATGTATGTGTGTATGTATGTGTATAAATATTTATGTATGTATGTATGTATGTATGTATGTATGTATATATGTATGTGTATGTTTTAAAATATGCTCATTACATTCCCGCTGTTAGACACTTACCCACTTCCACTGGTTGGCTGGAAGAGATTTCTTTCAGAAATAAGCCCACCTTTGTAAACTAAAATGTTTTTTTGTATTCAATTGATTTTTTATGTGTGCAATAAAGAATATATATATATATATATATATATATATATATATATATATATATATATATATATATATATATATATATATATATATATATATATATATATATATATATATATATATATATATATATATATATATATATATATATATATATATATATATATATATATATATATATATATATATATATATATATATATATATATATATATATATATATATATATATATATATATATATATATATATATATATATATATATACTTTAAGATAATTTATAAGTTTGACACTTAAGCTGTAGCGGATAAACTAGACAGCTATAGGTTCAATTTCCACTTGAAGAAAGAAATTTGTTTCATTTTCTTGATTAATTGTAAGGCAAAAGCAGAATTTTTGAAAATACTACAGAAAGTTGAGAAAGGATAGTTTGAGCACTAGATTTCTTTTGCATCCTCTACTTTCTACAGAATAAAATGAACTTCCATGAAAAAATATTTTTTAACTATTTCAGTGCACAGTACTTTGAAAACCTTAAGGTAAATTAACCTCATATTGTTAACAAAGCTTGTTTGATGTTTGCCTTTGAAGGTTGTGGCTTCAACTACTTAAAAGCGACGCGACGCTTATTTTCTATTAGCTATTATTAGTATTTTGATTTAATACCCGATCTAAATGAGGCAATACCAACATTATTAGCGATTTCATACTGCGTCCTTAATGTGTCTATAATAATATTCCAATCAGGAGCTGTACTGTGACAAGTATTAAGTAATGAATGTTCGAATAATATTTTCAGTAAACATTACTAATCGAAAAATAAAAGTGAGAGGTAAACTTCGGCCTTTTTAGTATTTTGAAAGTGGCACTAGTAAAATAATTTCAAATTTGGATAATAAGAGGAGCTCGGGTTGTGGAGGTGAGGAGGTGTCAATGCTATTAAAGAGACCTCTTTTGATCTTATATTTGGGTTGTAAGTCAGGCGCTGCTCGAAGTTCTTCTTCCTACAAAATGATGGGTTCGGTGAATCCATGGAATGCTAAGTAGCTTATTCTCATGTAGCATTATAATTTATATATATTATTGATAGATTAATTCAGAATATTGTAAATGTGTCCGAAGGTTCCTTTCATCCTGTCTATTTATAGCTTCACCTTGACAAATGTACGGCTCGGAGAGAATATTATTAAAAATATTTTGAAATCATTTAAATATATTTAATATTCTAAAATCTATATCATCTATTATTAAAAGCAGAAATATCTAAAAAAAATTATATTACTTATAATATTATATTTTGCAACTTCATCAAAGACACAGATAAAGACCGGCGCAATTTTTGAACCACTAAGCAATGCGTCCTTCGTCAAGCTGCTTCTATATACTTATATGATTATTTAAACTGGCTCCGCACACCACAGAAGTACAAAAATAAAATATTTTAACTTTTTCTCTTAGTATCAATCGAACTTAGAACGTTTTCAGATATATATATATATATATATATATATATATATATATATATATATATATATATATATATATATATATATATATATATATATATATATATATATATATATATATATATATATATATATATATATATATATATATATATATATATATATATATATATATATATATATATATATATATATATATATATATATATATATATATATATATATATATATATATATATATATATATATATATATATATATATATATATATATATATATATATATATATATATATATATATATATATATATATATATATATATATATATATATATATATATATATATATATATATATATATATACATGTACATACACATATGACAGAGGAGGCGGAGATGGAGAAGAAATTACAATTGAGAAAATGATTACCCTCGTTGTATACGAGTACAAAATTTTGCATTGTTTCTACGTATTCATTTAGAAGTGGCACTTCCGCTCGCTCACTCACTCGCTGTACAATTTCATTTAATTTTCAAATGACTTTGCATAAAACAACAATTGAAGGTTTAACGTGCTGTTGGATTATAAGATTTTATTTGTATTTTTTTGGCTTATTATATATGATAATACTTTTTTATCAAAATTAAATAAAAAATGGAATAGATTCATGATGTATCTGAAATATACCATTGTATACAGAAGGAGCCGTAGTCTCAAGACACTCCCTAGTTATTAGTCAATATTTGAGATATCTTCTTACTACAGCGAGGAAAGTCAAAAGTTATTTTCGAATTTCCTGAGAAAATGATTCGGGAAGGGAATCGAAACCACAGTCGGAAGTTAAATAACGAACGTTATAATATCTTAATGATAAATACGTTTTGAATATAGTAAAATAAGAAATATTTCTACAACAAAGCTGATATAGTACTAACGTAGCTCTAAACGTACTTTTTCATGGACAAGCATTAAGATACGCAAGACAATATAATAAAATTACTTCGTTACTTCTTTCAATATATACTTAATTATAATATTTGAACAAGCTATACCAAAAAAGACATAATATACTATTCAATACATAAAAAGATAATTTGATAATAAAGTATTAAATGACATTTAAATACACATAAGGTGATGAAATCACTTTGTGGAATTCAAACGTGGAGGAATTAATTATTGTGACTTCTTAATACCCACCTGTCCACCAAAACGATACAAAGCTACAAAAAAGCTTTAATTATACTTCAAACATTTCACTTTTAACATTTAAGATTTCTTTAGTTCCATGCTTTATCTTATATGTAGATAGCAATTTAGGCAGAGGAAAGCTTCCACTCACATTGTCTACCCAATTTTGTTACCAGAACAAAGAACTGGAAGTAAATCATTTCAGGGAGTAGGAATCGAATCTATTACCGTCGTTTCTACAGTCAGACGCTGTTCCATATCAGTTAACGTAATGTTTTATTCATAGAGAGCACGCAGTACCTTATATCTCATTCAAGACAATGTTTATGTTTAAAATATTTTCGTTTCTTCATTGTACTTTCGACTAGAAGTTGTCAACTCTATTGTAATTTCTAAATTAATTATTTCCTCTATTTATTTTTTTGTTACTTATTAAATTATATTTATCACTGCACATATCGTTTAAAATTTGTTTATTGAACAAAAAACAGTATAATAAAATATAATTTATTTTTTTCCCTCCTATTCTGTAAAATGCAACTTTATATTATATGAAGTCTAACTTCATAGAATGCAAAGTAACGACTTTCCACTTCAACTGTGCATCATACGGAAAAGGTAAGACGTCACAGAAGTTTTATTTTAATGCATTTTGTAATAATGTGTGTAATATTTTCCAAAATGGTCGCTAGAATTAACCAAAACTTAACGCTGTAATTTACTTGCATTTTTTATAAGCAAATACCTCTCCTAATTACAATAAATGTACAATATAAAATCTAAATTTGCCTGCTTTTCATATAACACATCGCGTAACATGCATTTCTTATGAGGTGCGGATTAATAGATTGCGGCAGGAAGTGATGACCTCGTAGAGGGATGCGAGGAAATTGGGATCATTAAATTCTATGGCTCTGTGGCTTGGAACCACATTTATCTGTGTTATATATACGTTTGTAATGCAAAATATAACGTTACTAGAAGTAATAAAGTGCTATACTCTCTCTAGTGTAATATTATATTTTCGGCTAAGAATATATACATATGTACGAATATATGTGTTAGGCTATTACTCTGATACATTAATCTGCCTTATTTTGTGTTGAGTTCAGCCCTAAAATGAATTAAATAAATATTTCTAATTTAGTTTCCGAGTGAAGAAATGCATTCTTCTGAGTCGGAATCAAACTTACAATCTTCGCATTACTGACTATTGTCCGCAAGCATATAAATTGTTTTTCAATTTAGGAAATCGCTTTAAACTAAATATAAAAACTCTCTCAAAGCTAAATGTTTAATAGACCCTCAAAATATGAAATTTTCAAGATTTATTTAACTTTTAGATAGAGCTTATTTTGTTTTATACTCCCTGGTACTCTTTTCTTGGCTTCTTTTAGTTGAAAAGTTTCCCAAAATCGTTTTAATGAAAGCGTAATGGTTTTACTTTTGTCAATAAAGACAAATTTTATTGATCTAGTTACATTAAACTTTGTTCTCCTCTTTCAATCACTAAGAGATCTAGTATCGATCCAGATTTTGAGAACCAAATTAAAGTTTTCGTCATAGACATCTTACATGTAATGTCCTTAAAATTAGTATTTCTCTATAAGTTGTTACATTGTGCTATTTGTGTTAAATACATAAATTAAAATAAAAACAAATTATGGTATTAAACAAAGTCATTTAGCTTGCTTGCTTTAAAAAAGCAAAATTGTGCATAATTTTACTGAAATTGCATTATATGTACATGCACGTGTGTGAGGTTGCAAAGTAAAGTAATATAACCCAAACTATCTCCGGCACTTAGAATGCTATCTACATATTATGACAGTACGAGCAAAACTAGAGATGACTTTTAGCATATAACGTGCATTGTATCTAAACATACGGAAAATGATTAATGGAATTAACGAATTATATACAGTGATATATAAAATAATACTTGCGCTTCCACGTTCTTGTGAGTAATTTTGGCATTGATTTCCGCTATTTAAGCTGGATATACTTTGCTATGTGAAAATTGAAAAAATGCAATCCTACTTCAACAAAATGGAACATTAAAACAATAAAATATGTTTGTTGGTTTAATATGTTCAACATAAGTAATTAAAATAAATGAGGATCTTTCAAACGTAGGTCACATAATAATAATGATGCAATATTGATACGTTCAGTTTTAAATTAATCTCCCCCACAGCAACGGTTCCCGCTGCAGCTGCATGCGACGCTGGCAAATGTCCAAGCGGTGGGTTTATAGGCGCAATATGTTTGTATATTATGTTGATTCTTCAATAGTAGAGAATAATTCAGTAATACTGTTATGTTAAGATTGTATTAAGTTTACTGATATACGTGATCTTCTCAAAGAAAAGATGACATTTTTAAAAGTAAGTGATTATTATTTATGTTTTGTTTTAAAAACAATGTGTTTTCTGTAGAATAAAGTATAAAATTAAAACTTATATAACATAGAGAAGGTTTTATTTACTTTTAAAAGCCGAGTGAAATCGAATCTCACTTAAGAAGTATTTAATAAATTTATTGTTCTAGAAAACAACTGACTAGGTTCCCTTTGCCAACCCACATAGCTTCATGTTTTATCCTGTATATAAAAGACGATATCCTTGATGCGACTTATTGTTATTGTTTCTTAATTGTAAATTTAAATAAGTTTCTAACTAGTGACTTTAATATGAAGTTCATATACAAAATGTTTGTCATAAAATGTACACTTTCAATATTCTAGCTTTTATTAAACATAACGTTTCAAAGCTAAAGTCTTTGTACTGAAGATTAATATTTACTTTGGTTCATACGAGCTCTCCCGTGGGACTTGACTGAGTTCATCAGTTTTTAAATTATATATATATATATATATATATATATATATATATATATATATATATATATATATATATATATATATATATATATATATATATATATATATATATATATATATATATATATATATATATATATATATATATATATATATATATATATTTGTTCATAATATTATATACTTATTGTTAAGTTATAGCTTATCTTAAGGACTGTCGAGGCGCAGAGGTGCACGTTTACGTGTAAATGCGATGGTTTGTGGGTTCAATTACCACTTGGAGAAAAATGGATTATTCCATATCCATTTTCTTCGCTTCGGCAATGACACTAGGGCCCCTCAGTTACAACTATGAGCGGGATGAAACGTGAAGCTAAACAAAAGGACGTAGCTAGGTTAGTGTAGGCCTAACCTGTTAACACTTCTGTAATATTTTCAAGATGTTGTATATTGAGTGGCGAAATAGAACGCTGCACTTTGTTGTCAGAGCGCGTAAATGAAGATAAATTATTTCCCCGGAGTCATTGCAATTTTTTAATGTTTTTAAAAAGTAATCATTATAAAAACTATGACAAGGACCGTTGTGAAGCAGAGGCTTAGGGTCTGCCTGTAAACGCGCCGGTTTGTGCATTCGATTCCCACGGATTTTTCTATTTTAAGACACTCCACTCTCCACATTCCACCTTGAGAGGCATTGTGTGTTGTTCTTTTGAACTATTTTTTCTAGCTTCGAGCTTAATATCTATCAAAAAAAATAATTTTCTACATATCTTTACTATATATTTTAAGATTTTGTATACTATAGGAAAATAATGGCGTATCACCGTAGGAAAATAATGGCGTATCACGGTGTCTAATTGCAGGACGGTCACGAGTTCGATTCTAATTTAAAAAATAAACTGTCTTCTAATGAATTTAACAAACCAAATATCCACGCTCTAAGTTGAGATTGCGGTCCCACGTGAAACTTTTGTCATACACTTTACAGTGCAGTGGCTTTAGTATACGAGTGAAGTTAACAGTATGCAAGTGTATGGTAGTACTGTCATTAGAATTTAAGTTAGTCGTTGCCGATAGTTGAGGTATTTGTGACTGAGCCTTTGAGTAACATAATACTTAAATATTTTTTAATGATTTTAATTAATTAAACCCTCTTTTGTATAAAGGCATAATGTTGAAAATTGTAATTTTTATGTTTTTAAGTTACGTTTTTGCTTTTTGCTTAAGCGTGTTGTTAAATACCGTCAAATCTCAACACAGAATATCTATGTTTTGACAATTAATAAAAAGTATCATACAGTTAATGACGATTTGTTAAAAGTAATATATATATATATATATATATATATATATATATATATATATATATATATATATATACAAATTACATATATATATATACAAATTACAAATTGGAAAGGTTTCATTTTCTTCGCTCTGATAATAAGGCTTTGCTTTTTGCTTATATATATATATATATATATATATATATATATATATATATATATATATATATATATATATATATATATATATATATATATATATATATATATATATATATATATATATATATATATATATATATATATATATATATATATATATATATATATATATATATATATATATATATATATATATATATATATATATATATATATATATATATATATATATATATATATATATATATACAAATTACAAATTGGAAAGGTTTCATTTTCTTCGCTCTGATAATAAGGCTTTGCTTTTTGCTATTTGCTATTTGCCTTATTGTTAGTATTAGTTGAGTTAAAACACATAACAAGCAATGCTTCAAAAGGCAGAAAGTGATGATCTTATCACTAAGTTTCTTCTGCCTGCCCTGCTATATGTAGGATACATTGTAAAGCAAAAAAATAATAAGGAGGAACCGAAAATCCCGGTATTTAATTCTCTCCGTCAACCTTGACTTACGAAGAAAATATGGCAAATAAGAATAGAAAACCCAAAAAGGTATGTACTATTTACTACATAATATTTATCTTTTAGAATAAAAAGAATAACTGTGCTAAAAACTGTACAATTTGAAGTCGCGTCTCTTGAAACCATCTCGGTTCTAGCCACTAATCCGTACGTTATGATCGGGCTATGTCAATTTTTTTATATACTTGTTACCACTTATCGTTAGCGATTTATTGCGTGTAATCAGTCATGTATCTATGACATGACAGTGTCGTTAGTTACTCTGTTTTATGTTTTAACATAAAACTATTCATATTTCCTTCTCTACTCTACTAGGATCACTTTGTCTATAGATAAAAAAAAAATAATTTTAACCTGGATAAAGTAGGATAGACAATCAAAATTTTAAATCTCTACTCTGACTCTGACTCTCTCAAATAAAAAACCAAGAGGAAAAGTGAAAAATGGAAAAAACCTGTCTTCCTGTGCACCTCTATTACTTTAAATGAGTTTTTCTTCGCGATTACAATTAGAGGACTGACATATAACTTCATTATAAAATTTCCGCTAGTTTAATTTTACATCCATCTTTAAATTGCAAATTTCTTTACGTACATTGTAAGTTATTTGATTTCCTTCACGCTTTATCTCATGTATAGAAGAGTAGCTTAGGGAAGCTTGGCTAGGAACCTAGCAGTAAGACATCCAATTCCTCACTTTCAACCTTGAGATATTACGTATTGAGCGATAGCAAACTCGAGATGTAAAAATAATTTATTTTCTCGAGTGGGATCGAACCCCCAACCATCATCACTATGGTCAGAAGCGTCACGACACGACACGATACCTAAAAAACATGATAACCAAATTTAACCTTTATCGTTTAATCTGTGCCTCGAAAAGCTTTATTTCTCGGTTAAACGCTTTGGTAAGCTTTAAGTAGGGCTTTAAAATTCATGAATATTAGTATTCTGACTGTTACGGCGCAATAATAAAGATAGAAATGTTGTTTTTAATTATTTCAGTAATATTTACTATAATAAAGCTAATATTAATATTCACTTGAGCCAGTGACGCGTTGTCGTGGCAACATGTATATAAATTTATACCAAATTGTATGTTGTCAAACATACGGTACTGTGAGTGCTTTGATTTTGTTACTTAAAAGTAATTTAAACCATTATTTAAAAATACATTGCACTCTTTTGCCATTATAATATTAGGTTAAAAGCGGTACAAAAATGTTCATCTAATAATATATAAATAAGTAAATAATTAGTAGTAATAATTTTCAATTGACAGCAACTGGAACCCCAACCCGACTCGAGAAACATGTTTTGACAAGACAAATGACGACAGAGCTCAACGCTGGGCCTAAATAGTACATAATTAAAAAATAATGTTTAAACATTGCTTTATAACTTTGGTCTATCTTTTATAAACCATTTTCTAAGGCGTTTTGAGCGTAGACTTTATTAATATCATATTAAAATTTTGTAGACATCGTAATGACGCAATTAGTACTTAGGATTAATAGTTGTTATTGTGGGTTCTAATCTTATTTATTATCAAAGGCCAGGAATTTATTAAGTTTTATCCTACATATAGTTTACGTAGAGTCAATTCAATTGGTATTTCATTGCTTTTCGCTTGATTTCATTATGTCAAATAGCAGAACTCAACGTCGCGCTTTCTCTTATGAGAGAGTTAAAATAAAATTATTGCTTTTAAAATAAAATTGATTATTAACATTTTAAATTACTTATTAAAATATATATACTATTAAACAACGTCCCTTAGCTTTACAATCAACTCAATCTATTATCTCTAATAATATTATAGTACATATATATTCGTTTTTCTTTAGAAATGTAAAATATTTTAAATAAATTGAAGCGACAGGTTCATTTAAATATTCAAATGTGCTTTTTATAATCGAATTAAATAAAGAATATTCTTTTTGAGTAGTAGTATAACATTATACTACAATTATTTCAGAACTTATTAGTCTTTAAAACAAACACACCTGTAAGAGTAAACGTCTCAAAGCTTTGAGGCTGCATGCATTTACATACACACCGATCTGCAGCTACGGGAATTGAATACATTTGGAATTCGGACGGTAGGCTTGTGATGTTGACTTTCGATCTTAAAATAAATCTAATATAAGTTGACTCTTTGAAAAATGTAAACACAAACCTGATTTATTAACCTTACATTTAATAACGACATACGCTACATTTTCATGTTTATTTGAAAGAGTTTCTTGACGAAATTTAAAAATTTTTTGTACATTAAAAAATCTTTTCCAAAAAAATATTTAACCCACTCAGAGTTGGCTGTCGACTTCTAAAAATGGTAAAGTATTAAGTTAAAATAACATTCCAGGTTAATATAGAAACAAATGACGAGATATTCTTGATTCTTCCACTTCACTTCCACTTCACTATCGCGTGTATCAAATAGAAGGAACCCAGTGTTAAGATACTCCTTAATACTCGTAATGTGTATTATGAACTGCGATGAAAAACAATTGTTAGTGTCTTGTAGTCAGTTTAGTCACATCCTCATTTCATGGTACTTTAAGGTACAGAAAATTGCTACATACGTAGAGCTTTTCTTGAATAATTTCGATAAGAAAAATTATTTCAAAAGAGCCAATTAATAAGTAGTTCAAATCATCTTAATTAATTCTGCCATCTACAAACGAATATAAAACTGTTTAATTAATTTTCAAACACTTTGTAGTATGACAGCTGACGGTAATAAGGTAAATCTAAAGTTTTCATAGTACTTTACCTTTGAAAAGTATTTAGAAACTCGTTCCGGATTAATTAGAGGACCTTCCATATTTTACAAAATAATTACCATTTGACGGTCATTAAGAGGAGATTACGAACGTTGATGAATCTTTGATTACTTTGTAAGTATATGCTTATTGTAGATTATAAATATCATTGAAGTTACGTTATTTAATCACAGTATTTTAGTTTCTATGCCTAAACAATTATATCTAATACATATATTTTTTAAATAGCTATAAGTAGAGACTAGCGTTGTGTCACTACATACTCTTTATTTCTTAACACGCTTTTATTGGCTTCACTTGTATGTGGGTATGTCAGTAATTCTCCTTCGACTGAGAGACCGGGGCTTATATATACTATCAGTAAATCTAGCCACTACAGGAGCATCGTTACTCGAGCCGTCTGAGGCGCTGATTTACGTTGATTTAATTTACTGTCGTGGGTTCATATCCCGTCGGCGCCTGTGAAAAAGAATCTTTTATGTGTTTATTTTTATTTTATTTTTAAGTCAATTAGAATTAATTTTACGAGATTTGACAAAGTTTAAGTGCCTAATGAGTTATGTTTGTTACATTTGAAGTGTTAATCCAAGAAAAATACTTAAAGAAAAGATACAAATGTTTTAACCCAGCGGTATTTGCACTTGCGCCTCATGAATCTTTATCCAAGTACTTTAACTACTAAGCCATGTGCTCTTCACCAGAATGCGTTCATTCGGCTCGGAATAAAAATTCTAATTATTTCACCGCGTGGTAATGGAACTCGCAACCATATTGTTTAAAATTCTACGATAATATTATCTCAACCTATTCGTACCTAAATCAAATCTGTATAATTCAATATACAGTTAGGGACAGCCTAACAATAACCTCTGAAGTTTAGATTAAAATTTTAAGACTAATAATATTCCAAGGGAATAAATTTTAAAAGACAGAAAAAAATAATTTTTTGTGCAGTAATTTGTTCAAAATCACAACTTTTGTATTTAACCTCGGCTGACCTTTGAGAATATAGTGTCGAAGATACTGGAGGTTGGTCACGTGAACAGTATGAGGACACCTCGAAGGGCATTTTTGAAGAGAAAAACGACAGTTGACGAGGTGTAAGAGGGGTTTTTCCTATCTTCTAATATAAACTATAGAGGACACGCAAACCAAAGAACTAGTTATAAGAACAAAATGAGCTTAAAACATATATTAGTAAGAAGCTCTTATTTAAGAGACTTAAATGGTAATGTTTACCATCCTTTTGTTTGTCGCAATTAAGCTGTGTTGCTGTTGAGCCGCGCTAATTACCTGCGTTGTAGAAACGGCCTGTCACAAAAGCTTGGCAAATTATAAGATTAAAATGAAAGCTTTTTCTGCAACTAATGTATTTCACAAAATTTTTCATATTGATATTTATTGGAAATAAAACCGAATTAACTGAAGATATTAGATATTATTGTAATTAAAAAGAAACACTGACGTACTTTGACTGATCTACTTGTTAAAAATATTGTACATATTAAAATTAAAATTTAGTAGTTAAAATTTAGTTAGACTTCGATTAGTTTTTTTATATTTCTTTTTTTTTTAGCTTCACGCTTTATCCCGCACATGGCAGGGTAGGCAGAAGGAACTGCAGAAACAATACGAACCTAGTGTTAAGACACTCCGTTGCTTAGTCCCTGCTTTTTTCCGTCCCCGCTTTCCGCATTTTTCGATGCATTGCGTGTTGAGTGGCGGAATTCAACGCCGCGCTTTGCCTAGTTTGCCAGAGCGAAGAGAATGGAAATATAAAAATCCATCTTCTCCGACTGAAGATAAAACCCAGAAACTGTCGCGTTACAGGCAGACGTTGCGCCTCTGCGCCACGACGGTCCTTATATTAATAATTGATTTTATAAATTTATCAATTGTAGCGTTCATTCCGTTATATGAACATTAGATAGCTAGTTTAAGGTGAATTCACAGCTCATAGATAAGATTGTGGTGCTCGGAGCATTGCTTGCAAACAAAAGGCATTCCTCCTTTGAGATTTCTATCTTAAACTCAAGATGTTCAAAGGACGATATTGTTCTGCCAAGCGATGTTTGGTGCCTCTTTAATATTTATTGCTTAAATTTTATGACTTAATTTGACTGTTTGCTTTGATATTGTATGTGTAAAAAGAAGTTCAAGTATGGAAATGACATACCTAATAACTTTTACTTTAAAAATTAGTAAGGTTAAGTTATTCGTTAAAACTTCTTTACATCAAATAAGGCACCACAAGAATCTTTTTCAATATGGTTATGTAGAGAAATCTCGTGTAGAAGACATAAAAATTTGAATAGAGCAGCTTAAACCTAACACTGTACTTTCACAGGTAAAACCATGGAATACTAGGAAGTCTTGCTTTATAACATCATGTAACAGTCGGAACGGCAACCGCAACCGTTTCACTGTACATATAATAAATGTCGGTTCCTAATTGAAGCTACTACCTCGGTGTTAGCAGCCATAGCTACTAACTATTGCACCACCGTACACAATCCATTATTACTATGTTAATATAACATTAATACTACATATTAATCCCCCCGCCCGGCGTCGGAACCGATTAGACGTGTTTAATTGTGCTCTGTATTCAAAAATTGTTTTTATTGTTCAATCAGTATTTTATACAGTTAACCAATCACGAAAATTGTAAATGTAACATCCCAAAAGTGAAAAATACCTCAAAATGCGTAAACTTTGTCTGGAATCAGCATAAAAAATTGATTTAGAACCTTATAAAAACAGTGTCGGTTATAAGTGCAAACGCAAGTGCAGTGACCTAGTGACCTTGTATATTACTTAGCGGTCACAAGCGTATTTCTCTATACAGAATAAATTACAAACAGGAACTTATTTCTCACTGTCTAATACAAATAGACGCTGGCGTAGTGGTTCGCCGCCTCAACTTAAGAGCGTAATCAGACGACAATGCAAGAGTTCGATCCCCAGTGTACTCGGAATACACCCTTGCTTTTATTTTATTTTTTTTTTCTTTTTGTTTTCTTCAATATCTCGGAGCCACCTCAAAGATACTAAAGATGTCTGAACCACTAAAGACACCTCCATCTATGTTCTATGGATCAGACTCGGCCTTAAATAAGTCATCCAATAATGATACAAATGAGAGTTTATTAAATGTCACGAAGCGTCACAAACGTACTTTTAATGAGTTTTCGGAAATCCCGTATCATTGTATGACCGAAATTAAACAGATGTTTTCTGAGCTAATAGCGCAACAAGAGCAAAAATTCGAATCCTTAAATATAGACGTACATACCTTAATAAACCAAAATCAAGAGATACAAAAAACAGTTGAGTTTATGTCCGGTCAATATGATGATATCATCAAGAAAATTAATTTGTTGGAAGAGGAGAACAAGGAATATAGAAAACGAATAAAAGTTCTAGAGAATAGGATGGAGTCAATTGAAAGAAATACATGCAAATCTGCTATCGAAATACGAAATATACCTTAACAAGAGAACGAGAACAAACAAACAATAACTAATATAGTTAAAACCATCGGAACCATCCTAAATCTTTCAAGATTCAAGATATGGAATTTAAGGACGTCTATCGAACAAAATCAGATACTATTATAGTTGAATTCACAAGCATTGGAAAGAAAGAATCAATTATCCGAAGTTGTATTAAATTTGTATTAAAGTTGTATTAAAGTTGTATTAAAGTTGTATTAAAGTTGTATTAAAGTTGTATTAAAGTTGTATTAAAGTGGGACGGAGTAAGCAGGGTCTAAGTAACGGAGTGTCTTAACACTAGGTTCATATGGTTCCTGCAGTTCCCTCTGCCTACCCTGCCATGTGCGGGATAAAGCGTGAAGCTAAAAAAAAAAAAAAAAAAAAAAAAAATTATCCGAACATATAGGCAATTCAACAAAACCAAACGCTTAAACAAAGAGCAACAGCTGAACACTCATCACATCAAATCAATTTACCTGGTAAACCACGTACACTGTACATTTCGGAGCTATTAACAAATAAAGCTAAACGTCTTTCTTACGTCGCTAGAGACCGCTACATGGACATCATTTGGCAAAGTATATATCAAGAAAGAGGAGGATCAGTCACCGATACTTATAGAAGATGAAGCCGACTTGCACAAGCTTGTCCTGTGACTAGTACATTTGTTATGCATGCTTATTTTATTATTTTTATTTTTTTATTATTTACTTTTTAGAATATTGTTGTTAATAAAAAATAACCCCCACCACAAATACACATCAACACATACAAAACTATTTAAAAATTCACTCATAACATACAACACTTCAAATATCTACATACTATACGATTGCAGTGCCTATCATACTCATAACTTATATTTCAGCTTATCCATTCATCACTAAGCCATGCCTTTTGTATCCCTTGCTTTAAATTCGATAGTACAAGTGTCAAATCTATGTCTCAAAATCTTGATTCAGTTTCAGTGTCTAAGGTAATTAAATGTGATATAGACAATGTTGATTCTTACATACATAGTAAAAGTACAAATTTAAAAATCATCTGCCAAAATATACGAAGTATAAGGTGTAATATAGTCAACTTTAACGTTTTCATAGCTAGGTCTAAGATAGATTGGGATGTAATTATTTTAACTGAGTGCTGGCTCACTTCAACGCAATATGTTCCAGATCTCAACTAATACAATAGCTTTTCTACTACCTCGCATAAAACTCAAAACGAAGGCGTTGTAATATATTATAAAGTAGGTTGTAAAGTTATGGCGGAGGAACCATATCTAGATGATGCCAATTGTCTGTTACTAAAATTAAATGCAAATACCTGTATAATTGGTATATACCGTCCTCCGAGCCAACACAACACAAATAATTTCATCACGTCTTTAAATAGGCTTCTTGAAAAATTATCGAATTATAAAAATATTATCATTTGTGGAGACATAAATATCGATATAACAGAAAATACTTCCGACAGTCGGTCTCATGAATATTTGAATATGTTAGCTTGACACTATTTTTTACCTGGTTATGCCATCCCTACTCATGGGCACACTTGTCTGGATCATATTATGATAAAATCTAAATATGTGGCTAACTGTTTTGTCTTTGAATCAACTGTCACTGATCATGAAAGCGTCGCTGTCGTTATTGACTTAAAGTCTAAGATTGATAACTCTTCCCACACAGTAAGACGCATTAATTATGAAGCTTTGGATACTGCTATAAATAATTTGAACTACAATCTTATACTAAAAAGTAATGATGCCAACGAGGCTACTAATCTCCTGATCTCATTGATTACTAACGCGATTACAGAGAATACAAAAATTATTAAAGTATTTAATAGGAAAAGAACATCTAAGCCATGGATTACTGAAGGTATTTTACGTTGTATGAGGAATAGAGACAACCTTTATAAAAAGCTTAAAAAAAACCAGACGACGATGCTCTCAAAATTACATATAAACGCTACAGAAACTTTTGTAATACATTGATTAAAAAACAGAAAAGAATTCACGACAAGCAAGAAATAGAAAGAGCAAAACAGAATAACAAAAGACTATGGGATGTTTTAAAAAATATTTGTTTTCCTTCGAAGTCCACAGACTATTCTTTACACCTTATGGCGACTGATAATCCAAAACTCAGCGTGAATGAAGTAAATAGATATTTTGCCACAGTAGGAGAAAAACTAGCTTGTGAAATTAACACTACCTTCGGCAACCATGAAAACAGTTCACTTTTAAAATCATATGAAGTACCTCTGGATTTACTCGTTATGCTACCTACTGACGAAACTGAAGTTGGACATCTGGTCTTAGGAATGCGAGACAATGTTTCAGCAGGAGTGGATCAAATAACAAGCGAAATCGTAAAACGCTACATTCACAAACTTGTTCCACCTTTAACACACGTTTGTAATCTCGCCATCTCTACAGGTGTCTTTCCTCAAGCCTTTAAAATTGCACTTGTAAGACCAATTTACAAAAGCGGTGACAAAGAGTGTGTAAATAATTACAGGCTAATATCTCTCCTGCCAATTATGTCCAAGATTCTAGAACGTATCATGAACAAACGCCTCATTAACTTCTTAGAAAATAATAAACTTCTCTCACCATCTCAATTTGGCTTTAGAACTGGAAAGTCGACAGGTGAAGCTGTTCACGAACTCACAGACCTAATTGTGAAAGCCCTCGATGATAAATGGAAGTGTCTTACTATATTTATTGATTTTGCGAAGGCATTTGACACAGTATCAATCCCATTGCTTTTATGTAAATTGGAACAGATTGGCGTAAGAGGTATGCCATTAAAGTTATTTTCAGATTATCTAAAAAATAGGAAACAAAAGGTTAGAATAGGTAACTGGATAAGCAGTGAACTTCCAATTCAATACGGTGTACCGCAGGGTAGTATATTGGGTCCTACGCTCTTCCTGATCTACATAAATGATCTTTGCCGTTTCCAGCTCCATAATGGCTCTGTACTCTCCTTTGCCGATGACACAGCTCTCTTCTTCAGAGGAAAAACATGGGAAGAAACATTCTATAGTGCGCAGAATGGTTTTAATGAAGTCTGTCATTGGTTAAGATATAACAAACTGACTCTTAATGTTAATAAAACCAAGTACGTTGCTTTTGCTCCAGAAAGAAACTTACTTCCTCCAACTACGTTATCTATTACTGCCCATTCATGTAATATACTAGCAAAATCATCAGTAACTTGTTCCTGCTCAACTCTTGAACGAAGTGAAATTATAAGATATCTGGGGGTAATTGTAGATCAAACTCTTACATTCAAGCCTCACGTTGAAATGCTCGTAACCAGACTTCGGAAATTAATATATATTTTCAAAAATTTAAAGCACGTAGCAGATCGACGTACAATCAAAACTGTGTATTATGCTGTAGCCCATTCTTCAATAAGCTACTGCATTACATCGTGGGGTGGCGCAGCTAAAAGTCACCTTATTGACGCAGAAAGAGCGCAAAGATGTCTTTTAAAGGCTGCTGCTGGACTTTCTTTTCTTTTTCCAACAAAACAATTATACAAAACCTGGGACATTTAGACTATTAGACAAACTTTTATACTTAACATGATTCTTAAAAAACATTCACAAATAGTTTATCAACCAATTTTAGGAAAGGATAAACGTAGAATAGGCAATGTATGTCAAACTGAAACCTTCCACTTAAAGCTTTCCAATAGATTTTATTGCTTTCTGGGTAGTATTCTTTATAATAAATTAAACAAAGATTTACGAATATATTCACTAAATAAATCGGCTTGCAAACAAAAAGTAGATGAATGGCTAAAAACATTGGACTATGAAGATACCGAAAAACTCTTAATTTTTAATTTATAACCCTATTCTTCAGCAGTGAAGAACTATCGCACTAATTGTACCACTTATCACTAGTAGGCACACACATAATATACACACGTTCTCACACACACACATACTCACACACAAACACACACACACACACATACTCTAACACACACAAACAATCTCTCCAACATATATACAACAGTTTAAAGTAATGAGCTCACTTTGTTAATAAGGTGGTGTTGGGGACCTGGAGACCTGTAATACAGGTATTTTTATACCTATCACGGGCTCCAGTCTCTCACAAATGTCTATCTATGTAAGATGTCTATTGTCTATTGTGTATCAAGTATCTTGTGAAGAGAGAGAATAAATAACTTATTATTATTATTAAACTAACCATATTTTCATTTGTTACAGGTAATTGAGTACAAGTCATTATGGAATGGATTCGCTTCGTGCGTATTTATTTATAATTGATTTATTGTAACGTAGATAAAATGAATAATATTGTGATAAATACTTGGATTTAAATTTGGTTTTATCTCTTTGAAAGATTTTACATTTAGGTAAGACAGTGCAAAGTCACATACTGTCTTGAATTTCATGCATTAACATGCGGGGGCAAAAACCTTAAGTTATATAACTTCAACAATTTATATTTGTCGACTTTTAATATTTATCATTACATAACTTTTATGGATTTACTACATCAAATATTAAAAAAGAGGTTCCACACTTTGCGTCCGTTTAAGATTGTATTGTCTAATAAATATCTTATATATTCTGGATAGTTTTTAGGTAACTAATACTTTTCAACATTTCTTTAGGAAAGTGTTATAGTGTTTAAATTTCATTTTTAATTTATTTTATTAAATATGTAATATATAAATACTTGTACACAAATATGTTGATGTCCTTGATAAATAAGTGCAACATCAACCACAATGCAATGATTTCAAGCTACATTCCGTCGTCCTGCGTTCTCCGCCGAAGTACATTTAATTTGTCCGTCACAAAATATAAAAATAATACAATTCTCATTATTCTACTGTAGTTCCTTGCTTGAGCCTAAACTATTAAAAATAGCAAACTACTTGAGTAAAACCAAATGCATTTTTAGTCATACGAATTTAAAATTCACAACTAATACGTTGCAATAATTAAAAAAGCACAAGCGTCGCTGTTCCGCGCCTCGCTCACTAACGAAGGTAGCGACATCATTACGCCGAGAGCTCCGATCTTGAATCTTGATTGCTCACTTTTTCTCAGCGCCGTTTAAAATGTTCATTTTGATAGGAAACAAACAAGATTAAAGTTAAAGCTTAAAGTGGGTATTATTTTTATTACTTACAAAAGCAGAAACCAGTACTTTGCTATATGCTAACTGCAAACTAAAGAAACGCAATGATTGATTAATAAATATTAATAAGATATATCACGTTGTATATAGTAGTATATAATGAATATAATGAACTGCGTTCTGCTACCAAAAAATGTATATAGTATATAGTGAAACCACGCCCTGCTACCAGAAAATGTATATTGAATAGTGGAGGGTAGGGTGTGCCGCATTTGTGGAAGCGTGCTGAGGGGGAGGTTATTTATTAATTATTTACCTTATAGTCGGTCTTAGGATAATAGAAATTGTACAGTACCTTATCTTCATGATTCATAACACAAACACTGATTGTTCCCGGCCGCCATGGAATGTTTCACTTGAGTCTTCTTCACTAGGGGTTACTTGCACTATTATCTTTTGTAGGTTTGTCTTTGTCAGGTTCAATATCAAGAGGGAATACACAAAAGGGAAATCAAATAAGGCTGAGGGAAAATCACACCGCTAATTAATATATCGACTCAGGCCTTCCTGAGCGTGCGCTCGCGTCGGCCGTCTCACGTGCCCCCTTTACTACTTCTCGACAACTACTACTAACTACTACTGTTCGCTCGCGCGGGGTGTTCGCACAAGACTCTAAACTAATCGGGGTTGCCATATATGAACAAACATAGCCCCCGCCCTAAACATCTAATGTTTACGAGAAAATGGGAGTAGCTAACTAATAGGTAGACGAACTAATTTGGTTAAGGCTCTCTTTAGGATACCTGTCGATGTCTTAACATCGACCACACGCACAACGCTATCTTTACCAGGATAAATTTGGGAAATGCGACCACGTCGCCACTGTAAAGGGGGTAAATTATCATCTTTTATGAGGACTAGCTCGCCTACTGTTGGAGGATTCACTGGATCAGTCCACTTCTGCCTAGTCTGCAGAGTGTATAGGTACTCTAACTGCCACCGCGACCAAAAATGTTGAGTTATCTGTTGCACTACTTGAAAACGGGTTAAACGATTAATTTTTACATTTTTATAAGGATACTCCGGCAAAGCACTAAGAGGTTGGCCAATCAAAAAATGACCAGGCGTCAAAACTTCTAGATCGTTAGGGTCATTAGATAAGGGACATAACGGCCGGGAATTTAATACCGCTTCAATTTTAGCAAAAATTGTAGTTAATTCCTCGAATGTTAAAGGAGTTTCATAAACGACCACCGACTCTGATGATTCCTTCTTTGTCAAGAAAGAGTGAGAGTCGTCTTAGGGAAGACCGCAAGTAAACGCTACGCGCTAACGCGATAAGGATACAGATAGCTCAACGGGTAAGTTTCGGGTTTTATTTATAGATCTCACCATCGTTATCTAAGGGGTAAGCAATCATGGTTTGAGGGGTCTCTTCGACCTTCCAGAATCTCTCGATGAGACGGGATAAGGATATTCCAGTCATGGGGGGCTCTAATTCACCATAATCGGCAGCGACCGGACCGCAAACAATATAACCAAAAATTGTAGATAAAGCAGTAAGGCCGTTAAAGTTAAATATTTTATCTTGTAATAAAAGCGCGCCGAACACGTCAGCACCCAATAGTATATCTATCGGGCCAGGCTTATTATAGGTAGGGTCAGCAAGGGAAAAATCACTATTAGGAAAAAACACAGACTCAGGGAACTCAAACTCAGGATGCGTACCGGCAATCACATCTATAACCATAGCAGAGGTTGACACCTCAGGGAAGGAATTATACAAAGGTTTAAAACACAGGGAAATAGAACCACGGGAAACCACTAAAGGAATATTACCTATGCCACGTACAGGGGCACAGGAGGGGGAGATGGTCAAATTGAGGTAATTAACAACAAGATCGGTTGTAATGAGGCAACCCTGGGCACCGGTATCACATAAGGCACGCGCTTCAATATAATAACCACTAGCAGTTTTAACGTGTAATTTAACAGTAGGCAATAATATAAGGGAATTGGGTGAGATATTCAGGCAAGGGGAAGGGGGAGTAATACAAGTATCTAGCTATGTGGGTCTATCTTCTCTATTATAGGAATTATCACGATATCTTATAATATTTTCAACCTGTCTATTATTTTCAACCTGTCTAGGTTGGGGCGGAGCATTTTCTCTGGGGGGAGAAGCTCTCTGGGAATGTCGTTGGGGGGAGCGCTGGAGTTGCGAAGGGGAATATTTCTTATGCTGGCCCCCGCCCATATGGGGACCGCGGGTAGAAGCAGGACGGGTACGCGGATAATTGCGTCTATCAAATTTGGAATTATAATTATAATTGCGATTGGATGAGGTGGGATACATTGGGTTACGGGAATCATTAAAACATAGCATAGTGTGATGGGATGAGCGACCGCAGGTTGAACATTTGTAGTCCCGCTTGCACATAAGAATTGAATGTTTGTCCAAACACCTATAACATAACCGGGAATGTTTTACAAATCCCGATCTATCTCTAGGATTCATAGCTCTAAATTCGGGACATTCACGGAGGTAATGGGAAGAGGAGGCACACAGGTAACATTTTTTACTATTATTTATTACAGGTAACATTTTTTGTCTATTATTTAACATAGGGGAGGGAGGAGCCGCAAAGTAAGTATGTTTAGGTATAGTACTTTTAAATTTCGTCAGGTTAGAATCTACAAGGGAGGTGTTGCCAACGTTGTCATGGTGACGACATTCGTCTTCCAAAAAGGTAATAAGATTTTTAAAGGTAGGTAATTCATTAGCGTCACCGCCATAACAACGCTCAAAACGGGATTTCAAATCAGAGGGAAGCTTAGTCAAACATATATGTACTAACATATAAGACCATGAGGAGACGGGTAACTCTAAACGTTCTAAACAGCGATAGGCAGTTAACAAGGGGTTCAAAAAGGCCGCCCGCAAACCTGTAAATTTATTCGAAATCTCCGGCAGGGCAAGTATCTGGGTTATGTAGGTATCAGCAAGAACCCGTGTATTGTGATATCGCTGTTTCAGCAACTCACGAGCAACTTCATAGTTGCCTTCTTCAATTTTTAAATGTAGCAACAACCGCTTAGGTTCATCTGCCAAGGATCCAACCAAGTACTGTAATTTCATTGTGGGGGTTAAATGGTGTTGGGAATCTACTACACTGTCAAACTGATCAATAAAACTTATCCAGGAGTCAGGGCGTCCATCAAACTTAGGGATAGGTAAATCAGGTAATCTATTATAAGGAGTTCGCTCAGTAATATTTTTACTACTCATTCTTACGGGTGTACTGGCCAGGACAGGATCAACTACGGGAGCAGGTGGGCACAACTCTAATTGACGCACCCGGAGGTCGTCTATTTTCTTATTTACTAAACGCACTTCTTTTTTTACATAACTAATTTCTTGGTAATCGATAGCCGGGTCTAACCCACCCAGGAGCACTGAGGACGCGTTTACAAATAAATTACAATGAGAATCTAAATCCTTGAACCTAACTAATAATCTAGGTATTTCAGAAGTGCCAAGAAGTCCCGAGGTATCGGCAATCCAATCGGAAACAAAGCGTACCACACCTATATTTTTTCTATATTCCGCGCTTTCCGTAAATAAAGAACATTTTACTGTTTCATCATGAGTAGCCATTTTAAATTATAAAGTAAACTAATAACTGAACTAAAATATTAAAAATTAATAAACGCGTAATAAATAATGAACCCACTACCAACGGGCGAGATCAGAAATCAAGTAAACAAATAACTCAACTAAAATATTAAAAAAAATAATAAACTCGTAATAAACAATGAATCCACAACAACGGGCGAGATAAGAAACCAGTTACGGTCAGGGACGCGTCGAGTCGGCGATCTACTTATATCGCAATACAACAAAATAATATGATATATAATATGACTACAATTAAGGCTTAAGCTTCATTTTAATAAAAATAAAAAAAAGGGTAACAATAAAAGTGTAGGGATAATATTTTAAAGTAAGTAAGTTTTTTAAGGAAATTATATTAAATATTTTAACTAACTTCAATTATAATTTAAAACGGGATAGGTAATAACGTATAGGCGTAATATTATAAAATATATGTAACCATATTATGTGTATTTATTATATTTTATATTTAATATATAAAATTATATTCAATATTTATTTATATATTTTACACATTATACATTCACCCTACACAATTATATATTCAATATTATATGTATAAAAATTTCATATAACATTATTTTTTAAACAACTCGATGCGAACACGTTTTAAAAGGTTAGGAAATCAAATTATATTGTAATTATGCGTTAGGTACCAAATTAAGAGCCAAAATACCAAAACGGGAGAATAACACTGTAATCAAAGGGACTCAGGGGCATGAAACTACGCTATAATCAGGGGGACTCAGAGGGATTAAACCACGCTCTGATCAAGGGGGACCCAGAGGGATGAAACCACGCTCTGCTACCAGAAAATGTATATAGCAGTATATAATGAATATAATGAACTGCGTTCTGCTACCAAAAATGTATATAGTATATAGTGAAACCACGCCCTGCTACCAGAAAATGTATATTGAATAGTGGAGGGTAGGGTGTGCCGCATTTGTGGAAGCGTGCTGAGGGGGAGGTTATTTATTAATTATTTACCTTATAGTCGGTCTTAGGATAATAGAAATTGTACAGTACCTTATCTTCATGATTCATAACACAAACACTGATTGTTCCCGGCCGCCATGGAATGTTTCACTTGAGTCTTCTTCACTAGGGGTTACTTGCACTATTATCTTTTGTAGGTTTGTCTTTGTCAGGTTCAATATCAAGAGGGAATACACAAAAGGGAAATCAAATAAGGCTGAGGGAAAATCACACCGCTAATTAATATATCGACTCAGGCCTTCCTGAGCGTGCGCTCGCGTCGGCCGTCTCACGTGCCCCCTTTACTACTTCTCGACAACTACTACTAACTACTACTGTTCGCTCGCGCGGGGTGTTCGCACAAGACTCTAAACTAGTCGGGGTTGCCATATATGAACAAACACACGTAATCTACGACGTGTCTGGCTTTGAAAGGTACTTTTAATTTTCACCCTCCACTTAATTGGAAATTTAATTCAAAAATTGATTGATTGTATAATTAGTGTATAAAAGCTTATATATACAAAATGAAGCATAAGCGTTTATATCTTTTGGTTGTACATATTATAGAAGATTACATCATTTTAATTCAAAAATCATGGCGTTTTTCCTATTTTTGAAATAATCAATTAAAAAGCTTTAATATTTTAAAATTGCACTTTTCGTTGCAGCATCGGGGCGTGTTTGGATAATTTCCAATTTATATTAACATAAAGCTGTACTTCTAATATATCATGTTTATTACAATTAATTTTAGAGACATTACATATTGAGAGTAAGAAGTTTAATAAGAACGAAGCTTAATCACACGACTTTAAGTAAACAACACCAAAAAAACCTACTAATTTACTTCTTCTTTCCTCCTTTCAACACGCCAGGTGTCAGCGACATATATATGCATGCAATAAACATAAAACAACTAAAGTGGACGCCTTGCTATAAAAATTCATTAGTTTCACGGTTTTTTCTCTCTATTTTCCCTGAGGAAGCTTTTGTAGATCGTGTGACCTTTTTTATTAGCTCGCTCTGGTATGAGGCCATTATATTACTTTATATGTCGTAATAACGCTGTAGGCTGTTGAGTTGAGTTCAAGTGTAATTGAGAAATGTCTCATTGACGGCTGTAGGTTTGATTTTCATTTAATTCTAATATTTCAAAAGTATATTTATATCTTTTCCAATATATTTTTCTCTTTTAAATAATAAAATAGAATATGGATAACACTGCAATGTATCTCACTATCCACCTACATCGTTTTTCATGTCATTATTTTTAATATTATTAAACTTATTTATTATCATAATCAAATACGATCGTCTGTCATGATTGTCACAATTTCAATTTATTAATATATGTAGTTTCTTTCTTCGCCTGAATTTAAGAGAAAAAAATATTTGTTTATTTATATTTAAATACACATACATCACTTTTTCTGACTATAAAGACGTCGTGTGTTGAGTAGCGGAACTCGACACCGCCCTTTGCCTTGTTTTTACCAGACGGCTTGCTCTGGCAGGACGTAGCGGGATACTGACCTAACACTGTATAATCTGCAATTTAAACGGGAAATAGAGAAAGGAATATGTAGACACTGAGATCTTTCTCCTTACTCTCTTATATGCGGAACAAAGAAATTATATAAATTATCTACATCCACATATATATTTAACAAGATGAATTAACGTACACAATCTCAAGTAAAATTTTAAGAATAAGTAACTTAAAATAACTTAGTAAAAATTCTTAAGAATGTTTGTTAAGTTCTTAAGAAGCTAAGAATTTGTTAAAAATTTTTTTCGTTATTTCAACCCATTTCCATTAAGTCGGAATTTGCAGGTTCATTTAGTTTTACATTCTTCTCCCCTTCTTGACTTTAATCGAGAACAAATTTTCATTTAGAATATTATTAATTTCGTTAGAATTATATTTTTTGAAGTATGTTTAATTTAAATTCATTAAATTTAAAATTTCAATGGAAGTACTATTATATTAATATAAAGCAGAAACATTTCTTTAGATTAACTAGATTATCTTGTAAACTAATGTACTAAAGAGACAGGCTATTGTATTACATTACTTTAATCGTTTCAACGTAACCGCGGTCAGGGAATTAGATGAGATCATATATATACAAATTTACTTTTTTTAACCATGAGGCCAGTCCCACTAGTTAGACCTAGTTTATTTAACATACAGAACGACTTCAAATATTAACTTTTGTAATTCTACAATCAACATCAGTAATTCTACAAGTAGAAATTGAACCCACATTTATCTTTTACAGCTATTATATTATTTAATAGCAATTTATTCTAAAAATAGTAACTAATTTCTTCTTATAATTAAACTAAAGACAAAGCTTTACAGACACAAGTATAGGAAGTCACATTGTCATATCACAAACTTGTCACATAAGCGTATACGACGGATAAAATTGCAACGGATTTTATACCTTTATTGAACATAAATCAAGAAAATTGCTTCCTTTGTTGCTCTCGATGTGGAAATCTATTGTACCTATATATCTATGTATATGTAGCAAGAAGGAGTGTTTGGAACCTCATGGAGAAATCTAGTAGTGAACTCTGTTCGTCGCTTGTCAATTGTCTTGAATATTTTCATTTTCCTGTTTCGACTTAATTGAATCAATTGCTATACTTACTATTACTTATATTACTATTATATAATAAGAAATTCCGATTTTCATACATACTTCCACTTTCCATTCATTTCAGTCATCCATTGTTCCCGCAGCACTCCAGTGTAGACTGTTTATCTTAGACTAATGGATGTTCCATTGTATAGGAATAAGTACTTCGATTACCTAATAGCTAATCGTAACGACATTCTTAGATCTTGTGCTAATATTAATTATGCTTTGTTATATTTTTTTCTATATTTGTTATATATACAAATTAGAACAAGGTGTTATTATACATATAGATATTAAATAGTTAAATATGTATCATAGCGAAAGTAGATTGTTATTTTTTACAACAAAAGGAGCAAATTTTATTTATGTTATTCTTTCTTTAATTATTTTATCGTTTCTCATACTCGTATTTGCATTTTTACGTATAGCGTAGTTAAACTGCTTTGACGCTTTCCCGAGAAGTACGAGTTCAGCGATAGTAAAATTGTTATAAACTTCTTTTAAATTGTTTTGAGGGTCATAGTCACGCATAGTCTCGGCTTCTGTCCGTGTCGTTTTGTGCAACAAGGCAAAGTGCGGCGTTGAGTTCCGTCATACGCTACACAACGCCTCAAAAGACGGAAAGTAAACAACGGAGTGTCTTAACACCAAGCACCTTCGACTTACAGTGGCTTCGCTAACACTACTATGTGTGAGATATTAAAAATAATGGTATACAAAGTCCGGGCACAGTCCATATGAAATAACTTCCTCATTGTAACAAAACAATTGAATTGTTTATGACGTAAATAAACATAAATGTGTATCGGTCAATTCTGTAGTGGAATTACATGTGGCGGTTATGTGTCGTCGTAAAATGTTACTAAATGGAATTGTTACGCTGTTATCTTTTATTATATTGTATATTTTGTTATAAACTATGAGATAGTGTTTTTTTGTTCCAAGTTTATTGTATTGACTTAGCATTACATTTAAGCAAAACATGTTAAACAATGTTTTAGTCTACCTACCCTGCTATGTGCAGGAAACAGTATTCTGCACGTAAGGTAGAGAAAATGTAGTGTCAAGATAGATCTTCTAAAATAATTTACTTCATTTCTTCATATCGGAATCAAATCGGTACCTAACAAAACAAAGCACAGCGTTGAGTTCCCGTACACAACATTCAATTTCTTAAACATAGACACATAAATTTACTAGTTAACTTTGGTCACAGATACAATGACTTAAATCGCTTTGTGTAGTGATGTAAGATAGCTTATACTTTCCTCAGCAAATTCGTTAAATTCAATACGTGTGTAATTTGAACCAGTAGTCCCTGAGGTTAGTAGTCCGGTCAAAATAGACATTTGAAATAACAAAAATTCCCGGAAAGCCAAATATAGGTGAAGACCTATAGTTCACCATTACGAATCAAGTTTTAAAAGTCCCCATCGATCCTATGTGTGCTTAAAAAGTTATTCGAGGTCAAAGGTCAAAATTTGAGGTTATTTGGATTTTGCTTGAAAATGGTAAGTTTTATCAATAAAAACTTCGAACCAAAGTTGTAGATCTTAAAATTATCTACAAAAATAATATCAATGATTTTTTTCCTAACAGTTACCATTCCTGAGATATCGCGATTCTAAGAGTCATATTATACATGATATACATATGTAAGCCACGTATATACCTACAATACATATTAGGCAATTAATACAAGTATAAATACTTATTTGTTTCTCTTTTAGATATTATACTATCCTAAAAACATTTATTCAAATGGTAGCCAGCCCCTAACTGAATTTCCCCTATGCACGGCTTGAAAAACATCAGGCTATTCTATTGTCCGTAGGTTTCGTTCATATAGTTACGCAAGAATTTTTTTTTCGAAGATGTTGTGCTTTCTTTTACTCAGTTTCTTCATTGGCTTCATTGCCACAAAATAAACAATATTTTTTAAAACAAAAATTTGATTCATTTACTCGCGTTCTAGTACGAGGTGGACTTATTTTTGAAGTACTAGCCTGTTTATCTTCACGTTGTCTTTTCACTGCAGAAATTCAAGTTTTTCGGGTATATGATTTTCTGCAATCCACGTGTATTGTAACGAATTTTTGAGTTCTTAAATATTCAGTAAATTCATCACCTTTCGCGACACTAGCCTCGATTAAATTTGGCATTTCACGATCAACCACAACTATTTTATCTTCAGTTAAAAGTTTATTGCAAATAAAGCAAAACTGAAACAATTTTTAAAGCTATAAAATAACACATATAACCAAAATGGTAGACGCTTATAATAAGTACGTATATTCACTTGAACTGAACCTTTAGAACTAAAAAACCAGGTATAGCCCGATGTTTTTCAAACCGTGCATAGGGGAAATTCAGTTAGGGACTGGCTACCATTTGAATAAATGTTTTTAGGATAGTATAATATCTAAAAGAGAAATAAATAAGTATTTATACTTGTATTAAGTGCCTAATATGTATTGTAGGTATATACGTGGCTTACATGTGCATATCATGTATAATACTCTTAGAATTGCGATATCTCAGGAATGGTAACT
This sequence comes from Dione vanillae, assembly GCA_037178615.1. Taxonomy (NCBI): domain Eukaryota; kingdom Metazoa; phylum Arthropoda; class Insecta; order Lepidoptera; family Nymphalidae; genus Dione; species Dione vanillae. The sequence continues at coordinate 850,955 of JAZFAU010000043.1, read as the reverse complement.
GTTAGGAAAAAAATCATTGATACCATTTTTGTAGATAATTTTAAGATCTACAACTTTGGTTCGAAGTTTTTATTGATAAAACTTACCATTTTCAAGCAAAATCCAAATAACCTCAAATTTTGACCTTTGACCTCTAATAACTTTTTAAACACACATAGGATCGATGGGGACTTTTAAAACTTGATTCGTAATGGTAAACTATAGGTCTTCACCAATATTTGGCTTTCCGGGAATTTTTGTTATTTTACCACTTGTTTTATGTCTAAATTGACCGGACTATAGGGCGTTCAACGAAATAAATTATTCAGCTTTGTTAAAGTGGTAAGTATAGATTACATAGAGTGTCCTTAGTTAATTTCTAATCTATTGTATTTTTATAAACAATTGTTTTTTTTTTTAATTTCTTTTACATAAAGAACATAATATAAAGCGAGTAAACATAACTTTTCGTCCAAATGCTATTTGAAATGAATAAAAGTGCTATTTGAAATTGCCTCCCAATGTTGGCAAAAGAACTTAAGTAAATAATTAATATTTGATTTCATTTTCATAGACTAAAGTTCATTTTTCAATGTAATTTCTAATATTTGTTTGATGTTATGTTAGATAAATAACCATAATTTACTATTTTATCATAAATTATAATATTTTTTCGTTATATTTTGCTGTTGCTGTGATAATCTAATTGGACGAATTACATAAAATTGAATGAAAACATTATTTGTGAATTAGAGGCACTCTACACCATGATTTGTATTACTAGAGCAGAGAATTCAGCTAAAATAATTAATGCCTAATGAGGCAACTTATGAACATTATAGAAGCACATACGAAGTGCCTAATATAGAAAAACTATATAAGGAGCCAAATAAACAACGACCTGAGATTCCTCACATTGACTTTCAAGGTGACCCACCAACTTTAGAGGAAATAAATAAACAGATTAAAAAGAAACCATCTAAGTCAGCTCCAGGTCCTGACGGTATCCCTTATATAGTATACAAAAAATGTTTATCAGTTCGTAAATACCTCTACAACTTATATGATAAAATCTGGTCCAGAAAGCAAATACCTACTTCGTTTGGAGAAGCAGTTTTTGTCCTCATTCCCAAAAAAGACCGGGTAACAGATCCAAAAGATACTAGACCGATTGCTCTTACCAATATTTTATCTAAAATCTTTTTCTCAGTACTTCAAGCGAAAATGACCCATTTTATGATTAGCAATAGGTACTTCAAGCCAAATTACCAGAAAGGGTTTCTACCCGGAATTTCTGGATGCTTGGAGCATAATAGTTTGTTAACTGCTAGTTTAAAAGACGCCAGAACGTGTGAGAGACAAGTTACGGTATGTTGTATAGATTTAGAAAACGCGTTTGGATCAGTACAACACGATCTATTGATGTTCGCTTTAAAATGGTATAATTTTCCTACGACAGTAAGCGACATAATCGCGTCATACTATTCAAAATTAAAATTTGTTATAACCTCAAAAGACGGCCATTCAAAACCTTTAGGCTATAATGTAGGTCTTTTTCAGGGTTGTTGTTTATCCCCAATAATATTTAATATAGTTATTAATATTTTACTAGATATTCTAATAAAACATGAGAAAAAATGGGGTTATCGGTTTAAATTCAATAACAAGTACACGGAATCTATTCTTGCTTTTGCGGACGATCTCGCGATACTCACTAGGAATCCAAAGCAATGTCAGCTGCTATTGGATGAAGTAGACGAATTTTGCACGTGGACAAAAGGAATGAGGACAAAACCTAGTAAGTGTCACTGTCTTTGTCTGGGAAGACGAGACACAAAATATACCTCCTACGATCCGGGACTAAAAATTGGCGGAGAATGCATTGCTGTAGTTTCCGAGGCGGCACCTTTTAAATTTCTCGGTAAGAAAATAGATTACAAAGGCCGAACTCCATCATTAGATGTACTAGTCGACAGCTTTATGACGGATCTTGTATCTTGTCATCGACCTATAAGTAATGTCAAGAAAACTTGGATTTACGACAATTTTCTAACATCACGTCTGAATTGGCCTTTCCTCGTATATGATTTTAATAAAACCCTCTTGGCAAAGTTAGATGCAAGCGTCATAAAGATGCTGAAGTTTTGGCTTGGGCTAGCACATTCGGCGGACACCTCAACCTTATTTAGAGACCAAAATAATTTTGGGTTGAGATTAAAGAAACCATCAGAGCTCTATAAACATCTAAGAGTCGCCAAAACATATATTCTGGGAAAATCTCGGGATGAGATTGTTACCTCACTTCCAAAAGACAGAAGTGTCCCAGACCTCGAGTCAAGACTTAAATTCCATAAGCAATTTATGATAGGAGCACAATCTAGTAAAGTAGGGTTAGGATCAAAGAGGAAAGTCCAAGACACAGACATAATAAAATCTTTTATTCGGCAAGACGAGAACGATAAGTATAAGGTGCACGCAATGGGCTTAGAAATGCAAAATGAGTGGCTAACTATAGGAGAATTCTGTATCCCTTTAGCTTTAAAATGGCGCACCCTAATTCACGACTGGTCTCCAGCACTACTAAAATTCTACCTAAATGCGTTCCAAATGACTCTTCCAGATCAAAGTAATTTAGTAAGATGGGGTAAAGCTACCGATAAATCTTGCTACATCTGTAAAGAGGCAGTGGGGACAGCTAAACATATGCTGGTGGGGTGTAGGGTACTCTTGGATAGTGGTCAATACTCGCGGCGCCATGACAAAGTACTAGAAATCATACGTGAAGCCGTTAGTCTTTCAGTTGCAAGAGCGCAGAGAAACATAACAACCAGCAAACGCTCAATAGAGTTTGTGAAAGAAGGTTCTTATAAAAAACCTACACAAAAGCCTTTCTCCATATTAGATCCAGCTCCTGATTGGACACTTGTGATGGACACGTATGAGAAACAGTATAGAATCCCTGAGGATATTTGTGTTTCGTCATCTAGACCGGATATTTTTCTTTAATCTCGAAGCCTAAAACGCGTAGTACTGGGAGAACTTACAGTTCCGTGGGAAACAAATATCCCGAAAAGTCACCACCTTAAACTTAATAAGTATTTCGACCTTACTAACGAACTGACCAGGAATAGGTTTAGAGCGAGCTTATATGCGGTTGAAGTAGGAGCGAGAGGTATAACAGCGAAATCTCTCTATAGTTTATTAAAAGATCTCGGCCTGTCTAGAACTATCACAAATTCATTTCTAGAACGCACTTCGAAGGCGGCTTTGGTAGAATCATTCAAAATTTGGTTAGGTAGTGGGAGGAGCTCGGACAGTGAAGGTGAGCGTTAATGCATTTTAAAGGGGCCCCTTTAAACCTACACTTGGGTCGCAAGTCCCAGGCGCTGCTCGGAGCTCCTCTTCCTACAACACGATGGGCCCGGCACCCGCACGGTGAATCCATGGAAGCTAAGTTGTTTCTTCTCTTCTCATAACTAAAAACTCTCAATCACTGTGCCGTTATTCCATTGTAAATATTATATATTTCGTTCCAAATGCATTCCATCTTGAACTAGTAATATAATCATTGCTCTACCGCTAGAACACTAACCTTACGCTGTAAAACAATTTGTTTGCACAAACACAGCTCTCTATTCGTTCCGCGAGCAAAGAGCACTCGCTTGAAGAATGACGGTCTTTGTTCTTTGTATATATTGTTATAAAATGTGGCGTACATTTTGCCCGCGACTTCGACTGGTTGTTCAAATAACTAAGTCTTATGATACATGACTATAGAAAATTGAACTCAAAATTTATTTATGTATTCCATCATGAGATTAGTGCCTTCTAATTTTAGAAAAAACAATTTAAACGGATTATTTGTGTAATATTATCTTTTTTACTTAAAAATCTGACGTTTCGAATGTTTTGTAGTAGGCCATGTACTGTACCCTGTGCTGCCCTGGACTCCCAAAGAAAGAGCTGAAAATCTAAGATGTTATTAAGTGCGTTCCTTCAAATTTGTTAATTTTAGCATATATATTAATAAAAATTCACTTGAAACTGATACATATTTAGCATAAAGCATAGCATAGCATAAATTTGATAACAACTTAATAATAATAATCGATCTTAAGCAAAGGTTCTCGTAGGTAGTATAGCTCCATTTTACCTGCTACGTCGTAGACCCTACATCGTTAACAAGAATAGTTATGTACATATTATAAAGCTTTATTGCTTACTTTTCTCTAGCGATTTCGTGCCTTAATTTTATCAAAATAAAGTTTATATACATAAAATAGCCTATTTTTATTACAATATTTTTTTATCATCACTTTACCCGTGTATGGCAGGGTAGGTAGATGGAACTGCGGGAACTGTGGAAACCTAGTGCTAAGACACTTCGTCGTGATGTCGTCGGACGTGATGAGGAAAAATTGTTATTTAGATTTTGCGTAATCACTGTAAGCTGTTTTGTATTGGTTTGAATTTATTTTTTTACTATCTATATAAGACACTGTAAATGTAAATGAATTTTTGTTACTGACATGTTTATGTATAATTCTGAGTAAAATTTATCTATTTATTTAAATATAACGAACTATATTCGACTCTTACGGCCTTATTCATAAAAAGTTATAGCACGCTTAAAGACTCCATATAGTACAGTCGTCAAAAAACGTTATTCATAACAGCATTTTAGTGCCAATCAGTTCTATAAACCTATCATAAAGTTATAGAACCGAGAACCCTACTATAAGAGTGTTTTAACGTAAAAAGATGGCCGATTCATATAACAGCTGATTATAGCTCATACTAATATGAGCATTGATATGACGTCCTCGAGTCGCTTGTCATCAAGAGTGTCAATTTCAGTTTCGTAAACAAAACAATATAACAATTGACATTTTGTTCGATATTTATTAACTATATTTAGTTATTAACAAGTTTATTAATAATAAATTCTACATAAGAAAGGTACACAGATCATAGGTAATACTTGTCCACGTCTAAACAATTTTCAATTCTTTGTCGTTTTACTTCTTTTGACTTATTTTTTAAAAAATTAAGTATGAATTACGTTTATGAATACAAACATTTATCGAACGTTCTATAAGCCTAAAGAGCGTGTTAACTAAAGTTTATTTAAAACGTTCTATAAGACTTTTTTATGAATAAGGCCGTTATTCTGTAAATAAACAGAAACTTTGAAATAAAATCGTTATTACTATTATTAATTAGTTAGTCTTGATGCAGTGGCATCAAAAAAATCGACGTTAAACGAAATATTTGAAGGCGGAATGTGGATCGGAATGTCTTCACACTAATTTCCCTGCCTACCCTGATGTAACCACATACAACTGACTAACAAGCTACTAACTAACATTATTTTTTCCTATCAACTCTGCTCTATGCAGGATAGAGCGTGTTGTGTTATATAAAACTTTGATCGTAATTTTACTACCGTGTTTTATTTCTTTGTTACGCCTCAGCGTACTCCCAACACGTGAATGCGTACAATGGCCCAGACGAGGTTAAAATTGTTCGAGCTAAGTGGAAATGTCACTCAATTTTCGTAGTTTCGTATATTTATTTATTAAACTTTATTTTTCACTGTATATTTTGTTGGATATGAAATTATTTTTTACGCTAAAGAGTAATATTACCTACTTAAGTTTATGCTAACTACATGCAGGTAAAAAATGAGGGTAATCTTGTATGTACTTGGCTAATTTTATAATGATTTCTTTGTAATTTACCCTACAGGATGAGTAGATGGCACCTGGAGTTAAAACAATCCCTTGTCCATTTACTACCCAATTTGCATGATATCGTGTCTTGAGTGACTCAATACATAAACTCATCTGCGCTCTTTTTACCTAATGTGAACGAAGAAATGAAAATAATTAACTTCTTAACTGGGAATTGAACCCACGCTCCCCTTGTACGTAATATCACGGCATACAAATAGTAAGTCAAGTAAATAATCAATCTGTATCCCAAGAGATCAACATTTACACACAGTTTTTACGTAACATTTCGAGTAGTTTTCTTGGAAAAGAAATAAATTATAACACTATTATTACTTTGTAATGAGTTTATTCTTTTCGTCTTTTTTTCTTAAAATAGTTTCTAGAGGTCCATTGTGGCAAAGAGGCGCAGCGTCTGCCTGTAAAACCGATCGTTTGCGAGTTCGATTCCCACTCGAAGAGAAGGGATTATTATAGTTAAATCTGATGAATATAAAGTTATATTACAAAACATTATTATTGTTATCGGCAAGCATGTAAACATGATGGTTATAGGTTCTATTTCTACTCGGAAAAATAAGCTTATTTTTTTCGCTCTAGTAGTGAGATAAAACGATGAAGAGTTCAAACACTTGAAAAGTAAATAACAGAGTGTCGTAACACTAGGTTTCTTCTGTCTATATGCGTGAAATTGTTTATTTATTTTCCACGAGAAATTGTCTTCTTTTATTAATTAATTATTATATAGTTGATGAATACTGTCCCTTTATCTTAAGGTTACCAGTATATGACCAATCAAAATAGCCTAGAGCTCAATAGAAAAAATTATACTTTGAGTATAAAAACCAAAGCTTACAGATAAAAAATACCTTTATACATGCAAACAAAATATTAATAACAAAGCATATAATTATAGCATTTCACCGTCTTCCTTCGTTTAGAACCACCCGCCGTTAAATTTTACCTTATCTTAGTCTCATTTCAAGGAAGCTTGTTTATATTGATAATAAGGTTTTTTATATTAGATTAATTATTTTGTAGAATTTTAGACAAAATGTGAATTTAGCGGTTTAGTTACAATAAGAACTTAGCTAGATTTTTAAAATCACATAAAAGCTTTGGTTCTGTTTGTTCTTTTAAAGGTTTTTGTTTTTTTATGAATAGTAGTTTTTACATAGTTGTAGTGCAGCTGATGGTCTGACGATAAGTACTATGGTTGTGAGTTCAAATTTAAATTGAGAGTAAAGTTATATTAATTTCTTCGTTTTGTTAGTAGGACGCGCGGCGTTGAGTCCCACCTCTCAACGCGGTATCTCTCGAAAATTTCTTCAATAAAGGGCAACAGAGTGTCCTAACTCTTGATTCCCTCTAATTTCAGAATAGTACTACCCGAGTGCTGTGTGTTAGAGATCTCGTGTGTTGAGTGCGTCTTGTTAATACAGCAGGAAAATAAAAATAATTTATTTACTGACAACAGACGCCGCTGCGCCACGACGACCTCTGTCTTTGTCTCTTCACTTGTTATATTTCCAGCGAGGCAGAAAGTATAACCTATAATATATACACTTCTTTCTCAACTTTACTAATACAAACAGAATGCTACACTAATGATAGTATGCGCTTAATATAACAATAAATTAGCGATTTTAATATTTAATATCTCTAATGTGTTATTTCTAAATCTCTATCTATGGTATTCAAGGTCCTCGTACAAATCTTTGTGTGCATTTGAATTTATTTGGTTTCGTTTCGACCCTAACTTTTTACTACGGCTCTACCAGAAACCAAGTAAATGTTGGTCTTTGAGTAGAAAAAATGTAGTGTTCAGACACTCCGTTGAGTGGTGACATTCTACGCCCCTCTTACATTTTCATAATCACCGTTTATTCTCGGTATATTGTTGCGAGAAATTACGTCTAAATCACAAAATTTACGTACAAAATCGTCTAAATCACAGACAATAGCACGCTTGATTAACAGTGATACATGTACATATATGTATATAGTTAGTTAGCAAATGTGGCAAATGACAAAGTTAAAAGCAAATTGGTCACTCTAATGGTTTAACCGGATGCCAGCTCGCGCTACGGCTAATGCATCATGTCATCTGGGGAACATCGCTCTTAGTATACATATCATATACTATGTGGTCATAAAATACCATAGAAAATTATGTAACATGCGGTAAGTATTACGGAGTAAGTTCAGGGTAGGGCTATTCGCAGAGAATATTTTTGAATTATTTATATAAGTTAGGTTTAGATGTTACACAGTAATGATGTGTAGCTTTAACGTATTTACGTAAAATAAGAAAAAGCTTTCGAAATAAGCTTTGTGTCTTTTAAGCTTACGTTGTTTTTTCTGATTTGCTGATTTGACATGAGCTTAAACAAACAGGTGAAAGTTCAGACTTTTCTTCTCAGAGTACGACAATAAAAATTAATCCTTATTTTAATTTATACATAAGTAAAATACATTTACATGTCATGTCATTATGTAGCTATGTCGTTTTGGTACGAAAACCCTTGCATTGTGTAGTAATATTATTATAAATTAGTTATTATATTATTTTAACTTGCGTATTCAAGTATTGTTGAATTTCATGTAAATTTCGTAGTTACATTTTAGGTTGAAACCTCCAAAATATAAAATAAAAAAATATTTCTCTAAATTTTCCCTATTTCAAGTAGATAAAAAATTAAGCAAATAAAAGCTTTACTCAGGCATACTTTGTAATGTAAGCAGTCATGTTACTTCCAACACACGAATTTTAAATTGTTCTGCCGAGTAGAAAATGTTTTGTAGAGAAGTTTGAGGTTTTAAAACTACGTGTTTTATATAAAATGTTTTATGTACTAATATTATATAAGAATAATTGAATATGTCTTTTTATTTGAATATTGAATATGCCTTTTTATTACCCTTACAGTTGGTACGGATAGGATATATGTTCCTTGTCTGAAATGTAAACAATTAAGTTTTGTTGCGTAGTTTTCTGATAGAAATATCTACTAGATAAAATGATGAAATCCTTCAAAATACCTAACAATTATAAACTGTCGCTCTATTAGTAATTCAACAAGCAGCGCCTGAATGAGTCTCTTTGCATAAATCTGTACGTTACTCTCATTAGCTAACAACTATTTCTGAAATACAAATATTCACGTAAATTACTATATAATTTAGACCCTATTGTTGAACGAGAACTCGCTAAAGTTGATGATTGTATACTCGTTAATTGATTTAATTTGCTTTATAATTTAGTTTTTTAATATTTATATTGATATCATAAATAAAATATAACTGAAGTAACTGTCTGTTTGATAAAACGGACTTATCTTAGGAATATATGAATCAAATAAAAAAATATATTTTCCTTTTATCCAGAAGGCTGCATAATACATGCACAAGTTATAAGTTATATATACAATTATATTACCTTGTCCACTTATTGTCCACTTTGTCTCACGTGTGACATACACACATACAAACATATGTATGGAACATAATATAATTTCAAATGTATTATTTATTAATAACAATGTAAGTGACTATAAAAAAAGTTCCGCGTAGTTTCTTGCACCAGTTCTTCTCAGGTCTGAGACATTATCTATACGATATGTCTGATATACCGACAGTAACGTATTTTCGTTCCAAAAATGAAATTTATGTTTTCATTTTGAATAAAATTGTTCGAATTTGAAACATTACTTAAGTTTGAATATACATTATCACTCCTATCCTTTAATATTTATTCGCTTTACGCCTTACGCCACCTCTTTATAACCTCTTTATACATGCCTTTTAGGCGTCTTCATACTTTGATGTCTTTCCAGTATCTACGACTATATGTGCTAGAAGGTCTAACGAGGTCTCCCGCTGTGTAGTGTATATGTCACACACATTTACTTCATTTGTTTGTCATCACTTGTCATTTATATAATTGAACTTCTTATACCGTCGTGGCGCAGAGGCGCAACGTCTGCCTGTACGCGACGGTTACTGGGTTCGATCCCCAGTCGGAGAAGATGGATTTTTCTATTTCCATTTTCTTCGCTCTGGCATCTAAGGCAAAGCGCGGCGTTGAGTTCCGCCACTCAACACGCAATGCCTCGAAAACGGCGGAAGCAGGGACTAAGTAACGGAGTGTCTTAACACTAGGTTCATATGGTTCCTGCAGTTCCCTCTGCCTACCCTGCCATGTGCGGGATAAATCGTGAAGCTAAAAAAAGAAAAAAAAAACTTATTATTTACTTTATTTCTTTAACTCTCTTTGACAATTGTAAATCATTTTCGATTTAATTAAAGGAGTCCTTAACTTTAAGAGACTTTCAATTACTTCGAAATATTCATTAACGGTTGAAGCAATTAACGAAACCCATTTAAATCTTATGTGCTTATGATGTTTGATATATGTATGTAAATTGTATTTTATTGAAAGTTATGTTGTTAATTTCAAGAGTGCCATTGTTATATTATAAGTCTTCAAAATTAAACTATTATAATATACAATTTCAATTAAATGTATTAAAAAGACATTACCAGCCAAAGAGGCCTCTTACAGTAATAATTAGTACTATTAATAAATAATTATATATAATTAAAAATACTTACAGAAAGCGTATGATAATTTTAACATAGCGGGATTTGAACCCGCGGCTCTTGCAAACCGTGCAAGCGCTCTCACTGCCATGCGTTTCCCGAAGAACTTCGAAGTTCACATTCACAACTTCTTGTTTTCTTTAATTATTATTTCTATCATTGTGTATTATATTTGCTATTATTCAAAAAGTAAAAGAGGGAGCTAAAAAACAATAAGTTTAAGTTACATAAAATAATATCGACGTAGTTTGACATGTAGTACTTAATTGGTGACGCTTATTTTATATTTTTATGTATACGCTATGGTATTGCAAAGTTTGATCTAAGTACGTTCAATACGTTACGTTACGTACGTTCAATTCGTTCAATACGTACGTACGTTTAGCGTGATTTCACACAAAAGTATTGTTTAACAAGTTAAAACTTGCTGTTAGAACTAATTGCTGATGAAAGCTCGTTAAAGTAAATTAATTATCTGAACTCAAACTTCAAATAACTTAGGAAGCTTTATACAAAACTTTGAGTCAATTTATATCAGATTTTTAAGTAATTATAATTTTGTTCATATAAACATTTAAAATGAAAATTTATTATACGTTATATATAGTGATTTTAATTTCAGATTACATTGAGGAATTGTCTGATAATGCATATCGATTTCAAGGAACACGTAGGCAATACAATGAAAGCTAGTCAGCTATGATTTTAGAAAAAAATAGTTACAAATATTTATATACATATAATTTTTGAGCAAGAAATAAACATCTATTATTATTTCAAATAACAAATTGCATAATTTGAGAGAAAACTTTATAAAAAGAATACGAACTCGCTACCGGATCGTTAGTTATATGTAAATTATAAAAGCTCGTAGAACGTGACTAATCTCCTGAAGTACGTACGACTTAAAAAATAACATGTGAATAAATAAGTTCACTTCACAGCCCAACGCGAGTTTTACAAATTATACAACTACGTGACTTATAAGAAGGTGTCTTGACGTTAGAAAACATCAAACCAATACCTTTTCATTTTTGTTATACGATAGAGTTTAAGATATAGATATATTTATTTTTATAATTTTTAAAGACATAAACCACACTGAGAATAGAAAAATACTTAGAAAAAAATAAAAATTTGAACCCGCACCCCCTTGTCATCCGTGCAAGCGCTCTGACTACTGCGCCATGAGATTTTTTATCACGCCGCATCAAAATTCCCTTTATATAACTTTTTTTGTAGTTAGCGTCTTGTAGGCAGATTTTTACAAATTTCCGCTACCCTCAGTGTGGATTAACGTTTTAAAATCATTAAAATATTTCATAAAATAGTATTCTCTCTCGCCAAACGATTGTTCATTGTATTAATATTTGGGTAACAGAAATTTGTAATAATGCCCCTTATACTTTACTTATACTTTACTTAATGTATTAAGTATAAACTTCTTATTTACATCCACTAAACGACGCGAGTGAAGCCGTATTAAAAGCTAGTCATCCGTAATTACATTTAAAACACTAACAATATATCTACGCATATTTGCGATGACCAAATCCGATAACATATTAAAATAATTGATTGATGCTCCCAAAGGCTCTATCAACTCATCAATCATCGCCGTCCATTACTGGTCGGTTGGAAATAGCAATATACGAAGTTTAACACCGTTATGGCTCAGTGAAATACCTGTAGTGCGTTTATTGTGATTGTATAGATTCGAATATCTTATATAATAAACAAATATATGTCTCGTCGTGACTCAGAGGGTTGGCTTCTAGGTGTATGGGTTCGGCTCTTATCAGTGACAAAGATTTTGTTTCGTTCTGGCAAAGCGCGGTATTGAGTTCCGCCACTCACCAAGTAAATAAGCTTCCTCTGTAAACTCTACAAAATAAAAGTGAGAAGCCTCATCGAGATGGCTCACTATGTACGGGAGATTAAAATTCGGATAGAACAATGCTAAATTTACATAACAATCTATTATTATGCAATGTTAATAGAAATAAGCAATTCAAATCAGCTTCTACTAATTAATATTGAACAATGAATTCATATTACTATTATTATAAATAATAATAATATTAAGCGTACATAATCATATTACGTACATACCGTCGTGGCGCAGAGGCGCAACGTCTGCCTGTAACGCGACTAACGCGACGGTTTCTGGGTTCGATCCCCAGTCGGGGAAGATGGATTTTTCTATTTTCATTTTCTTCGCTCTGGCAACTAAGGCAAAGCGCGGCGTTGAGTTCCGTCACTCAACAAGCAATGCCTCGAAAACGGCGGAAAGCGGGGACGGAGTAAGCAGGGACTAAGTAACGGAGTGTCTCAACACTAGGTTCGTATGGTTCCTGCAGTTCCCTCTGCCTACCCTGCCATGTGCGGGATAAAGCGTGAAGCTAAAAAAAAAATATTATTAATTAATGACGTAATTTAATGAGGACATCGTGTAGTAACGGTAGTGTCTGTTTGTAAGTGGGATAATCGGTTGGATTCCCGCTTAAAAGAATGAATGACTTACATTTTTCCAATCTAGTACGACGTTAACCTCCGCCTTATGACAATAGATGACTCCTTTTCAAATCGAAATCGGAGTGTCTTGCCACTAGATTCTCTCTATCTTTTGTATGCGAAACAACTTGTGTTTTAAGAAACTGTTAGATATTTTTACCCTATTTCTATTTTTTACATATTGCGGGATCTCAGCCAGTTTAAAAATCAAAAACGCATTTTTTTCACTATGAGAAACGTGAATGTACTTCAAATTAGACTATTGAGGACCGTCGTGGCGCAGAGGCGCAACGTCTGCCTGTAACGCGACCGTTTCTGGGTTCGATTCCCAGTCGGGGAAGATGGATTTTTCTGTTTTCCATTTTCTTCGCTCTGGCAAAACTAGGCAAAGCGCTCGAAAATGGCGGAAAGTGGGGACGGAGAAAGCAGGGACTAAGCAACGGAGTGTCTTAATACTAGGTTCCCACAGTCCCTTCAGTTCCATCTGCCTACCCTGGCATGTGCGGGATAAAGTGTGAAGCTAAAAATATATATATATATATATATATTATTTTAATAACCTTCTTTTCGTAACTTAAATCTGTACTAACATTAAAAACTGAGAGTTTGTTTCATCATACGCGCCAACGACAAATACTTCATTTAATTATAAACTGTCGTGTATTTTTAAAGCTAACAATAACTGGCACCTGTCAGCATCTTTTAATATGAAAAGTAAGAAATTAACAACTTTGTACTTTTTCAAGTAAAATTTAACTTAAAATAAATATGTATATCTTTATCATTGTTTTTTATTCATTAAAAATGTTGTATATTTTCGCTTATTAATATCGTAATTACTTGTCAGTGTAGCATTTATAAAATATAAAACATAGCATAACTATTTGTATGTTGTAAAAAGAAGATTGTATATCTCAGTGCTGTAAGGTTTTTCTTAAGATTAATGTCTCCAAATGATCTTAAGAGAAATGATTTTGACAGGTATACACAGTACTTTCTCACTAGCATTATACTGAAGATAGATTTATTAAATAATATATAAAGTCAAAGTCTTGTATACAATAGGTATGTACGTACACTACATATGTACACAGCATTTCAAATGTCATGTCAAAATCGTTTGTGCCCGGAAATACAACTCACCGAAAGCTGCCTCTCAAAGTAAACATGACGCATTTTAGTTACTGACCGGTTATATGGTATACTATATATACCTATATGTGTTTTATTTTGTATCACTCTATATCGGAAGTTTAACAAAAACTTTGCTTACACTATAATATAATTATCTCCTAGTATAGTTGTATTGTAATTTTGTATAGCCGGTTAGCCAGATGGAACGGGGCGCTAAACGCTGCGGTCCCCACATGCCCCTTTCTTTTTTTCCACTGATAATATGAATTTGATACTGATGACTTAGAGATACTTTTAATATATGCTATATATTTTTTATATTATGCTAGCATGTGAAGGTATTGAGTTCAGTTCCCATCCGGAGAAAAGAAGTGATTTGGATATTAGTTTTGGCAACTCAAATTTTTGAAAATTATACAGTAATCCTTCCGATTGTATGTCGACAAAAAAGCAAATACAGAAGGAGAATGTCTGAAATCCTAAAAGCACGTGGAGAATGTGAATCTGTAGGTGCTAAACCAAATAAGAACCCGCTACCACCTTGACCACACAAAGCAAAACCTAAATCCTACATACAAAAACTAAATATCACCGGACTAACTTGCTAAGATTACACATTTTTATTCAAGTACAAATAATAGTCATCTCTTGGGATCCCAAAGTTCATCTAATTGTAATACATACATACTATCTGAACAAACCTGGCTTGTATTAGATTAACTCAGTCTGTCGATATTGGCTAAGTTTGAACTCGAGTTGAATACTGATATTATATTAGCCGTCCATCGGGACCTCACTCATAGACCAGGTAGAGAGTGTATTTTGACTGTTTCGTAGGAAAATTACTGTTTTCCAAGGTTAGAGACTAAATGTACTCTGAGTATCTAAACAAGTTAATATTTGTTGGCACTTTAGCGATGGCCGTGGATTTGATTCTCACTTAGTATTATGACTTTGTTTTGTTTTCTAGTATAAGTGAGAGATGTAAGACTGTATTAAAAATATAAACATAATATGAAAAAAATAATTATAAATGCCCGTATCTTTTAATTTTGTTGATTATTTTAATCATGATTATTTTAATCATGATTATTTTAATGAATCGGAGCTAACACTAATATGTTAACACAATACTTCATGACCTTGATACCTCGCTCTGTAAGGTGATTAGTAATTTTGTAGACCAACATTTCGTGCCAGGCACGATGTTAGAGCCACCGTGATTTATATGTATGCTAGTTTTCCTACTAAAAATATTTATAAATTTTGAGCTTTTTATTATTTTTTTGTAATCATTGGCGTTTATTAAAAGACTTACGGTGATTTTTTATATGATTTTTGTCGGTTCGAATCCATGTTCGGGGAATATTTTTCACTGCAGTACGTTGTATAATTTGGTTGTCATGAACATAAATGTCATTTCTTGACGCATACAGGCATGATGTGTCGTCAAACCATTATAATTTCTAGTACTTTATCAAATATATTCTGAAAGTAAAATATTAGTCTTAATTATTTGATTGAAAGAGTTTCCTTAAAAAACTTAGTTAATAAAACGTTTAAAAATCATTAAAATATTTTTAGATTTTCTTGGCATGACAATAGAATCGCTTTATAACAAATAACCCACTTTATAAAGTAAATGGTTCGAAGTACATCGTTTTTCAAACGTCGCCTCGCGTCGTGTCGTGTAGTGGCAAGTGGATGTGACGAACTAAATGTTGACAGTCCACGCAATCATGTAATTGAATAAATTAACAGAATTGTTAAGATTGTTAAGATTTCTTTAAGCAACAAATTTCGATTTAAGAGTAATGGAGTTCAAATATCACCTTCTGATCACTGAAACCTATCAAGCAACTGGAAAACAAACGCACAAGAACTGGAAGGTACCTAAAAAAGAACATATATTCTAGAAGAGATGCCAATGATGCCAAGCCATAACATCACCTTTTGTATATTTTTCTCATTTGTATGATAACATTTATAGGTAAGGAAATAAATAAATAAACGTAAGCAGTACGTTATTATCGAGATACGTACGGGTAGTATAAAATTCAATTCAAGGTTCGAACTAAAACTTACGATAACAGCTTCGCTTTTAATGTTTCAGGCTCAAATATTAGAGTGAAAACTGCAATTAAAATGTTACGCGTAAAGAAAGGACTTTATTTAAGCTCTGCATACCTACTAGATACTGCGCAAGGTTATATAATATCTACACTCACAACGCTAATTGCGATATCTTCTGGAACTGTCACATTAGTGAAGCTTCCCGCTATCAATGCAGCCCCGAACTTGCCTTGCTTGAAGATATTGAAGACTTGAATTGATTTTTGGAAAATTTTTAAGTCTAGAAATATTTTAGGTGTATATTATTAATATTAAAATATCCAAGACGCAATTAAGGCTCTAAGGTTTCACTTATTTTTATCTCAAATCGCTGGAAATATTCTATTGTTATATCTAAATGCGTAAGGTTAAGGTGAGATTGTGCTACAAAGGAAAATCTTACACCAAAAATATTTCTATATAAATATAATTTTAGTATAATGTTTATATGTTTTAATATGAAGTTATATAATATTTCTTTCTTTCAGTTCTTTCCACTGCCCAAGGAAGGAAGCTTCCTTCCTTTATATATAGTTAGGAGCTATAACTGGCAAGACTGACGTGCGAATATTGGGTCATTGTTGAATAAGTGTATGTGTGTGTGTGTGTGTAATTTGGAAATCTCTTAGTGAGAACAAACGTTAGTCCGAAATAATAATTTTTATTTTACATTTGGTGTTGAACTTAACAATAAGTAATAACTTAAGTAACCAAATAAAACTTAAAGATGAATCACTGCGTTTAAAAAAGTATAGGTTTTGATAACACAATGATAACGAATGACGTACATACGTAATAAAATCTAATTGTAGGTATAAACGGTCACAGCTTTTGATTACGTAGACTTACATTTAATTTAAGATTTGACATTTGACTTTTTCTGTACTCTAAAGGACTACGAATTGTAATATTTGTATTTGTAGTAAAATGACCTTATGATGAGACAAACAACATGTAAACCTATACAGTCTCATTTTCTGTTTTAAGCTTCAAAAGTCAATAACTGTCAGAACTCAACTAAAAATATCTTTGAAACGAATCTCATAAATACAAGTTTTGTTTGGCTTTCAAATAAAAATGCCTTCTCTCATGACATGTGGAACTGGAATATTTTCCCAGCAGGTAGTTACTTAAAGAGAGCATACAATTCGCTTTATTTCAAAATGTGAAGCTATTTCGCATTTTATTAAACATACATACATGTTTATTAAACATTTACCTTTATATTTGAACACTGCTAGTAAATTAATAAAATAAAACGCTTTACGCTATTAAAACTTACATATTAATCACTTCATTAATTATACTAATATCATATATTTCAGTATCGCTTTGAAGTTATTTTATTACACTTTTCTATAGAACAATATCTGAAACGTATTCCCTCCCAGTTCACATTTCGCTACAACAAATGGCTAATTAATAATAATTAATATAATTTTTTTATCAATATTGTATATATCTCTCTTATACTCTCTTTGTTACTTGTTAAAGATTTGTAGACTTGTACAAAGAGTAAGCACTTTACCATGGTAGTGACTGAATGAGGAAAAGAGGATGTCAAATCCTGATGTAGACTAAGCCCAGTGGACTGCTATAGGCTGTTGTGTGCTCATGTCTTCTCCACATTCTTTTCTTTAAAGGGCCTTTTAGTAGAATACATAAAAATACGTTACTTTGACAGAAAAAGCTAAAAGAATATTTTATGAAACAAAAATAGTACTTAGATTGACGCATATATAGTAAATAATTTTTAGTTGTTTTTAGGTACAAATTCTGATAGGGTAAGAAACACAGTTTCTCTGATTATATTTTTATCACTCTTTGTATGTCAACTGTTGATCAAAGACATTCCATAAGTTAAACGACTTTCTATGTTTTCAGCGGATTCCGGCGACGTGGTATAGATAATGGCTTGGAGTTTAGGTAGACCTTAGGCAGATCTATTAATTAAAAAGAATTATTTCTAATTAAGATTCATACTGTCAATCTTGAAAATCTTACAGTAAGAATCTTTATTATAAATAATTTAAAAGCGATATTAGCTTGAAGTTCTTTAGGTCTACCTACAGTAAGAATGAAGAAGAACTTGCTCAGATGGTTTGGGCACGTCGAAAAAATGAATGACAAAAGAATGGTAAAAAAGATACGACGCAAAAGTGAACGGTAAGAGAGAGGTAAGGGGAGACCTCGATTGACTTTCGAAAACACAGTATCGAAGATACTGGAGGAAGGTCTCGTAAAAAGCATGAGTACTCCCCGGGGAGCATGTATGAAGAGGTATTAACCTCTTACTCTTCTCTTCTCTCTTAACAGTGGACGAAGCGACGTATTCACAGAACGTCCAATAAAATCAATATCACACTGTGCTTTTAACGAGCCGAGAAAGCTTCCATTTATATCTCCACCTGGCAACAGATATATGTAAAGTAGTTGAAAGCCTAATATACACACATTTCATTTTAACTAGAAAAAATGAGTTGACCTATATTAAAGATATATATATATATATATATATATATATATATATATATATATATATATATATATATATATATATATATATATATATATATATATATATATATATATATATATATATATATATATATATATATATATATATATATATATATATATATATATATATATATATATATATATATATATATATATATATATATATATATATATATATATATATATATATATATATATATGAGCAAAAATTAAATTTTTTTATAACAACTATTAATAATATAATTACAATATTCTGAATTAACGTTTAAATAGCTATTACAGTATAAGCTTCGTCGTCTATCAAAGTTTCCACGTTGAATAAAGCTTACAAGCGTAAGTAAATACAATTAATCAAAGCACCGCGTTCCTAACTACTTTAATACGAGCATCAAATAAGTGAGCGGTTATATATGTATCTTGTTACAAACTTATATGAGCGTTATCCTAATATAGACTCTAATTTGGAGTTTGGATTTGGATAAAGGTATATATTGCAAATGTAATCTTGTAACCTTAGGGTGGATAATGTGACAGTAAAGGTCACCACATCCCACCTTATAACTTTTCATCACATTATAGTGATAGGGGAATGATATTAATACCATGGCCATTGTATTCTAGCAACGATTGCCTTATATGGTACCCTATATACCCTATATCAAGCTCTATATGATGTATGTATGTATTTATACGTGTATGTATGTATTGTATATGCGTACATGTCTTCGTATATGTAGTTTATGGATTTATACATATTTTATATAATCATAATTATATTCATTCTTTAAGTAATCTATTATATATAAATATAATCATACTATCACTTACATTTCATTCACAAAATATAGAATTGATTTACTCCTTTTTGTCAAATGCGTTAAGGTTGCCTGAAAGAGACTACTATTTTACCGATTAGCTCGCCTCTTAGATATTTGATTTAAATATATCTTTCTGAATGTAATATATTCTATTTCTCTATGGGTACAATAGAGACTGTTATTTTTATTATTAACATTTATAAAGATTACAACATACATTTTAAGAAAAACGTTTTATATTTGCAAATTGAAAACACTTAAACATAAAAAAAAGTCTTAAGAGAAAATAACATAAAATGAATAATTCATTCTTTATGAATATATAGTAACGAACACCTGCCTTTGAAAGTGAACTTAACCGTGCTTTGTAGATACGTACATACATTTACAACGGTAATTACACTCTAACGGACTTCAAACGAATGGTAATTGATTTTAAATGAACACCTTTATGGTGCAGTGGTTACATTGTTCTTTATTTGCAGTTCAAATTGACCGCTTACATATAGTTTTTGAAAATAACTTATATGAACGACGTTGCAACGCAAATTTAATTGAATTTTTCCTCTCTGTTTCATTTAACAGGTATTCCTAAATTTGGCTAAGAAAATGAAGAGCCAAAAGACTGTCGTGGTCTTGATATATCGCTGTTAGAGGATGAATAATGGTACTGAAAAAGCCTTTACACGTTACGAGTAGTCACCGTGCTGGCGTCCATCTGGATGTACATATGGACTGTGAAGAACACAGTGCTTAGAAACCGCTACCCGAGTTGACTTAAGGAGCTCCACCAAACATATAATTCATTATATTAATGAATAATCGAAGCTGCAAAATATTCATTTTTAACCTAAAATATATAGTTTTATATTGGTTTTTATTGAAGTACATTTAAAATTTTAATATTATCTCAACAACTACTACTACTTACAACACCTTACTTACCAACAACTATTACTTTCAAACACCATTTGGCATTTGACATTTCTAAAATTGTATATTATATCAAGGCAATATTCAAATTTTCCAGTTAAATTGATCTCCACGATACAACCATTATCTGTGACAGCTGAAGCGTTACTTTGTAGAATATTGGAACAGTGCCTAAACAAGTCGATATTAAATTCAGGACTGAACTTACAAATTCTATATATGAGTATAGTATATTATTGTATATAATTTCTTTCTGATTATTAACTTATGATTGTTTGCAAACCGAAGCGGTAACTCGGTAATTACGCTCAAATTCGAAACATTGTGAGTCAAGAGGTAAGACTCAACACCACGCCTCATCAACCAAAAATTAATTTATATTGTACGTTAATAATGTAATAGAATCTTCTATTTTTATCAGGAAATAATGTTTATTTAGTATTATGTTCTTAGGACTGCCTTCTACTTTCTAAGGCTAGAGAATAAATGTAAATAATAAAACTGCATTAAATATTAATATACCTTCGATGTTTGGTCCATCAAGCAACATTTCAATTTTATTTAAATTTTGCTAGTCGTCGCATATTAAAGTGAATTGTGTGATTAATAAATATTGAAAGCATACAGCCGTGGGTCCGTCCTAAACAAACTTGCTTGCTTGCTTTATATGCTTTATATATTGTCATAGTGTAGTCGTATGTGCTTTAATGTTTACTTTCTTATAATGTTATAGAGTTAGTGTTTATATTTAAATGTAATTAACTTAGGGATATTTGGTTTATGGATGTCCTCCAATTTGTTAATTGAGTGTGTTTTTTGTGTATTCACAATTTCTAGAATGCAACGTAAAGTAGTATAGTACCTACATCCCACTTTTTCCCTATTTATTGCTTCGGATGGAGGGTAGTGAGTTTGGTGAGCTTCAGAAGTCATCTCTATCATCTTATCAAACGTCAGCTAATTGTCCTGATTATGAGAAATTTTAAATGTATATGCCGAGTGAATTAACTTTTTCAATAGCATTAACAATAGATTTGATATGACGCTTAAATAAAATACATATTGGTTATAAGAAAATTTGAAAACCTCGTAATTACTAATTCACGTAAGTCGAATACAATACATTGATGGACATTGAATGATGGAAATTGATGGACTTTCAACTACACGATATATATCCCAATTTGTCTTACTAGTAGGACAAGGATATGAAAAAAAAAATTGTGAGTGGGGATTAAACTCAGATAGTTCTGTGTCACATACTGCCAGACATTGTTTCATAGCGTCATTATGGCCTGGTAGTATATAATACTTATAAATAATAACACTATTTTGATGTGTAACTTAATATTGTTAATAAAAGTAAAATATTAAATAATACAAAACTATTGTCACGATAATAATATATTCTTATAAAGTATTAATATTCCCCAAATGGTAATAGAACCCACATTTACCACTTAAACTCCAATCAAATTAAGACGTATTAAACCATACTACAGGCGATGTTTAATATATACGTTATTACGAGCAAATAGCGTTACAAAGAGGTTTCGATATCGACAGTAAATTGATTACATTACTCAAGACAATATTGTTCTGATGCGGAACACTTATTTGTTCAACCTTGACCTGTTGCTGTTTTGTTTTATATCATAATATTTACTACTACATAATTTTCATATGTTATTTAACTATCTACATAATTTTCATATGTTATTTAAATTATAGATTGTAATGTGGTAAATGGAGTGTTTTACTCTAGTTTTCATTTCCTTACCGGCTTAGTAGAGGACATGAGCGTAGAAAAAAGTTTTTTTTGATGACAAAGAGATTTTTAGATTTTGAGATGATAAGGTGCCTTTTTTATTTTTCATTTTCGAAATTAAATACATTCTCAAAAATATTCAAACATTTAAACATTGCAGAAGTCAAAACCATCTAATTTGAATTCGAATTTCCCCAGTCCACTATTACGATTGAATGAACATATTTCCAAGAGGATTCTCCGAGGTATAGTAATTCTCCTGAAGCCTTATGCTTGTAAACAAAATATAGTTAGGAAATCATTCATAATTAAACACAGTATTAACATAAAAAAATGTTGTTTGTCTTTTCTCTTATCTGGGCTTATCTCTGAAACCGCTGAAGGGCTGAATCTTTGTGAAACTAGCATTCGAAGATAGAGTAGGATGTGTTAGAGATACTGAAAAAGCCCAAATCCGAATCAGAATTAGCACATTGTTCAGTACCTTGTGTATAGATAAAATATTCGATATAAAACGAGAATTTTTATTTAATCACATTTATACGATTTATTATATTTCATAGAGGAAAAAAAAATACATGAAACATGCATATTATATTCAAGTAAATAAAAATATAAAAAAGTTTTATATTGATTCTTTGAACTGAAATTGTGTTCTGTAAGTTCTTAAGCAACACAATTTACCTAAAATACAGAAATGTCTAACTAAGTACCATATAGTGCTTGTAGTTATAAATTACTCATCGGCTCACAAATAATTCCCACAATCTTTACTAGCAATAAAGTAAAACCTAAAAATTTTAGTAAATTCTCGTAAATATCACGACGAAATAAGCAGGTAAGTGGGTGGACCAAATCCTTTGAAACCATTAGAACACCTGGCGGTGGATAATCATGAGACTTCCACCATCCACTGAGAACAGAGCAGAACGTGAACCTCTTTAATCTCACACGTCGCTTGAATACTTAACGGTTGGTTACATTCCGTTACTGGTCTTCCACTGAAACAACTATGACATTATGAAACAGTGTTACGTCCTAAGTTTAGAACTCGATAGAGAGTAGGAGTGTTACCAGATCTGATTTTTTTTATGTTACATATAATCCAAGATCTTTATTTTAATTTTTTTTGGCACAATAAAATTTTCTAAAGAACTCATAACTAAAGAAGAGAACTGAAAAAAATAATAAACAAGAATAATTTATTACCATGTGAAAAAGATTTGTCTTAGCGAAGACACGCAGCGTCTTACTGAAACGTGACAGTTTGTGGGTTCGATTCCCAACCTGGGGAGGATGGATTATTTAATTTTCATTCAACTAGATTTTCCTTATACAGTTCCCTCCTCCTATAGCTCCTTCGATACCCTCTGCTTACCCTGCTACGATCGTGATAAAGAGTAAAATCGATTAATATTATTTTAAAAAACAAAATCAGCTTGAAAATAAAAACATACTAAATTCACTGAATAGAAAAATACAAATGTAGCTTTATTTTAATCATATGACAGTTACAAAACACTTTCATTGTAGCCGACCCTCTACAACTCATGGACAGACCCTTCAGTAACATACGATCCGTACTTGATATCCGGAATTCGTAAAAACCCCTAAATTATCGGCTGGGGTCGACTCTTTGATCTTGTTTCAGTCGAACCAGATGTAATATATTACTATTGTAACAATTTTAGTTATTTTGTTTCGAATTTAAGCCTATAAGTCTCTGGGGGTTGTGTTGATATTGTCTTAATAATGAGAATACTGTTGTTTTTAGCTTCACTCTTTATCTTTATCCTCCATATGAGGTGGACAGAACAAAAATGAAATCACGACATAGTACATGTAGTGATGTCACCTATAAAACCTAATGTTAAACATTCCAAATATTAGACATCATATCGAGTAACGGAGCACAACGCTGCGAGTTGTCTTTTAAGAATATAGAAATTATACCCATACAGCTACCGCTAAAATCAGACGCTATACACATTTACTTCATAAAATCAAAGTATAACTCAATTATAAAATAATTTCTCTCCGCGTACAAACTGCTTAGCAAAATGAAGCTACAAAACGATTCTTACAATCAACTCCCGCAACACGCGAGCGTTTGATTGACTTGGTTACTCGAAACGGGAGAATTGTTTTATTACTTTAGGCTTATACAGTTATAAGCTGTATAAAGTTACAAGTTAGGGGAGCTTGAACATAAGGATTGTTTTTTTTAATTAATTTATTAATATTTTTAATTCATTATTAATATTTTTTGTTGAAAACATATAAAAATAACATTCACCATACATTCACCGTGCAGGTGCTCATCGCGTTGTACTTAAGTGTAAGTTTAAAAGCTGTAATTATTAATTTATTAACACTAACCTCTACTATCTGAGCTCCTCTCACCACCGACACCAACTATAAAAAGTATCAGAATAGTAAGAAAAACACATATCAGATACTATTTGTCGAGAATCATTTAAAATTCACAATTTCATTTAAAACTTTAAAACAATAACATCAACTACAACATTTACATTTAATTAATTTAATTATATGTAACAGAAATTGTAACAAATCTGAATCCAATAAGATAACTTATTCAATCGTAGTTTATGCAAAAAATATGTTAAGTTTAAACAAATATTTCAATTAGTTCGTCCAATTTTGTTCTTCAGTAAATTAAATAAAAATTAAATCAATTGAAAACTGTGTTTTGTATTTTAATGAAAAATAATTATTCATAAAATTATCTCTCTTTCTCTCTCGACTTCTCTTTCGAACCGAAGAACTTAAGTTGGGTGTCAAATTGATTATTTAAACAATGTTAGCATGTAAAATTGCAAGAAATTAATAAATATTCATATAATAATTTAAATACAATAAGACCGTCGTAGTGCAAAGATATGAGGCGGTCGTAGATTCGATTCCCATTTGAAAATGAATAATTTTTATTTTTCTTGCTCTGGCAGACAAAGCACAGCATTGAGTTCCGCAACTCTTCAGATAATGTGTAAAGCAGGGAACAGAGTGTAGAGAATACATTGTTTCCTCGGCCTCGAAGAAGAAAAAAAAAAGAAAACTAAAATCAGAACCTCGAGAACATACAGATTTCTTCTATCTACTTTGTTGTATACGAAACCAAACGTTAAGTATAAATCGTCTGCACTTCATCCATCCTTCATCGTTTAGAAAATACCACAAAAAATTATACGCAAAAGTTATTAAGCATACATTAAAATATAAAAAAATATATTTGGAATTTAAACCAAATGATAGAAAATCATCATATTCCTAGTCGTCGCCACTCTCGCTAATGAAGACAGCGGCCTCATCACAGCGAGAAGAAATGAGTTAACGAAACTACAAATAGTTTCCATATAAAATATTTTTTAAGATTACTTTATCAAATAATATAAGCTAATTTATCAAAATTTCTCGGTAGAAAATATTCATAGTCACAAATGTAAACATAGTAATAGTTAATGCAATTCTATAGTTATTATGAATGGTATTGCTATAAAGAAGGATAAAAAAATTCAAGGAGAAAAATCGACCTCATAACATGCATCTCATTACGTAGCTCATGAGGCGGAATTTGAAACCACAAATAATTGACACAAACAGTTACTCGAGACAGCACCACGATGCATCCATTAGAACGTGCTTGAGTGAACGCTGAACGTTTGATTTTACTACTAACGAGGGTAGCCGTATTCCTGCAACATTTCTGAATTATTAACACAACACACAAATTCAAAAGGGTTTACAACAAAAGTGGCAGTCTAATAATAAAAGAAAAGTTATTACGTTATACAATACAGCGAAAGATCTTGTTATTCTAAAGAGCAAAATAACAACATCATCCGTTCAATACGTGTCAATGTTGCCTATTTCAACTGTGTTAGGGTAAAAGGGCTCCGGGAACTGTGAAGGACTCTCGGGGGCGACATATCGCAAACGAAAGTAGGCGAAAGTTTTATGCAAGTAAAGGTATTGTTGGCTCTAAGATATTGTAAGAAGGGTTTGGGAATGAGTTATTGGAGACGTTTGCATTCTAAATATATTTTGATTTTAACGAGGTTTTGGCCTATTTTCTAAATATATCTGATGGACTATACATATTTGATATTTTATAAGTAATATGATGGAAAAAGTAAATTTCATTTTCAAACATAAATGTAAATAGTATTGGTGGGTTTACTTCCAATGAACCCCTGAAAAGTGCAGCCAGCAGGGTTGTAGCTAGAGTCGAACTTGAAGTAGGGCAGTATTGGTTACAGGCAGGGCGCAAGTAAAAAAAATATTATAATTGATCTGCCAAATAATGTATTTTATCTAAGTTTGGTATTTTTAAAGTAGGGCATTGTGATTTTAAGGTAGGGACTGCCCCACAATGCCCCCCTTAGCTACGGCCCTGGCAGGCAGCGAACCTCTTAATTCATGCCTCTCTTGCCTCTCGTACTAGCATCCACCTCTTCCTAAATAACCTTTTCTGGGATATTTTTTCTTTACATGACCGAGGTCTACATATACTTTCCGTACCGTTCACTCTTACGTCATAAGTATTTTATTTATATTCTACAGTATTTCTCCAAAATCAAACATATATTGTAGGCTTTTTATGGGTATTTTATTGAAAATATATTTCAAGTTCAATGTAGGATTGCTTCCATCTGTTCTTGTCAATCTCCAGACATAAATTAATGTTAGACAAACTTTTTCCACCATCTGTCAGGTACAGAATATATTTCGTTAGAAAAACAAAGAAACAGGGACAAACTGTTGGCAACTTTGTAGACAGCTTCGTTCGTGATTTAGGAGAATCTTGTTGACATTGTTACTTAAAGATTACGTTATTACAGATATATATATTGTAGATATTTATTCTCAGGTGTATATCAAATAGATCAAATATATATAATTATAGATAGATACTAACGTATATGTATATGTACCTATTTGAAAAAGATTTGTTTTCAATCGTACGCAAATTATTTTATTACACACCTAAGGTAAGTTAAAAAAAATCACATTTTATATTAAAACTAGATGTCATATTAAACGATTTCGCCAATTTATGATTTTATTTCTTAATTAAATTTGCTAATTTGCAGTGACATTTGCAGAGACATTTCATATTATATTAAATCAGGTTCAAACTTGTGGGAATTATTTAGACTAGTACTAAGTTATTCATAAATCATATAAGAGTGGAGAACATTGTTAACTCCGAATTTTCTCTGCCTAAATAGATTACTTAAGTAAGTAGGAAAATTTCAATGTACACAACACAATTCCCTATAAAACACCTAAAAATATTGAAAACGTATTTCGTATATATACGTATATAAACTAAGTAATCCTACCCTACAAGCTCCTATCCTACAACTACAACGCTGGCTTGATCTCGTCTTACAAGTACTACGTTGCGTTAAGCCATATTATTCCTACAACTTTTTTGTTTTCTTATTATTGAATTAGTTTTTCCTCTAATAAGTACATGTGTTTACTTATATTTTAATATTCACATAGTAAATGTATGGAAATATTACTTATGTCAATGCCATTTTAATTTTAAACTATCGAAATTGCAGATAAATCAGGAAATTCTCAAAAATTCAATTTTAAACACTACTATTCACCATACAAAGACATTATTTCCAGTTATGGTTTCGCCTCTTAGTTAATAATAATTATTATTATTAGCCCATTCTGACTCGGATTATAATATATACACGTATGATAATAATGTAATAAAAAAATATCCTGTGCCTAAACAATTAATAATACTGTGTTATTTTTTGTATAATACCAAGAAATATTGTATAGTGTCAACGAAAGTTACGCTGTCACACACCCGGTATATTATAATCGAGTCAACTTTCCACCTCCTGGCAAGGAATGTATTTGATATAAGCGAATTGTTAGAAAATTAGACTATTCAGTAGCAATGTAAAAACTAAGGTAAATTGAAATTATGTACATATTAGACCTCCAACAGAAGACTCCCTACAGCGGCATTGAAACTCCTAACTAGTGCTCGCCCTCAAACATTGCCCGAAGCCGCAAAATTCCTCAAACACGCCATTGTTAGCTGCTCTGTTCTACTGAAACTTATATTTTTCTAAGTTAATTTCATATTCTTTAGTGTTCTAACAAAGACTTACCATGTATGAATATCATGACAAGAATTTACCATGTATGAATATTGAAGTGACTTCAATAGAGAGAAGAAAATACTTATGTCTATACGTTGTATATGAATGAGGCTGTAGTTGCACTATAAGAGTGTCCTGTGAGTTTGATCGCCGCTCAGGGTAATAACTGTATAGTTAGGAATGTCTTTAAAAACTATAAAAGCGATGAAATTATGTCAATCGGTATTGTTTCATGCAGAAAAAAGTCGGAAGGTAACTGCTATGAAGTATTGTTTAAAGTGATTTACATCATTTAATACAATTATGTAGAATCTCTTAATTGTCCAGATATTCTCGATACATACTGCCCACGTGTATTTCGATGTTATTATTTAAATAAAACTTCTGACTTTCACTTTTTAATTTTTAATTAATTGTGGTTTTATGCAACAACTGAAATATGTATTTCCGTTGTCGCTATACTTGTGAAAATTACAGCTTTTTAGATATCACAGTGAAAACCGTAATACCATGATCCAGTTTTTACCTCTTAGGTTCGGAATTTTATTTAAAGAAACAAGATATTTTTATTTGAAGGCACAGACGAAGCTTCGAGTAAAAGTTAGTTTCATAACTTTTGCTTCACAAATATGTAATTACTATATGCGAACAAGAGAATTTAAGTCGTGCCTCATTACGTACTATAGCGCACAGAGCGGCGTGAGCGATGGAAGTACATGACTCTACACTTTAAACGAAGATAAAGTTTTTGCATAATAAATACTCGTCATCGTGTAGCATCCCCTCATTAATCCTTTAAAGTGTTGAGGATAAGGAACTTCTCATCCTCAACATTACTCAAACGATCAACTGATTGTGGGTTTGATTTTTATTCAGCAAGCTCGGTCATAAAATATGTAAAATTATAAATTTATAGTCATTTCAATGTAACACTACAATCAGTTAACTAACAATATTTATATTTAATATTTTATTCAAATATAATTTCTGTAGAAAATATTCAACAATATGTAGTACATCACTAATTATTTAATATCGATATTCACGTTTCCATCGGGGAATACCTGACCTAGATGTGTGCTTGCAAATAATTGATTAAGCCGAACCGAAAGCCTTTGAACTTTTGCCGTATGAGAATTATTTTATATCTTCTATATGAATATGTTAATTGGAAATATATTTCTGGAATTGATCTAGAATTATCGTATTTATTAATTTTACGGGATTTATAAAGTACATATGTACAGTAAGTGTTTGACTTTAGAATAGAAATTAAATTTAAACATTCTTTTACTAACAATATTAAATTACATTCATAAAAACAAACATCTTTATATTTTACTTCTTACGCTCCCCCTTAATAAGTCTAAGCCCTGTCTAACAGCGTCTAACGCCGTCCCCGGAGCTTACTTCACACCGTACCCGCCGTGTTTAAAAAATAATTTGAACAAAATAATTAAACAATTGGTTTCTATTATTTATTAAATTCCTTAAAAATGCTATTCGATTTAAGCTGCACTAATTTAACTGTCAATTATATATTATATTATATTAGGTCCGTCATAGAGCAGCGGCACAGCATGTACTTGTAAACGCGACGGTAACGTGTTCGATACCAATGAGAGGGAAAGAAATATTTTCATGTTCTCGTTCATCCAACAATACAGCCCGCAATGTCTAAGAACTGGTATAGAAACTGTAGAACAGAGTGTCTTTATATTTTCTCTTTATCTATGCCTATGTTTCATGCTGGATACTGCGAGTAGCTAATAATCATTTTTGTTATTAATTTATATTTTTATTTATAACATGTAATTTACTCTGTCTTCGGCATTTGAGGATAATTAAAAGGAAGCTGCCTGAAAATAATAACAAATTGCTGTAATCTTTTTGTCTGTCGTCTTAATTAAAAAAATGGATATTGATCCGCCTACTACTAAAATATTGTATCATATTTTTTTCAATAAATACTGTTATTTTCTTATCTAATAATAATCTACTAAGAAAGATTTAAATTCGTAATGAAAGTACTTTTTTATATCTATTCATCTACTCCATTACTCTTATAAAAATATAGTAAGTATGAAGTAACGTAGTTCCAAGATGGTTCTGTAGTTAAATGTTATCACGTGTATAATCACGTGATTTAACAAAAATATATTGTTAATGATATAAAAATAATAAAATAATAATAGCTTCTGATTGTAAATGCGGCGTTTGTTTTTACCCCGTTTTCTACTAGAGGCAGATGCATTATTAACCTTCATATTGCTTTGTACTGGCACCTAGGCAAGTGCGGCGCTGAGTTCTGCCATTCAATACGCAATGACGACAAAGATAAAAAGCAGAGAATGGAGTGCCTTAATGCTTCGTTCCTATGGTTCCTGCTGCCTATGATACTTTCTGTCTAACCTGCTATAAGCGAGAGAAGGCCTGAATCCAGCATAATATACTCAAATAATACGTTAGTACTGAAATATAATATAAACACATCAATATACCTTACAAACAAAGCTATTATTATATTTCCCAATACCACTATCGACATTAGCATTTACGTGTGAATGTCAAAGAGTCGTTTCATTCAACAACAACTTCTCGTACCTCACTTTATGGGACACATAATTGCCATAAACTCTTACTATAGAATGGTTATTGACATAAAATATATATTTTCAAGGCACATACTTATATAGGGGCAGAAAGTAGTTAGTGTAATAAAAAAAATTAATGTTATTGAAAAAGTAACTATTTCAGCTCAAAGCAAGTTCACCAATATACTAAAAGTATAAAAAATGTATGACCTACGTGGTTATGAATTAAGATACTGGCAGCATTTTCTCGCTAGAACGTTTAACTGGTACGTGAATATAAATTATTAAGTGCCTAACATGTATTTAAAGAAATATATGTTAAGTGAGGTGTCATGTGTCAGGTGTAAGACTTAGAATTCGTAAAATTCTAAGCGATAAAGATAAGATGCCCCGGTAAAGGGGTTGGACTAAGTCCAGCAAGAGCTGTAGCTGTAGCTGTAGTCTTATATATTATTTTTAGAAACGATATTAATAATAGATTACTTGTTTTATACAAAAAAATATTTATCCTTTATATTTACTACATATACATTACAGTTCTCAATGCTCCGTTTTAATCGATAGAAAAAATGGAAACAGCATTTTAACTAATAATTCAAATACATATAAGATACAGTATGTGATTGTTTACGCGATGGTTGTGGGTTTGATTCCCCATAGAGGGAATGAATTATTTTCATTAATTCGTTCGCTCCGTAACCGAATGCGGCTTAGAGTTCGCACTCATTTTACATATGAGATGTACTACTGAATAACACTGCAGTTTATTCTACTGAAACTTCTCAATTACAAGATAAAAGCGTCCAATCGTTATCTTTAAGAAAAAAAATACTTTTTGTCAATATCTGTACACTTTAGTTCTAAACTAGGTCAGACAGACGCCCAACTTGGTTCAGGTACAATTTATCAACTTACTAACTATTTAGCAAGTATTGTTTGAAACCACTAAACGTTTCTATGTAATAATACAGTGGATTTTGTAACTGTACTTCAATATTTACCCGCTGTGTGTTTCTTGCAAGAAATAAATTTGGGTAATTTGTTCTTAATACTTTGAAAGAATTACAAAAATTAATAAATTACAAACCGCTACATTTACATAGATAGTATAAACACGGCTGTATCTATGTATTATAAGTGCCTAATTTTCAACTGCATTTTTATTTAATTACAATTAAAATTCGTCATTAATTATATAAATTAAAATTTTGTATATATATTTTCTTAGTAACTTCTTATTATTTAATCTTATATATATGTCTGTGGTGTTATAAATCTATAATGAAAGGTGACTTAGGATTCCGAGGGTACATTGATATCTTGTGGCAGCATTAGTGACAGTTGCCTACCGCCTTTCGAAAAAGTGACTTTATTTATATCTCCAATCAACGTGTCATTGGCGAAGTTAATTGTACTCAACTGGCACGCTCGAAACACCATAAATTAAAAGAAGAAGAAGAAGATGAATTTCGGTGAAACCAAACAGTGTCATAAATAATAGAAGAAGAAGACTAAATGATGTAGATGTGTGTCAGTGTATTCAAAGTATTAGTTCATTATAAAGTGGTACCGAAACATACACTTGATTAACAAGTGCCAACCAACCTATGAGGTCGGCCCGCAGAGTGGATCCAAAGAGTGAGATTTTTTTAATGTAAGACTGATCTCGTTGTCCTAAATATATACAGTGGGTTAAATATCGCGCAGTGCGATATAAGTTATAACTGTACCTTTACAGTATATTGTACTTTATACTGTAATTTTATAATAAGAAGGACATGTTTAATTTTCTAGACTAAGTTAAAAATGACTTTAATAAAAAAATACCAATTAAATGTATTACATAAGTATATTTATGCGTATATGTTTTCTTTAATTTTTCATTTTCTTTTTATTTACGTTGTTTCAACCTTGCCAGTTACGCACAGTTCACTTCTTCAGAGAATAGAAGAATGCATGCTAAAAATATATTCTTCTTTTATTGCATATGTATGTCAAGTGTGTAATTGGGAGACATGTTATTGGGAGACGAGCCACCTTATGACGGGCTCTTATAATACGGTAATTTTGGTATAAATTGTTGATCATCGTATGTAGAAAAAGAAATATTATTTTAAGTGCATATATTCGTCTAACTATACTAAAGATAGTATATATGTGTTTGAGATAACAGATTTATAACCGATGTAGGATGGCATATTGCTATCTATAACTAAGTTCAACGTGGAATGCTTCGAACAACAATGATAGGAATGTCATCAGATTCACATATGGCCATAAAATGTATTAGAGCTTTAATGTTATTTTATTCTAGCAAAGTGCATTTTGTACACTTAAAATAATAAAAACCTATCTCTTAAGAGCGTATACAATGAATTAAGTGAAGTTTTTGGAACGATTCAGACTGCTTCTAAAGTCATTTAAATGTTTATATATTTCTAGACTAATTTATAGTAAAATTCTTTATAAAATTGTATTGGTACATCGTCTTGTTTAAATGCTCCTTCAAAATTGTATAAAATGTATACACTTCGTATCTGGTCAGGATGAAACTTCTATCGTGACCGGATCCGTTCTAGCTTAATAAGGTAGAGCTTTATTGTAACGGTCTATATATGTATAGATTTGGAAGTTTAGAGCGTTTGTTTGCATTTTTTAAAAGCGAGGTTAAAGTTTGAGATGACATTATTGAATTGATAACAAATAAATGTGTGGATGAAACACTCTGTGCTAACCTATAATATACATTATTACTATAAATTAACATTATTATTATAAATTATTTTACTTTTTTATATAATTATATTATAATTAAGATATTATAGTTCTATGTATTCTTTTTATTTATTTATAATACCCGACTTACGTTAGGGAGATGATCAGTACGTTTTGTTAGGAAATATAATTATATTTTTCTTAGCAAAAATATTAATTTTTAAGTTTTCGTACAACAACAACAACATAATTTTTGTTTCATCATGTCTGTCTGTCAGTCTGTCTATTCATTTCTTAAGAGTGTAGTCTTTCGTTCGAGCTGCCAAATTGACTATACTAATATAATCCTACACTACATAAATAATTAAGCGGGATCCGGATTAGGAGATTCACCACTTAGTAGCGGCTGCTCAGAGTTGATGTAACCGATTAGATTACTATAAAGATAGAATTGTTTTTATAAAAATATGTCAGCAGAAAGTGCCTCTTATAAAAGTTAATTACTTTTTACAAAATGTAGGAAAAAAATCTTGTCAAGCAAAACAACATGAAATGATGACGGAAATCATTTTATTGGATTATAGAACCCTTAAAATATCAAAAAAAAAACATGAAATTCATTCTTAAATAACATTCCTCAATTTTAGCTAACCGTATTCAAATTGTAACAGAAAGGTATAGAACTATATTTACTGAGTAATATTTTTATTATACTACATTCGTAAATTGAGTAAAATATAGTATTGGCTTTATATTCGGACGGTTATACTAAATAAATATTTGTCAGAGCAATTCAGTTAACACGACCCTCGCGGCGTCTGTTGGAGCATAAACTATAAGCCAGGTCAGGTTTGTTGTGATATTTGCAGTTATTTTGTATTGGAATCGTTTTGTAGTTATTTGAGTAACATTTTAGTATATTTTTATGATTCAATTTGTTTCTGCAACTTTATAGACAACTTAGTGTGATCACTTAAGACGTTTAGGTTCGATTTCCATTTATTCCACATTATTTAAACTTCTTAACTCCCATAACAAGACATTATAAGGTCACTTGAGATGCAATTTTTCTAATATTTTCCACAAATAATATATATGTAAGCAAATGTTTCAAACCAAAACCTGCTATATTTTTATCGCAATTTCATCGCATTGTTCGTGTGCTAACACTCAGCTCTGTTCTAACAACTGAAACATGACGAAGTTCTTGAATATTGAGTAGTGGTCCTTGTTACGTTACGAGGCTACTCTTTAAAAATACTCGACGAAGGTTATTAGATGTTGTTGGTTTTTAAGATGCTGAATCTAAAAAACAGAACAGAACCTTTATATTATTGTCTTTCTGTTTGTATAGTAAGTAGATTTAAGTCGCACTGCACTTACTACCTGCTTTATTATTTGTATCAAAGAGTTATAAAAAATATGAATGGACGAATGATGCTTTTTATTTTGTTACCAGGGCGAGGAAATGAATTAATTCACTGCTCCTTAGAATTACCCCTGAACAGAATCCACCACCGTCGCGTTAACAGTTAGGCGCTGTGCCTCTGGGTAACGAAGGCATCTGAAATATATTTTTTTACTAACTGATTGAAGACCTGTCCACTAATTAAAGTTAATAAAAAAAAAACAGATTTAATTAGAGGTTAGATAAATAAATCCATATTTAAAAATAAATAATATCAAATCTAAAATCTATACTTTCAATTTAAACTTTCATACATAAATCATAATACTTTATACGAGAAGCCGAACATTTTGATAGATCGTTCTTAAATATATCTTACTGTCATATATTTTCATTTCGTTCGTATTTTCCTTTTTGGAAACGGTGGTACAATGTAAAAATTTACTAAAGTTTACTAGTGATCGAACTACTAGGCTTGTCTGAGAGTTAATATTTAAAGAAAATATATAAAAAATTTAAAGCAGGAGATTTGTATCTGCGCCTTTTGCGAAGCGCCACGTGCCCTGCCGCTTGACCACTAAGCCATACGTTCTTCATCACGTTACGTCGAAATTATTGCATTGTTAGCGGCTCTGATGAACCAAAATTTCTACAACAAAATTAAAAAAAAAGGGGAAGAATCCTAAGTTTTAGTAAGTGTAGTTAGTTAGGTTGTAGTGTTAAAGCTGCTAGAATAAAGCTGTTAAAGCTGCTAGAACAATCCAATATTAATACTACCTACTTTTATAGTATAAAAATATCTTGAGGGAAAAATAACAGTTACAATAAAACCTTTTTAAAATTGTAAAAATAAGCAAATAAAAAGAAATACATTCAAGGAAAATAGAAGTGACGTAGATTTTATAAAGAGCTTAAAGGTAACGGTGCAAAATTCTGAATCCGTGATTCCATTTTACGACTGTCGCATGTTTATTTCGTTTGAACTTCTTGCAGGTGTTTCAGGTTATTTTGCAATGTAAAGATCTTATTTAAGGTCGATTTCTTAAATTATTGAACCATATAATTTGCTCACTTTTTGTAATACTATGTTATTGATGGTCTAACTCAATACAAAACAGTAAAGTATTAGTTTAATGCTCTTAAAGTACTATATATACACACGCATTACAAAATTTTTTCATAAACCTTTAGTACTTATTCTCGTAAGGCCGGGTTATGTGAGATTGTACTCAGCACGGAAAAACGGACAGGCTACGGAGAGGTTATTGAGTAAGGAAATTCGACCGCCCTATGAAAGATATAAGACAAAAAAGTAATTTAATAATAAAAAATATGTACTGTATTTTATTGCGTCTATAAAATACAATCTCAGAACCATCTTAGTCATGAGACGATCCTTAAAAGGCATTTTGGGTGTTTTAGGTTTATATTTATTTTAGGTATTTTGCGTTATGGGTTCATGAATTTATTGAAATTGTTTGGAAATTATAGCAGGATATTTTGGTACGTGTAGTTGAAATGAAAAAGGATATCTACACACCTTACTTCAGTGAAGTAATCATTGTTGTTGATGTACGGTCTACTGAATAGATGAAAGTTTTCACTTATAATTATTATTTTTTTACCTTCACGCTTTATCCCGCACATGTATGGGAACCTAGTGTTAAGACATTCCTATTTTCCGTCTTTTTCGAGGAATTGCGAGTTGAGTGGCGGAACCCGTCGCCGCGATTTGCCTAGTTACCAGAGTGAAGAAAAAGAATACGAAAAATCCATCTTTCCAGAGTGGGAATGGAATCCATAAACCGTCGCGTTTACAGACAAGACCTCCACAAGACAAGACGAAGTGTCTTGTGTCTTTTCCATGTCACGCCCTGTTTGCTGGACATTTACTGTTGGATGGCGGATTTCAGGCTGTGTCATTCGTTCTTGTCCAGCCACCGGTGCTACGAAGTGATTGATGATAACTGATTCCTCGAACAAGGAATAAGCTTTCGTTGCACTCACAAGTAGACTAGATAAATGCTTTAAGAATAAATCTCACCAATTTAAAATAACATCGTGTAAGACTAGAAAACGGTTTTTGTTTAACCGCAGATTTATGTTTATTTTCAGTGTAATATATTAAATCATTTTTTTAATAATTTCAGGTACGATTTGTAAAACACAGCTTAGATGGTAAGAAATGATCTATGAGCCAATCTTTGTTTTCTATATTTTATAATAAAATAGTACCGTTACTTGAATGTACAGAGGTCACTGTACAGCCAATTAGAATCTAGAGATTTTGCATGTAGATTTTAAATTCAAAAATAGTCGTATAGTGTAGTCGTATATGTATAGTGTAAAACGCGTCCCTAGATTACTAGAATGAGAGAGTGGAAGTAATGTATTTCTATGAATAATTATTTAAAGAAACTTAACGTTTGTCAGTTAAAATCTCTCTTCGTAAAATATCTCATGGTCAAACCGAAACCAACGCAAGCAAAGCTACGAGCAGGAAGTAAGTGTTTCATAGTAAGTATTTCAATGTATAGCAGATGTCTCTAGTTAGCACATGTCGTCCCATGCTACAGTAACGTCGTATGCAGGTTTCATGTACGTAGAATTTACATAAAATATTTGTTTAATATTTGCACATTAATATTTTCTCTTCCTATATAACTTATGCTCTGCTGTGACATTAGCAAAAATTGAAAGAAGTCAAATCGGATGTAATACTGCAACAATTTGAGAATTAGAGAGTATTATTATAGTTAGTTTTTTTGCTAACATAGGATTTTCACGTACTTCATTTTTTTTCCAACAAATCCAACTTAATATTAGTTATTTTGTAACAGATAAACAATAAAAAACATACAAAGATAGATTGACCTTTTAGAACTATGGGATCTTCCTCCTTAAAGGGTAGATATGAAGAGATTAACAGTGGACGAAGTAAATGAGATATATAGGGACCATAGAGTAGTAGAGCGCTTCATTCTCTCTGGCCAACTCTGTAATGTTTATATCGTGAAACCAAAAAATGTACTGTGTTTTGAATAAGGATAATATTAATACTTATTTCATATAAAAGATTTCTGTAAATAGAATTTAAATCTAAACCCAACGTTTCTTATAATCACAATAATAGTTTAAAATATACATCGTAATATTGATTGCTTAAATAAATTTTGTACCAATATTTCCGTTCAAACGACGATAGAGAAAGTTATTTTCGATATTCAATTACAGCGTGCTGGCACAACAGAGAGCCACGTAACAACATTGTGCAGACAATCAAATGTTAGAAGTTTCAGCTTTGAATGGGATAAAATGAGCGCTGTAGCGCTTTCCTTTCAAACAATTGTTTCGTAACAACTCGACTTTGTAGCTTTATTATGATAAAGTAGTACCTTTTTGATATGACATGTTGATGTCAAAATAAGATATATCTCAGAAATATATTTAGTTGAAGAGGTCTTTAAATAAATAAGACTATAACAGTGCAGTGGGATAATATTTTTCTTTTGTTGGCAACTTGATGGTTGTGGGTTCGATGATCACTTGGGGGATATGAATAAATTAATTTTATAACATCAAAGTGCAGCCTTGACCTCTTCAGCTTCTTTTAACCCTCAATGTTTTTACTTAAGGGTAGAGTGGAGATCGTTTTATCTTAACTTTAAATCCTCTTTGTACACCTAGCTCACTATAGAATAAAAATATTTATCATTTTGTTTGAGCGTTCTCTTAAAGAAAATCAGTCATAATTTGAAATGTACTCGTCATATAAACAAACAATTCTTGGTATCAAATGTTCTTTGCTATACACTACATAATGCTAATCTTCTGAGATTACTTTGTTGTCCGTCTATTTGTCTGTATCTTTATCTACTAAGACCAATTAGATCAGAAAAATGATCAGAAGTAGCTCTGTTTTGGCCTTATTTTGAATATGTAATAATTGGTAATGGCGAGTGGCAGAATTCAATGTCACGAGCTGGCGTCCCAAAGTGGAGAAATAATTGACCCTCAGTAACTATAGTTGAACTCACGACAGCGATAGCAGATCGAAGACGTGTCATAATTATATATCTTTAATATTAATCTACCTTCTTGACCTTCCG
Source organism: Dione vanillae (assembly GCA_037178615.1). NCBI lineage: Eukaryota > Metazoa > Arthropoda > Insecta > Lepidoptera > Nymphalidae > Dione > Dione vanillae. Next base: position 811,859 of record JAZFAU010000043.1, on the reverse strand, counting down.
ATGGTGCTTAATCCTTAACATTACAACACAGTTATTAAAATACTTTGATTTGATAAAGACACTTTAAAAATATAATGCTTTCAAGAAACAAAGCTTTTGAGGTTAAAAAATTCAAGGTAAGCTAAAAAAAGACTGATCTTTCAGATTGCTGATTAAATGTATAAGCATATTTTAATAGTTAATATACGTAACAGAAATGCTTATTCACGCATGTATGTATGTAATTATACTGTGAATATTAAACGATTAAGTGGGTAAAGTGGGTGAAATTGGTTTGGGATAGGCTACGTAATATTGTACCAGCTCGCTTTGCAAACTATAAAGATCAAATATATCTTTGTCTATAATTAACGTATGTATAGTTTATTTTGAATAAAGATAATCATGAACATAAAACTTAGTTTAATAAAAATATATTTAGCCTATACTTTTTGGGATCCTCAGATTTATTTTTTTTTTTTTATTTTTTTTTTAGCTTCACGCTTTATCCCGCACATGGCAGGGTAGGCAGAGGGAACTGCAGGAACCATATGAACCTAGTGTTAAGACACTCCGTTACTTAGTCCCTGCTTACTCCGTCCCCACTTTCCGCCGTTTTCGAGGCATTGCGTGTTGAGTGGCGGAACTCAACGCCGCGCTTTGCCTTAGTTGCCAGAGCGAAGAAAATGGATGAATGGATGGGGATCGAACCCAGAAACCGTCGCGTTAGTCGCGTTACAGGCAGACGTTGCGCCTCTGCGCCACGACCGTCCTCTCTCCTCAGATTTCAGTCACGATAATCTCTTCTCAAAGGTCAACCAAAGCCCAACCTTATTCATTATGCTTCATTATGAGTAAGCTGACTTTATGTCCTTATATACCTCCGTTTCGATCCCATAGAACAGTTTCGTCTTAGTACCAGCACCTCATTGTGTACGGGAAAGCGGGTCATCGAACACTACCTACTACTGGTAGCAATTACTGGTAGCAATACCTCTTTGTATATTCATTTTGTATCTATTCTTTCTTTACTAAACATACAAAAAAAATATACTACTTCATTCGATTGTTCTAATTCCTTTTCATTTAATCTGACATTGCTTTCTTTCTTCGTCTGTTCGATAGCTTTGTCTAGACTGTTATTTTCACATTAAACTTACATAGAGTGATCAATACCTGCAATATTTATTCTAGTAATAAAATCAAATTTAACTTAATATGACAAGTACGATCTTGAAGTCTTCAACTATTCTCATAGCATTTTGGGAATACAATACTACTTGGCGTAGAAACTATTCCAATATACTATCTAATATCGCAGTTTTATTTGATAAACACTGCGACATTTCCAGCTATTATAGAAAATCATTGCAATAAAATTAAATTGTATAATTTTTGCTGGGTACTAACATCAAACATATTAATATAAGAACCAGATTTTGAATAAAGTTATTAAATTTAAATAGAACTCTAAGACGTTCTAAGTTTGGTATCGACTTCCAAAGCTTGCTAAATTAAATATAAGCTTCTTAAGCTTTCCCTTTAATTGGATATGACTAAATTGACTTTTGAAAAATAAATGGGTGATAAAGATAGAACTACATCCAAACATGAAAAATCGGAGAGAAATATTTAGGAACGTATTAAATTTTTAATATATTCTAACTTCAAGAAGAACACAGCTACGTCAGGTGTTCTCAAGTTTTATGAATCTGTTGTAAGTACCTCTGTAAGTATAAATAATCACTTAGAAAGATTTTCTTAATATTAGTTTAGTGTTACACCAGATTAAGAAATTGTGTTACATATAAAAGCTTCAACCATTATCTAACATATTTTTATTTAATATATTTACATTCTACGAGCCAAATTTTAGTTTTCTTCAATATATATTATTATGATATTTAAGAAAACTGAAATTTGTCTCGTCGTCAATCAGCCTTTTAAAGTAATTACATATTAAATAAAGAAATTATATTATACCCAACATTTTCATAAGGGCGATGTCATACGTGAAATGAGTGGGCATGAGTGATGTGCGCTTATCACACGCTTCAGGTGCCTTAACAATCTTCTTTTTATTTGATCATACAAAATACATACCTGCTTGTATAGTATACGTAAAGTAGGCGTGTTTTGATGACATTGCTTCATTTTATGTTTCTCTTTTTGTATTTTTTATATTTGAGTAATGTCTTACCTATATATGTTAAACTATGTTTATTTACTAAACAACATAAATGTGAAATTTATATAAAATAATTAAGTTATAAAATAAATCCAAATTAAAAATAACGCCTTTTCAATACTTAGTATATTTTAAGAACTATATTCAGAAAAAAAAATACCAAATACTACGTGAAGCTTTATAACTTTTACAAATGTATTCATGTACTTCAGTGTTCGTATGTATGTATGTATGTATATATTTACTTAATATATTCTCATTTTGTAATCTGACCTTGATTCCTACGTTAGACGTAAATTACAGTATACTTGTTAACTTCAATTTATTTTCTGTATTTTCATACTTTTTCATACTTTATTATATTCTCTTATCTGAAAGATGTGTGTTTATGTAAGAAAATAATACTAATAAAGTATTTCTTGTCAGATAGTTCTCACATTAGACCTGTTAAAACTATCAGCCATTATATAGTAGATAGCATTAACTGCCAGATTTCTATCCGATACTTTATCAGCAATCGGCGAAATTGGCCTTCAGTAATATAAACAATATTATAAAGCTGCAGGATAAGACAGTTCTGTGCTTATCTGGCAGCAATTTACACCGCCGCTATAACAAGATCAAATGTGAATGTAACATGAAGCTTTCATAATATACGACATTCCGCGTGTAAATTGTCGCGTGAAAAATCGACGCAACCGATACTACGGTATTATACGAGCAACACAACACACACGATATGTATTTGTTCTTACTTTGTGACATGATATTGTTGAACAGAAGTCTGTTATAAATGAGATCCAATTTAAAATTGTACGTGAAATTATATAAAATAAATGAAAGGAAAATGGGAGATAACTATAATTCTACGATTATATAGTATTTAGTTAAGATTATTAATTATTAAATTTTTATATATTTCTTCTAATTTACTTCTTTAAAATATAAATAAAATATAATTATAACATTTTAGAAATAAAAGCCATTAAACAATTTCATAATAGAACATAAAATAGTTTCACATCAAAATAAATATTTGACGTAATATTACTCTTTGTAATAGAATATTGAAAGGTGGTCTTATCGCTATTAGTGATCTCTTTTAGGCAACCTAATAGGAAGGATCTTATGAGAAAAGCGGCCGTGGTGGGAGCGGTAAATGTTGAGTATTATATTTATATACTTACACAAATATAATGTCATAAAATACATAGAATTTACGTAAATAATATATACATAACCATCTGTTATACATATACAGCTGTTACACATTATTTAATATTTTAAGTTATAGTTATAATTTTTTAAAACTGAATATTTGTATTGACATTATTCTTGGTTTTTAAATAACTTTCCAACAAGTAATAAATTCATCAACAGAAGAATGTCCAAATGGACGATTAACTTTTACACAACAATTGATTAAGTACTTTAAGTAAATGAATTTACAGGAGGTTCTTGACAATTATTGTAGATATAAATAAAAGGACAAACAATTGCCAGCGTCTGTCTGAACGTGAATGTGGATTTAATTCCCACTCGGATAATATATTATTTTCTCCTTTTTTACCCTGCCAACAAGACGAATAGCGGCGTTGAGTTCCGCAACTCAATACACAATCTCTTGAAAATTAGATGGAAAGTGCACAACAGTGTCTTAACACTGAGTTCCTTGGTCCTGGCCTGGCCTGGTCTGCTTTATATGGGATATCGCATAGAGCTATATATTTATGATTATTATTAATAAAAAAACTAGTCTTTAGAATAAATCTGACTCTTTTATTTAATTTGTAATTATGTGTAATTTGATACAATTTTGAAACATCGAATTTTTTCGATAGCTTAGTCATAAAAACCTTCTTATAAAATTAATTTTTAATTTAATATTTTAAAGTGACATCTGCATATTTATAGTAACATAAGTAGGCACTCCAATTTTGTATACAAATATGACCTAGCAACTATTTGATATGAGTCTTTTGGAATCTGTCCAAGAGCTCCAGCCACTTACGTTAAAAGTTTTTTATTATTTTTTAAATTTTAATTATATTACTATTTATTAAATTTTTGCTTTAAATATAATGATTTACAAAAATAATTTATGTATAGAAATTTGGTACAAATGTTAAATTTGTAATAGCTTAGTGTCATCCAACCACTATATATCTTCTTACTAAATAGTACAGGAAATCGTCTTAGAGCACTTTTCAGGAAGCTTAGCTGTACCCACTAGAATTACAGGTGTTTCCGTTCGATAACAATTGGTATTGGCTGTTCATATACAATAGAGTAGTGCTATTACTATATGTGAAAGTTTTAAGGAATGTATATTTGTTGTGGTTTCAACCAAAAACTGATGAACTAATTTAGATGATCTTTGTAGTTATAAAGCTTATACATCAGAATAACATAGGTGCTTTAATTTGTGATAAACAAATATAATTCACATTACAAGTTGTAAACAATTAATATGGTAGTTTAAGCGGACTAAGCCGCGGGCGGGGCGTTATTAAGTAAGTATTTAGTTTATCAATATGTGCTGCAATACTAACGTTACGTATTCAGGAGGAGACTGACTATATACACGTTTATATAAAAAGTTAGCATCATATTATGTAGAAAGTTAAGCTGAGTGCTGTTTGAAGCTGCGTGACACTTCGTTAGTCACAGTAAAAGCGTAAACCCTCGAATATTCCTGTTCTTGAAAGAAGATACATTTATAATTGTAACCTCTTCGCAAGGTATGAAGAGGTTGCATTTATTAATGGTCTTAATTTTGTGATCTTAAATTATAAAATAGATAAATTTTGACATAGCTTTTAATTGTAATTGCTGCAGTTTTAGGTTCGATTCCCGTTTGAATCCCTTACTCACCTATTCCCTAAATACTACAACTTACGGTTTGCGTTCTAGTCCTTACGTTGCAATGCGTACATTATTAGAGTTAGCTGAGCAGGAACGTGATACTTACCCCAAAGCTGCTGCAGTCCTAGAGAATGATGTATACGTTGATGACTGTCTTACTGGTTCGGATTCCCTTGAAAATGCTCGTATCCTTAAATCTGAACTTGAGAATATTATGACTTGTGGTGGTTACGAGCTTAGGAAATGGATTAGTAACAAACCTGAACTTCTCGCAGACTTACCTTCAGATCATCTGCAGCTGTCTCACTCTTTTCAAGATCCTGATAACCCTCAAACATTTGCAGTCCTCGGTGTCCTTTATAACCCCACCAGTGATGCATTTACTTACCGTTTTTCATTTCAACCTACTGAGACAGTCACAAAGCGCAAGATTTTGTCCTTAATAGCCAGAATTTATGATCCTTGCGGTTGGATATCCCCTGTTGTATTAAAAGCAAAATTATTTATACAGAAATTGTGGCTGTCTGGCCTTTCCTGGGATGATGTACTTACCCCTGAGCTAACCCTAGAATGGAACATTTTTATTAGAAACCTTGAGTGTGTTAAAGATATTTCAATCCCGCGGCGTGTCTTTACCGACAGTTCCTTTTCCTATTCCATACATGGTTTCTGTGATGCGTCAGAATCCGCCTTTGCCGCAGTAGTGTATTTAAGAGCAGAAAATCCTTCAGGCCAGTGTTCAGTTCATCTCCTAATTTCTAAAACTAAAGTTGCCCCTATACGTACCCGATTGACTATACCTAAATTAGAATTACTTGGTGCTACCCTGCTTACTAAATTAATTAATCATGTTGTCCCTGAATTACGAAAGTCAATCCAGTTAGACTCCATCACTACCTGGACCGATAGTAAAATTGTGTTGGCCTGGCTTAAGACCCCTCCTCATAACTTACAAACCTTTGAAGCCAATCGAGTTTCCCAGATATCCTGCTCAGAAGTTCAATCAGAGTGGCGGCATATTCCTGGTAATGTGAATCCGAGCGATTGTGCATCCCGTGGATTAACAGCATCAACATTACTTAAAAATTATTTATGGTGGTCCTGTACCTGGTTATTACTTCCTCACACCCAGTGGCCCGTTGCAGAGTCTAATACTGATTCTGATCCTAATCTTCCCGGACTTCGTTGTTTGTTAACCACTACTTCCTTACCTGCACCTGATCCATTATTCTTACTTGAACGTTTTAGTTCCTTTACAAAATTAATTGGCGTGACCTGTTATATGTTGAGATTTGTAAATAAAACCCGAAACTTACCCGTTGAGCTATCTGTATCTTTATCTACCCAAGAAAGAAAGCATGCACTCCTGTATTTAGTAAAAATAGTACAGTCTTATTGTTTTTCTGATGAGCTGAGTTTGTTAAAACGTGGCGTTTCCCTGCGGTCTTCCCTAAGACGACTCTCACTCTTTCTTGACAAAGAAGAAATCATCAGAGTCGGTGGTCGTTTACGAAACTCTAATCTTCCTTACGATGCTCGTCATCCTATACTCCTTCCTAAAAGGTGTCATTTTGTTACCTTATTGATATCCCATTACCACGTAGAAAATTGTCATGCTGGAGCCAATGCACTTCAAGCTTTATTATCCCGTGAGTTCTGGATATTGTCTGCTCGCAGAGCTATCCAGAATGTAATTTTTAAGTGCCTCCCTTGTTATCGCCTTAAAACTGCCACATCTCAACCTCCTATGGGTGAACTCCCTAGAGATCGTGTTACTCCTACCCGTGCCTTTGATGGTGTTGGAACAGATTTTGCCGGCCCATTCCTGACCAAAACCCAGGTGTTTAGAAATAAAAGATTAGTAAAGAGTTACCTTTGTGTTTTCGTGTGTCTTTCTACAAAGGCAGTCCACCTTGAAGTAGTTTCAGAATTATCAACCGAAGCCTTTATCGCTGCATTCTCTCGTTTTGTTTCCCGTCGCGGTCTCCCTAGTTTAGTAAGATCAGATTGCGGTAGAAATTATATAGGAGCTTCGAACTATTTAAGCGATGTTTATGATTTTTTAGTTAAAAATAAACTTGATATTAGTGATAACCTCGCTAAAAAGGATATAAATTGGTTATTTGACCCACCTGCCTGCCCTCATTGGGGAGGATTGTTCGAAGCAGCCGTTAAATCTGCGAAAACCCACCTTAAAAGAGTGATTGGCGAAACTCCTTTAACGTTCGAGGAATTAACCACGATTTTTGCTAAAATTGAAGCGGTATTAAATTCCCGGCCGTTATGTCCCTTATCTAATGACCCTAACGATCTAGAAGTTTTGACGCCTGGTCATTTTTTGATTGGCCAACCTCTTAGTGCTTTGCCGGAGTATCCCTATAACAATGTATATATATATATATATATATATATATATATATATATATATATATATATATATATATATATATATATATATATATATATATATATATATATATATATATATATATATATATATATATATATATATATATATATATATATATATATATATATATATATATATATATATATATATATATATATATATATATATATATATATATATATATATATATATATATATATATATATATATATATATATATATATATATATATATATATATATATATATATATATATATATATATATATATATATATATATATATATATATATATATATATATATACACATATATATATATATATATATATATATATATATATATATATATATATATATATATATATATATATATATATATATATATATATATATATATATATATATATATATATTGAGAACATCATAACACACTTTTGTATACGAGTACAGAAGTTTACATTATTTCTAAATATTTAATTAGAAGTGGCATTTCCGCTCGCTGTACAATTTCATTTAATTTTCAAATGTCTGTAACTTAAACGAAAACAATAAATGAAATAAAAATACACTCTGTTCTCATTCTAAACCAATTTTCGAGACATTGTATGGCGGAACTACAGTGAAGAAAATCAAAATTTATTCTAGTCAGGAAATAATCAAACCCACAGTCTGACGCTATGACGCTGCGACGATATAATATATTAATGATAAATATTATATTTAATTTCATATACAAGCATTTAAATTTAAAATTTAAATTTTAACAAAATATGCTCATGCTTTGGTCTTTTATTATTTTAAATTATATTTAATACTGCAGTAAGTTCCGCTTAATACTATAAGTAAAATTCTTTAAAACTTTTTCTCTAAAACTTTAACTCTAAGACCATGAAATGAATGACCATGTTAATGATAACTGGAGTTTGTACATTTATCTACCTAATTACAAAGCTTGGATAATTATAAAAAAACAAAGCTCATTTGTTTACAATAAGTGAGCATTTTTTGAAAAAATAAATATAAAAATGGCATTTACATAATAATAACGAATTGTTGATCTGCGTTTATAATAGGAAAAACTTGTCTTCATTTAATTCTTATTTCAGTAGGATTTTAAAAGCATTCCTAAACAATATACTGTCGTCAATTATGTAAATATGAACCCGGAAACATGACCCGACTCATAACAAAAAGCGTGACGTCGATTCTGATACTAAGTACATAAAACCTTAAATTTAGAAGTGCAGTATAGAATGTACAGAGAAACAGTGTGTTATATACATTTGATTAAAGCTAAAGCTAATGTGCTGTGCTGTGTGCTGCTGATATTATCAAACTCTTCGACGTACTCTCCACGTTACCCTCAAATATATAATATTTACTTGACGGTGAGGTAGAAAGTACGACAAGACACTTAGTTTTCTTCACGTTGCGTCACTATATTATATCAGAGCAAATAAATTATACACATCTCTGGATCGGCCTCGGCTCCTATTGTAGCCTATACTGTGTACCTTGAGAATGGAACTGAACATCGTAATTGGTTTTCTCAGGGTTCAATCGACTAAAAATTCAGACGATGTATTCAACGATGTATCTTTAAAATAGCTTTTTATTGCTTTCAATATATATGTTTAATTTAATATTTTAATAACATATACAATTTAATATATATTTAATGATATTAAATTACATACAAGGTGATGAACTCACCTTGTGAAATTCCCACGCTGAAGGATAATAATAATAATAATAATTCTTTATTGTACACCCAATAATATATACAGAAATTACAAAATAAGAACATACGTTGGTACAAAAGACAGCCTTAATGCAGAGGAAATAGCAAAATTGAAGTAGTGATGGGGTGCAAGTAATATTTAAGTAGTGTATAAAACATACATAAATATGTACATACAAATAAACATATACATACATACATACATACATACATACATACATATATATATATATATATATATATATATATATATATATATATATATATATATATATATATATATATATATATATATATATATATATATATATATATATATATATATATATATATATATATATATATATATATATATATATATATATATATATATATATATATATATATATATATATATGATTGGATTGAACAGAATACAGTTAAGAAGATGAAGTATATGAGTATTCCTGCGAAGGCGGATCGGGAGTCACTTGAGTTTCTTACAAAAATCTGAAATATGATCATATTTGCGTAAACCAAATATGAAGCGAATTTTGAAGGCGCTCAAGTTTATCTAATTGGTCCTCTCTTAGGTCAGGGTAGCATATGTCAGCATAATCAAGAATCGGTAAAAGGAGAGTATTTGCTACCAAAATTTAATTGGTACTGGAAGAAAATTACGCATGCGTTTAAGAGATCCTAATGACGCAAAGATCTTTCTACTTACCTCCTTATTTGTGAATCCTATGACATATGGTAGTCCAAAGTGATTCCAAGATCTTTTACCGTTTTACTATATGGTAAGGAGTAATTATTAAGAAATACTGGCGGTAAAGTCGAAGCATCTATTTTTGATATATTCGATTTATTACGTTGACTTAATATGACAAGACAAAGGGCGGTTCTGATACCCGCCTATATACCAAAGCGATCCAAAGCCAGAAAGAAAAGTTTTAATAATGTTAATTATACTTTGAACATTTTACTTTAAATATTTAAAGTTTTTGTAGTTTCATGTCATTATAGTTCATCTCACATATAGCTCGGGCAGATGGAACCTCTCACTCCCACTTTCCACTTAATTTTGTTACTAGGACAAGAAAATGGAAGTAAATCATTTCCAAGAGTAGGAATCGAATGTATTACAGTCATGTCAGACGCTATATCGCTACGCCATAGTTAAAGTTACAACGTTTTATTCACAGAGAGCACGTAGTAGTTAATATCTCATTGAAAACAATGTTTGTATTCGAAATACATTCATTTCTTCATTGTACTTGCGGCTATAATTTACTTCGACTGAAAGCGATCTATTTATTTTTTTATAATTTATGAAATTGTATTTTTCTCTACACAATTTTTTTATAATTTATTTACTAAAAAAAAGTATATATTTTAGTTTTCTCCTCCCATTTTGTAAATTACATCTAAAGTAATACAACTTTGTATTGTATGAACTTTTTATTGTGTAACTTCAGAGAAAGCAGAATAACAACTTCCCACTTCAGTCTTACATCAAACAAAAAAGATGAATCAATACGAAGCCAGATAATAGACAGGTCCTGACCTTCAAAATTAGCAAGACGACGGAAACTCAAGTCATTCCTTATGAACACAGCGACTCCGGCATGACGCATGAAGTTATGCTCCAATTTGTAGCCAGGGTAATGAAGATAGGCTGTGTCACTCGGTCTGACAATTTGTGTATCGGTCAGAAACAACAAGGCCGGCCGAGCCGTCTCAAGGTGGTAATGGACGGCATTCAAGTTGGAATGAAGACCCCTGATGTTACAGAAATCCACTTTAAGCGTGGAAGGGGTTGCCGTAGAGCGCACGCCTCGTTTGCCTTGTCTATTGCGCGGTTCTGTGCCCTCCCCAGAATTCGACGGACAGCCTGACTCAGGGAGGGATTCTCCCGCACCGGGGGTGCTGGTACCCTCCTGGGGTAGAATCTCTTTCAGTACCGCTGTCATATTCGGGGAAGTGTTTGGGGTTGGACTCCGGAGCTCGGCATTGCCTAATGCGAAACGCAGTGACAAAAAAAGCCACTACTTAACGCCGGTTTTAAATGCCGAGGGTGGTTATTATCCGGTCGAGTCTAACCAAGGGTTGTCAACACTGACAACATGACTCTACCACCTGTAAAAACCTCCCCTCCTCCTCACCTCCCTGCTCTCCAAAGTTATGGAGAGTATAATAAACAGCCAGCTGCTGGATTATCTAGAGGATCACCAGTTGATCAACGACCGTCAATAAAGCTTTCGCCATGGTCGTTCAACTGGCGATCTTCTAGTTTACCTTACTCACCGTTGGGCTGCAGCTGTCGAAAGCAAAGGCGAAGGCCTGACAGTTAATCTGGATATGGCGAAAGCCTTTGATCGTGTGTGTCATAGAGCACTCCTAGCAAAACTTCCATCGTATGGGCTTCCCGAGAATTTGTGCAAGTGGGTCGCTGGCTTTCTTACCGGGCGTAGCATTAAAGTCGCTGTCGACGGTTTTTGCTCTGATTATTTTCCCGTAAATGCCGGCGTCCCCTAAGGCTGTGTGCTGTCCCCCACGCTTTTCCTTCTGCATATTAATGACATGTTAGAAGATTCTAACATTCATTGCTATGCAGATGATAGTACTGTGGACGCCGTATACTCCGGCCGTGCAGGTCTTTCTCGGGAAAACGTCGACGATTGCCGAATGAAACTTGTGTCTTCTATTGAGACCTCCCTCAGTAATGTCTTACTATGGGGTGAAAAGAATCTTGTTCAATTCAACCCCCAGAATACTCAAGTTTGCGCTTTAACCACTAAAAAAATCCTTTTGTCGTGTCACCAGTTTTTGAGAACACTTCTCTTAAAGCCTCGCCTACTATCAGTATATTGGGGCTCAGCGTTTCGAATGACTGTCAGTAACGCGATCATTTGTATAGCAAGGCCAAGTTGGCCTCGAAGAAACTGGGTGTCATCGGAAGAGCGAGACAGTACTTCACGCCTGCACACCGATTGGCTCTGTATAGAGCCCAGGTTCGGCCACACATGGAGTATTGTTCACATCTCTGGTCTGGGGCACCCCAGTATCAACTTGAACCATTTAATCGCATACAGCGTAGAGCCGTTCGTATCGTTGGGGACCCAAATATCTGTGAAAAGCTAGACACTTTGGCGCTGCGTAGAGACGTTTCCTCGCTGTGCGTTCTCTACCGCTTATACCATGGGGAGTGTTCTGGAGAACTTTTTGATATGGTGCCTGCCGCTGAATTCTCCAACCGCACAGTACGACACAAATTAAGATATCATTCCCACCATCTGGACACGTGGAACTCTTCTACTGTGCGGTTCCGTAGGAACTTTTTTCCACGCACCACACTAATGTGGAATAGCCTACCTGCGGCAATGTTTCCTGATCGATACGACATGGGTGCCTTCAAAAAGCGCGTCTACGTCCACCTTAAAGGCCGGCAACGCTCTTGTAAAACCTCTGCTGTTACACAGGGCCGTGGGCGTTGGTGATCACTTACCATCAGGTGACCCGACCGCTCGTTTGCCTTGTCCTTCCCATAAAAAAAAAAAAATAAAAAAAAAACAAAAAAGATAAACCGTCACAGAAGCTTTAATTTTGGTGCATTTTTATGTCTTTTACAAAATGGTAGTAAGAATGAATCAAAGAAATAAAATATTTTATGTATTATATATAGTTCTTCGGAGTCAAACGCTGCATTACTTGTAATGGTAGGTGAAGTTTTTACAAACAATTATCTCTCCTAATTAGGATAAATGTACAATATCAAATCTAAATCTGCCTGTTTTTCATATAACACAACGCGTATCATGCATATAGTATGGAGTACGGATTAATCGATTGCGGCAGGAAGTGACGACCTCGTAGAGGGATGCGAGGAAATTGGGATCATTAAATTCTACGGCTCTGTGGTTTGGAACCACATTTATCTATGTAACATATACGTTTCTAATGCAAAATATAATGTCACAAGAAGTTATGTAGTGTAATATTCTCTCTAGTGTAATATTATATGGTAAGCTAAGAGTATATGTTTGTATGTGTAAGGCTTTTTTTACGTACTTTAATTATTAAATAATAATTGGGCATATGTCTTATTTCTGACGTCGCATAACTGACTATTGCCCAAAAGCATATAAATTGTTTATCGTTCCTTCTTCCTTCCGGTACATCCGGTACAAAGCTCTCTCAAAGCTTAATATTTATAAGACCACCAAAATACGAAATTCTTAAAACTTATTTAATTTTTGGAAAGAGCTTATTATGTTTTATATCCCTGGTGCTTTGTTTTGGCTTCTTATTTGAAAACTTTGCCAAAAACTTTTCATTATGAATAAATCCTTTACGTAGGAATATTTTGTACTTTTGTCAACAGACAGAGTATATCACGTTGGAAATAAAAGTCCAATAAAAGTTGTTGTCACATACATAGGTACATCATGTCCATTAAATTAATCTTTCTGTATAAGTTGTTACATTGTATGTATTATGTCAAGCATATAAATATAAACAAAAAGAAAATATAGTATTAAGCAAAGTCGCTTAGATTTTGAGAGCAATATTAATATCATTATCTTAATAATTAGCCACGATTTTATTTGATTTCTTACTAATTCGATTGAAATTTTTACATTAATTAATTTTTACATTTTTATAGATATATTTAACTAGAACGTGGTATTATTTTGTTTTGGAAATGAATTTATCTAAAAGGGCTATAGTATATTTTTTATGATACAACATGCATTATACATACATGCAACTAACACATAACTTATTGTAACCAAAACAATCTCGGGTACTTAGAACGCTATTTACATTTGACAATACAAGCATAACCGGAGATAACTTTTGGCACATAACATGCATTGTCTCTAAACATGCGGAACATGTTTAATGACATTAGTGAATTAAGTATATATAGTGGTATATAAAAGAAAATTTACATTTCCTCGTTTTAGTGAGAAATTGTGACGTTGAGTTCCGCGTTAATAAACCGGAAATATTTTGGTATATAAAAATTTTGGTATGTTTAACATAAGTAGGTAAGGATAGAAACATACAATTAATTTAATTAAAATAAATGAAGATCTATTAAATAGTTTTAAAATTAATCTCCCCCACAGCAACGGTTCCCGCTGCAACTGCATGCGACGCTGGCAAATGTCCAAGCGGTGGGTTTATAGGTGCAATATGTCTGTCTGTCTGTTATCTTGATTCTTAAATAGTACAGAATAATTCGTTAATACTGTTATATAAAGTTTGTAATAAGTTCCAAATCAGTAATTTATGAAGTTTTCTCGAAGAAGACGTCACAATTTTAAAAGTAAGTGATGCATGTACGTATGTATATATGTGAAAGTATGTGATGTGTGTATGATTAAGGCAATGTAATATTTGTTCTCTTCGAGTATGCTTCTATCGTTAGCGTGGATGAAAACTTAAAAAACCGTAAAGAATCCTCGTTTTCTGTAGATTACAATATAAAGCTAAAAATATATTACACAGAGAAGGTTTCCTTTACCTTTAAGATCAGAGTGAAATCGAATCTCACTCACAAAAACATGTAATAAATTTTCATTTGTCTAGAAATAAGAGCTTGTTGTTGACTTGTTGTTGACATCTTTTCTGATCTTAACACTAGACTAGGTTCTCTCTGCCAACCCACATAGCTTTATAACATCCAATAATATCACTATTTATATTTGTATATTCGTCACAAAGAAGATATATACGTTATTGTCAATGTTTATGAAATGTAAATTTTAATAACTTTCTAACTAGTGACTTCAATATGATGTTCATGAACAAAACATTTTTCAACAACTTTTTTAATTCTTTTTTTTAAAATACAAACAAATATTTATTTATTTTGTCAAATAGTTAATATACGAGAAACAATTACGTCATAATAATTAACGTTTTAAACCCCTTTAATATAAAATACCACATTATAACAGAATTTTCCATAAACCCGACTTAAAACGAGCAGAAAAACAAAAATACAGTAGTTCATCAGAAAAATATGTTGAAAGTGAATTATTTTTATAAGATTAAAACGAAAATAAACTCAAACATTCTAGTTTTTATTAAACATAACGTTTCAAAGCTAAATTATTTATAATGAAAGATTAATATTTACTTTGGTCCATAAGCGCACCCCCGGGAGACTTGACGGAGTTCATCAGTTTTTAATTAAATTTTTTAGTATATTCATATATTTACATGATATTTGTTCATAGTATTCTATTTTTAACAATTAAATTACAGTTTCCCTTAAGGACCCTCGAGGCACAGGTGTGCAGCGTCTACTTGTAAACGCGATAGTTTGTGGGTTCAATTACCACTGGGAGAGAATTAATTATTTCATATTCATTTTCTTCGTTCTGGTATGACTGGTTGTGTAAGCGGAGTATTTTGAAACGAGGTTCCCACAGTTACTTCTACTTCCCTCTGCCTGCCTTGCTATGAGCGGGATGTACCATACCTTTTTATATAAGTTATATTAAGATCAATAGCTTGCATTAGATTCCTAAAACCTTGCCTGTAAACAATATATAAGGCGTAATACACGCATAGTACTATTTTTAATACAAACTATTAAATCTGCTAGCTTGATAGTTTGTACACGAAGAAATTCGATGTGGCCCTTTTATGATAGCAACAGAATAAAAAATGAAACCATCGTAAAAATCGGCACTGAAACGTTTCTATAAGATGTTTATAAAAGCCGTTACGTGAAAAATAAATAAACGAAAATGTATACGAATCCTAGGTAAAAGGAGTTTTCCGACATTTTCTACTTTCCGCCTTTCGATAAATTGCGTGTTGAGTGTCGGAACTCAACGCCGCGCTTTGCCTTGTTAGCAGAGCGAACAAAGTGAAAATAATTCATCCTCCTCGAGTGGGAATCGAAACCACACACCATCGGGCTTACAGATAGACGCTTCGCCGCTGCACTGCCGCAGTCTTCAAAAATTTTTAATAATAATATTACGATTTAGAAATACAGTATTGCATGTGTTGCTAACTAAATTATAAACTTTCTAGTATATTTACGAAAAAATATATATATTTTTTCATAAATAGGGGAACACGATAATTTTTATTTAAACTTAAACAAAAAAGTGACAAGTATCACATTTTAATATTTAGCTTAATGCTTTAGTGAGTTGGTATATTGGTGGCTAAGGACAATGGGGCTTCAGGCGCAACAGTCCACGCAGACCTCGCTTTTGCCTTGCATCTTTTTATTTACCTCCGGGGGAATTCAATGTTCTCACGTGACACCAACATTATTCACGACGTTCATTCAAGGTCTTCCTCATTTTCCTCATATTAAAACCAATAGTAGGAAAATGTGTCGTTTATTGCAGCTATTTTTATACCTTCTAAAAATGTAACTGCCTCAATTTAAAGACAACATAACAATTTCAAGGAAATGAGAGTATTATAAGTAGTAGAAGTAATATTAGAAAGCGTTATTTGTTTTAGTTAACTTTATTTGATATTAACATAACAATCCGGTAAACATTTACGATTATATTTACAGTATTTGTCTTTTATAAAGATATTTTAAATGAATTTAGGAAAAACGGTTGGAAATTGTAAAGTTTTCATAGCGTCTGACTGTAAACGCGAAGGTTTTGGGTTCGATTTCTACTGAGATATAATAAATAAATTTCATTTTGCTCGATAACGTTATTTCCTTAGTGACAATTCTGTCACGCGATATAAGAAATTTCGATAGTTGGATGAACTTCGATAGTTGGTTGGATGAAAAAGCAGAGGACAGAGTGTTTTAACGCTATAATTCCTTACTCTTCCCTTCTACATACTAGATACATTGTGTAGATAAAAAGAGAGAGAGAAAAGAACCGCTGATACCGAGGGAATCTAGTGCTAAGACACTCCATTCTCCGCTTTCCACCTTTCGAGGAATTGCGTGTTGAGTACCCAAACACTGCGCTTTCCTAGTTGCCAGACCGAAGAAAATGGAAATGCAATAATGTTTCTTCCCCTCGTGAGAACCGAACCCACAAATCGTCGCGTTTACAGACAGACGCTGCCCTCTGGGCCACGACGCCCCTCGTTATATTCCTGATTACATTTAATCTTCTTACGGGGAACATCGTCACCGCTAACGATGTGGAACAAAGTATCCGCGCCGTTTAGATAACTTTGAATGTTGTAAGTAAAGGAGGAATCGCGTGTTGCTCACTCCCATAACGCATGATGTCATACCATATACATATATATGACATGCCAATATCTTTTTACGTTATTTTTATTTTTTCTTTTTACTTAATATGATATTAAAACGTGTGCTTTTGTTAGAATGTTTTTTAACGCTTAATATCGACAGAAGATGCTAGAGGAGATGCTAGGAGTTTTATTTAATTTCTAAATATCAATAGATAAGTTTTGTGTTGGTTTATACTATAGGCCAATAACGGCCTATCATAGTATCTAATTATAGGACGGTCGTGGGTTCGATTTTTACTAAGAAAATAAGTTTCATTTTATCTAGTACGAAGATAAGAAGCGACGTTGAGATCCGCCACTTGACACCCAACATTTATGAAATTAAGAATGGAGTACTACCAGCGTTCCCTATAAAAATATTGAACGAAACACAAAGTGTTATAAGTCATTACTTAACACTTAAAATCTTTATACTTTATTTAAAAGTTAAATTCAAGATCTACAATTAACCCTCGCTACAAAGCCTAGCCTAGATAAAAATGTAAAAATATGAATTTTATTCTAGATGAAAAATAATGAAAACAACTGGCCTTATATTTTGTACATAATGTGACATCTACTGGAGCCCGGCTCAGCACTTCATCCCTTCAACAACCAAACTACCATACGTGGAGTGCATTTGTTATAAGCAATATTATAATAACTATAATTTAAGAGATCAACTCTAAGCTGTATAGAGAAAGTTTGCTATTACTAAATAACCCTTGTAATTGTTATAACAGCATCTAAGTAAAGTGGATATTCGTAGTGGATAGCGTCTCAATGAACATACATATATGTGATGGTTTAAGTTTCAATTCCCACTTAGGGGATTGTTATATATAATATATACTTAATATAGTAGTTGATATAAAAAAATTGTAGATAATTACGCCATTCTGATTACAAGGACTTGTTTAAATGAATTTAGGAAAAACGGATAGAAAATCTCCGCTACTAGGTATTTTTTGCCTTAAAAAAATAATATTTTTCGATGATACTATTTGTTTGTTATTTATTAATAATATTAACTGAAGTAAAATAATTGCGGAACGAAATATCATTTGCTAGTACAATTCTATAACTAGAAGACTAGGCTATCTGTTCTATAAAATTATAGATTTTTTTGCAGTAACCTTTAATTTTCATACAAGGAAAAACTAATTTTATTCTATAATTACTTATACACGTATGTTTTCATATATATCCACTAACTTTCTATAAGGTTTAATTTTAAGCATTATAAAATTTATAATACTCATGGACCTTTCTGATAAAACTTTTAACTATTATTAACTTCAACCCTTTAATAACGACTATAAAAGCTTTCTATAAGCTTCAATTTTAAGAATTATATAATTTATAATATTCATAACTAAATGGACCTTCGTAATAAAACTTCTAACTATTATTAACTTAGACCCTTCAATACTGAAGTTTGAAGTTCTTGTAGTACTCTAAAGGGCTATTTTTCCTTTTACAACCCTTTTGGGTATCTAAATACTTTTGATAATGTTTAGCATAACTATTGGTAACACAGATAATATTCTCATGCCATTTTGGAGGATTAGGGACGTATTCGATTCATAGATTGTGAGTTCGTATCCTACTTCATTGTTTATTAATTTGTTCTTATGTATTAAAAACTTTTCAAAATAAAAAAGCTTTTAACACAATATGACACGCTTACGAACCTAGCTTATTAAGTTCTTAAACAGTATCATTTTACTACTATTTGAAATCATTTACTAACATTTGACGTCAGGTTTATTAAAGATTATATAAGAGAATATCCTTAAGTTAAGTTATCAAAAATAATTCTTAACAGCGTCAAGAAAGCCTTATTTTTTTACATTACATTTTTAACAATAAAACTTAAACTTTAATCTATATTTAGCTAAACTGTCTTCTAATGAGTTTCAAGTCAAATATCCAGGCTCCAAGTTGAGAATCCGGTCCCACATGAAACATTAGTCATACACTTTACAATGCAGTGGTTTTAATAAGTGTAAAGTTAACAGTATGCAAGTGCATGGTAGTACTGTCAATAGAATTTAAGTTAGTCGTTGCCGATAGTTGAGCTACTTTTGACTGAGCTGTTGATTTAAATAATACTAAGATTTTTTTAATCTTCTTAATTCGTTAACACCTCCGTAGTGTAATCGGATTATCGTGGAAGGTTCGAACCGTATTGGAGAAGTATTTTTCTTTTTACTTTAAAAATACTCCTAGTACTACATTTCGTGAGCATTATCATCCACCTGTAAACGTTTTAGTTTATGGGTACAATTCCCACTCGGGGCTGATATTTTCTTGATTTTCTTCGTTCTGGCGACAAGGCAAAGCACGGCATTGAGTTCTATCACTCAGTACACGACGCCTCTAAAAAACTGCAGAAAGTTGGAAATGGAGCATCTTGACATTAGGTTCCTTCTACCTGCGGCCTCCTCTGCCTACCCTGGGCAATATGTGTGAAATACAGCGAGAAATAAAAAAAGATCAAGTGAAGAAGAAAGAATCTTAAGTGTCTTTATAAAATTCCAGAGTGATATCACACTATAGGTTCACTAAATTTACTAATTTAATGAACTGAATATTTACTAAATAATATTTTTTCGTTAAAAAAAAATTAAATTAGTGAAATTCGACTAATCCATACGTTCTTATTAAGCTACTTCAAATCTTTTATATGCTTATTACAACGTATTTACATTTGTCGTTAGCTCTGTATTTATTCATCCGGTCACAAGATTTACCAGTTATACGCTACTTAACGTCAGCTATACACTATTTAATCATGTCTTTTTGACATGAGTGTGTCGTTAGTTACTATGTTTGACATTTTTTCCTCATAAATTGGTATATACAATCAAAATTAAATGTCTACCCTCCGTTCCAATTACGAAAAATCGAAATTATTCATTCTTTTAAATGTTCCCCTGCATCACTATTTTCAAATTTCGTTACAAGCATTATAAGATTTCTTTCACGCTTTATCTCACATATAGAAGAAGAAGCTTGAAGGAACGTGGTGGTAAGACATACAATTCGTTTCTTTTTACCTTGAGATATTACGTACTAAGCGGTAGAACTCAACTTAAATAATAAAACTAATTAATTTTCCCAACATCAGAAGCGTCACGATACCTAAAAAAATATAACAAGGTTTTTATCGTTTAATCTGTGCCTCGAAAAGCTTTTTTTCTCGGTTTAACGCTTTGGTAAGCTTTAATGCTTACGCTAACGAGGGCTTTAAGCTCCATGAATATTAGTATTTTGACCGCCACAGCGCAATAATGAAGATAAAAATATTATTTTCAATTATTCCATCAATATTAAAAACAACTAAATAAGCCAGGTAAAGCTAAAGTTTCTATAGTAATAACTTTGAAAAGTATTTAGAAACTCGTTCCGGATTAATTAAAGGACCTTCTATACTTTACAAAATAATTACCTTTTCTCGGTCATTAAGAGGAGATTCCAAACGTTTATGAATCTTTAATAACTTTGTAAGTATATGCTTATTGTAAATTGTAAATATTAAATTTGATTGAAGTTTCAT
Source organism: Dione vanillae (assembly GCA_037178615.1). Classification (NCBI taxonomy): domain Eukaryota; kingdom Metazoa; phylum Arthropoda; class Insecta; order Lepidoptera; family Nymphalidae; genus Dione; species Dione vanillae. The sequence goes on along the minus strand of JAZFAU010000043.1, from coordinate 790,881 downwards.
TTTCGATTGCATTTTTTTACTTGCTATACCTAATTATTAATCTCTACTACATATATTTTTTTAAGTAGATAATTTAATTTTTTTAAAATAACTATTAGAGAATGTAGCAAAGTGTCATAATATACTCTTTATTTTTTTTTTAAGTCAGAATTATAATAAATGTTTTGTACCTATAGCAGATTAAACAGAGATTATTTGTTTTACACTTATTTGTTATATTTAAAGTGTTAATACACGCGATGGATAGAAAAGTACTTAAAGAAAAGGGATTAAAATTTTAATACAGTAGTATTTGCACTTGCGCCTCATGGATCCTCATCCAAGTACTAACCACTAAGCCATAATGCGCTCTTCATCACGCTGCGCCCAAATTCTTAAATTCTTTTTACAGTTTATTGCGCTGTTACAACAGAAATGTGCATAGGTTTGGACTAAAGATTCTAATTATTTCATCGTGTTGGAATTGAACTCGTAACCATGTTGCTTCAAATTCTATTCTAAGTCTATATTATCCCATCCCTAGTCTCATCGAGACTGAATTAAATCTTTGTATAATTTAATACTCAATTGTATACAATCTTACAATAACCTCTGAAATTTAAATTAAAATTTAAATTTCAGAGGTTATTGTAAGATTGTATACAATTGAGTTAAAAGCCGACAAATTAATCAGTGTCGCTATTTATCCAAAAAAATACTACTATTGTATTCGACCTACCTTTGAGAATATAGTGCCAAAAATACTGAAGGTCGATCACGTGAACAGTCGACTCTTACCGAGTCGCTTTTTCCCTCATTTTCGTAATATTTACCGAAAATTCCTCCTCCTTCGGCTTGCTTCCTCCAGTAGTTTCTGTTGCGCGCTTTCTGTCGTCTAATATGAAGCATAGACGATAAAATTCATTACATATGACATTATTATACTCGTATATGTATAAACCAAAATACTAATTACAAGAATAAAATGCGTTTAAAACGTAAATTAGTGAGAAGCTCTTATTTAAGACACTTAAATAGTAATGTTTACCATCTACATTTTGTTTGTCGCAATTAAGCTGTGTTGCTGTAGAGCCGCGCTAATTACCTGCGTAGTAGAAATGGCCTGCCATAAAAGCTCGGCAATTTATAAGAGCTGAGTGAAGAATCTTCGAAAGAAAAGAACTTCTTCTGCAACTTTGATACATATTTCACACAAATCTTTGTGGAAGGAAATGTAACTGGTTTAATTGAACATAATATTATTGTAATTTAAAAATAATTGACGCTTTTAACACCTTTCAGAGTTTATTAAATCGCACCATTTTTTTATTTTTATTTAAAATGTAAAATTTTCATTTAAATTTAAAAAAATAGAAGAATCATAAATCCTATTTCGATATTTATTATTATTCTTTTTTAATTTGCTGTCGTATCTTAACTAGTTCGACAATTTAATTCCTTTTTCAATTTGTTGAGAAACATTGTGCAAGTTTATTACAAATATACTTTATTTCACACATTGTGTAGTTAGAATTAAGTGTTAGGATATTCCGTTTTCCACTTTCTGGACTGGAATTTAGAATAATTCATACCCGCAAATAGAGCCTATATGTCATATTTAACCCATATATATTATAACCTACAAACATACTGTTATTATTGACCATGAATTATTAATAACAATAATCGATTTCACAAATTTAATAATTATAGCGTTTATTCAGTTATATGAACGTTACATAGCTAGTTTAAGGTAAATTTACAGCTTATAGATAAGATTGAGGTGCTCGGAGCATTGTTTGCAAACAAAAGGCATTTCTCCTTTGAGATTTCTGTTTTAAAGTCAAGATGTTCAAACGATGATATTGTTCTGCTAAGCGATGTTTGGTGCCTCTTCAATATTTATTTCGTAGATTTTATGAGTTAATTTAAACTACTTGTTTTGATAAAAAGAAGTCCAAGTATAGAAATTACATAACTAATAATATTAGTAATCATTAATTTATTTTTATACATGTTACGTTCCCACACTGGGATCGCTTAGTCAGGCTCCACATAACTTGTTCAATATTGCATTAGATCGGAGAATTTTAGCGGCATGTAATTTTAACCTTAAAGGCATTTTCTATGTATTCTTTTTAATATAATTTCAATTAGTCAGGCTCCGCATAACTTATTCACTATTGTATCAGATCTAAGAATAATAGCGGCATATAATTTAACACTGAAAGGCATTTTCCATGTATTCTTTTAATTAATATAATTTCAACTATATATTAATAAGTAATTTCAATTATAAGACACTCTTGTCTCTAGCATCGAGCAAGTAGTCACCTTTTTAGTTATAAGTTAGAATGTAATATTTTTTTTAATAAATAAATTTAAAGATTTTGTTTTTTTTGGATCCTCCGCTGCCACCGTACTTAATTTACAGAACAAGGCGCAGATAGAATCTTTTTTAATATTGTCATATATATAAATCTCGAGCAGAAAACGTAAAACTTTAAATAGAGCCGCTTAAGTCTAACACTGTACTCTCATAGCGGAAACCGTGGATTACCAGGAAGTTTCTTGCCTTCTGATATCATGAAGAAACCGGAAACAACAATTGGAACCGGAAACCGAGACCGTTTCACTGCTTACATAATGAGTGTCGTTTCCAAATTGAAGCTACCTCGGCGTTAGCAGTCATAGCTACCAACTATTACACCACCGTTCACAATCCTACATTACTATGTTATTATAACATTAATAGGCCATATTTAACTAATCGTATTTTCATTTGTTACAGGTAATTGCTATATAACTATAAAATGGAAACGCTTCGTGTATATTTATTTATAATCAATTTATTTATATAGAAAAAATTAATGATATTTTGATAAAGATATATATTTAAATCTAATTGTATCTCTTAAATAATTTTTATATTTAATTAAAGTATTGCAATTTTTAGCACTTGTCATATTAAAAATAGTTTTACGGGTATTTTTAGGTCGAACAATATAATATAATATAAGGATAATAAATCGAACTTTATAATATAGCTTTACGCGTGTAAAGAAACAAATCAGGTTCCTTATTCAATTACATTTATTAATACTGAGTACAATTCAGATATCAAAGGGTACAGCATGACTGCTTAATGTTCTCTTCAGAATGTTCCTCCCAAGAATGGTCGATCAAATATTTATACTAGTTAATTTATACCCCCACACAGTTGACCACTCCCGATACAATTTAATGTTGCCAACTAAACTATTATAATTTAATTTTTGAAATACAATTCCATAATAAAATATATAATCAAGTATAACAATTAATAAATTATTATAACATCGGATATTACAAATATTAAAATTAATTGATAGACAAATAACGAGTAACGTTCGAAGACAATATCTTATTTCTTTATACAAATAATAATAAAATATCGATAAATTACAGTACAATTAAGTGATAAAATAACAAATCACAACACTCGGCCATCCGACCGCGTGCTCTCTCCGGAGCACGCAGTAACATATCACAACACTCGGTTAAGGTATATTTACTATGTATACAGAACAATTTTTTTAAAATTCAATTCCAAATTATTAAGAAAACAAATTTATTAAACAAAAGTAAATAAAAATTACAATAATACATAATTATACTTAACGCATTTGCACTTGTTATTATATATCCATATATTTACAAGTTATTTTATTTATATAGGTTCACCAGTGGTACTTAGAATATATAATAATAATGACCATTTTCTGCCAAGTTCACTATTAGGGTATGTTATTTCGTATTACATAATGTCCCCCACTTTTCAACTTGAACTTTTCATTGTTTCGGTCATCCGCCACGTTAGTCAAGAGGTCCAGTACAGCAGGGTCCCACAGCGGGGCAGATTTCGTCTTTCCACCTTCTCATTGAACGTCCTAGTTCTAGTCCCTTCCCTTGGATACCACAGAGTGACCTGCTTACTCCGCTTTTTCCTGGTGCAACGCAGCTTGTGGCCTGTCCAGCCCCATTTCAAATGGTTTTGTCTCTAATACCAGAATTCCTTGAATTGTCTAAAATTTTGTTTCTCAGCATATTTTTCCCAATTACAATACATAACAATAATAAATTTTTAGCTAAGTTTCCATAAACAAATACATTTCAAGGTGAATATCGCATGAAACAATAGATAGGTATCAACTTTTTCCACAAATGATAACACAAAGAAATGACAATGATATAACACAAGTTACTTAATAATGTCGTACAGTAAATTCTTAATATATTAATAAAAAAAACAATAAGCATAATAAAGACAATATCATAATGATGATACACTATGTAATGCTGAAATGAACGGTTTTGCGATATTTACGTAGGTTTTTACATACAAATTCAGTAACAATAAATAAACTAAGCTTCTAAATTATTACTTATGTTATAAAAATACCTCACCTTTTCATTATTTTCAGTATCACCTCTAACAAAGCTAGAGAAATTTCACAGCAAGGAGATTATTCATGTGTCCAAGGTCTAATTCTATCAGATGCTATTTTTACACGTCTGTTAGTGCAATATAAACAACAATTAAATCAAGATTTGAATTACCTTACCATTTAGCAGCATGATAATTTGTTTTTGATACATCTCCACTAGATCTCTTGAATAAAGGATTGCAAGAGATATTTTGAATCGTTGTATTCTTTTGGCGTGTTTGAGACGCATAAAGTAATGGCGATTATATTTAATAATTCTGTATTAAACATTTTGACATTCAAAATCTGAAATAAATTAATAGAGAAATAAAATTAAACATTTTATAATAAATTGCAATGTTAAGAAACCTTAACGACGAATAAATCTTAACAACATGAGGAATAAATCTTTTTGTTCCAATGTTTATTAAACATATTTAATCGACAATAAAAAAAATAATAGCAATATATCGTACGAAATATAGGACAATCAATTTTAAATAGATATACTAGCCACAGCAATCTGCCGCTACACAAATAGCAAATAACAATGCACATAACGCATTGTTGCAGCTTCAGAATTCGTATTTTAGCACGATTTTAATTTACCAAATTTTCATAATTATGCAAATTATTACAAATATATATTTCAAAAAAGAATAGTATAATTTCTACTACAATCATCATAGAAAAACATATGATATGAATCATATGGCCGTAGCGTTAGGTACATTAATAGAACGTTTCGCTGGGATATGTTAACCAAAGATATTTCATATGTGTTTGGCTAAGTTTTCGTTACTAAACTTTTGTATTGTAACGGAGGTCACAGAAAATTAAAGTTGTAGGAAATCTCTGGTATATACTTTAGTTCAACTTTTAACATGTTATTGAGACCGGCCGTTAATAAACCTTTTATTAATATTACTATAGGGTTCATGCGAAAAAGAATCTTTAAAATAAACTTTTAGAACATTCATATTAATAATAGTAGTGTAAACTAATAATATACGAATCGCTTTTCTCACTACAAATAGTAAGGTTCATAATATTTCAGTAGTTTTCAAAACTATCACCCGGTAAAAATGCAGTTAGTACTTCCATTTTAATTGGAGTTAAATTTTAGTACTTTAGTAAAATGATTAACAAAAGTGAAATTAGCTCATTGTGATCAAAACTTTCAATTTCTACAGATATTTAATAATTAACTACAGATATTTTTAGAACACTTCATTAGATTACAATCGCTGCCAAAGTGTATGAATTCAAATTTGAAACATTTATTACTAGTATCAAATAATTCAAATTACGTACTTGAACACACACTTAACGAACGGTTTAGTTAGTTAAACTACTTGATATGTGTACGTACATGGCATGATACAAGGGGTTTTAGTTTTAAATAATTATCAAGATGACGATCTTACCCATTTAACGAACTTTACAATTGGTCTTTTACAATAATTAGAAGTAGATAGGTTTAACGTTCAGTTAAAAATTTAATGAGAATTTGTTATAAATTATAGGTTCATTCTACTGTTGGGTCTTTTAAAATCTGGAATAACACTAAAATATTTTTAATAATCATCTTTGTTTATCACATTGTTTATTACACTTTAGAGCTTGTATCTTATTACGTATGGAGTTATTGGCATTTACGTTATTTCACATCTGCTGCGAGTATGAAAACTTTTAATAAAAATAATTTCTTCACTTATCCACGATCTACTAAGAATATCTTCAAAGAACAGAAATAGCTATGTCTGTATGATAAGCTTATCATCTTGACAGCAAATTTAAAAAAATTATATATTTATACTCTTACTTGGATTTTATCGGTCCTTACATGGTTCAGCTGTCGTCACATAACACAACAATTGTTCCAATTGGTTGGTATTTCAACTTCTTTCACGACTGTAGAAGACCTATATCTTTTCAATTTTGCCTTCCTGGAATGAAACCTTTCTCGTCACCTTCACATTCCTTTAAAAATTTTAAACTTGTCTTGTATTTTTTTTTTTTTACTTTGGGGCCAACATTAAGGATATAGATGAAGCTCAAAAATATTTGAATACTTTAACTGAGTGGTTTAATTGTACTTACTGATAATTAACACCGCAAATACATGCTATGTAATATTTAAACAAAAAAAAAAAATAAGAATATTTCATCTCATAACCCACTAGTAGTGAATAATGTAATTATCGAACAAAAGTCTAATGAAAAATACCTGGGTCTGAGGTCAGACACTTATCTCTCGTGGACATACCAAATTGAACACATCATAACAAACTTTCATACATTTTGTTCGCTACGTAATATCTCCCAGTGTATCCTCAAAAAATTAAAATACAATATCTATAATTCGCTAGTAAAATCACACCTAAACTACCTAATCGACATTCGAGGAAATGTGCCTAAAACAAAACTGCGTGACTTACAAGTTAAACAGAATAAATTAGTAAAATTATTATTTAATTATTACCACCTTATTTCCACAAAAACAATATATACTGAACTAGGCATAATGAATATAAAACAACTTCACGCTTACAATACTTTCACACAAATGTTACTTTTAGCAAAACTCACAAATATACAAACGAAGTACATGCCGGGGAAGCTCGCTTGTCATACCGTAAGTTCGAACAAAATTTGCTATGAAAAATATAACATACGACGGACCACTAAGTATAATAAGCTACCCACCGATATAAGAAATGTAAGCTCGTACAATGCTTTTAATTCAAAATTAAAGAGACATATTTTTTGAAATTATTCCAAATATTTATAATACTATTAAAATATTTAAATAAATATCTCATTGTGACTACAACTTTACTGGCAAAATATTTATCCTACCCGCCTTTTTTTTTATTTTATAAAAATTTGTACTTTTTTCAAATCAAACCTTTGAATTATTGTATTATTCATGTTATTTTCCTTTTTTTGTTTATTCTAGTAGGTAAAAAAACAAATATTATGCGAGTATAACGAGTGATTGTAAAATTATAGTTATTAACAAACTAGATTATGTTCTCATGTAAATTACCATATTGTCTTTTTGAGAAATAAATATCTTTAAACAAGTCTTTAAACCATACGTATACTAGTATTAAGCTTAACATAAGCTATTTCACATCAACGTATCACGCATCTATTACCGTTTCATTTTAAAAAATCGCACGTGATTTGATTATAAATACTAAAACAGCTTTAGAAAAATCTTAGTTAACATGAAATTATTCGTCATTCCAAAGTTACTGTTTGACTGCGTTACAGTTGTATAGCTGAATTATCTTACTGCAATTGATAACTAGAGTTCAGCTATATAACCAACATAACAAATCTATTAGCTTAGCTCATTCATATAGGTCTAGCACAACAATATTTCTTCTACGTTCTTCAATATTCTAGACTATGTAATACGCAACCTCATGTCTGTTATCTCAAACCACTTTCATGGTTGTATCTCACACTACATGGTTGCAACAATTACCAATATAGCTGTTCCTCACGCAAGTCTGTATCTCAAGTAGTGATGTAACCAATATTTCCATTCGCGCATTTTTACATATTGGTATTCTCTCACATTCTCAAAATTTTCTGCGAGTTATTGTCAGAAAAATTAAAATTTGACGACAATAATACGTTATTAAATCGAAATCTATTTACTTTTTGTGTTTCTTTTTAAAACAAAAAAAATATTAACTTAACCTCGAAATTACATTATCAGCCTTCATTATTTCTCATGAAACCATTTCTATTTTGCACTATAAACAAACAAACAAATTCTCTCTTCAAAAAAAAAGTCTTATCAGTTATTACTTAGGTTTTCAATATTATATAATCATTTACAAAACTGAATATTCGTATTGTAGCATTTGCGAATATCGATAGCATATATTCGCATTCGTATTCATGAATGTTTAAAAAAATTACATTCGTTACATCACTAATCTCAAGCCACCTACATGTTTTTCAAGTCAAGTCAATTACGTCACATTCAAACTCACATTTACATAATTCAAGCCACCTACATAGTGGTAGATCATTTCAAACATCTATTATTCAAGCCACCTTCCTGGTGGTAGATCACAATTCTACAATTCAAGCCACCTTCCTGGTGGTAGATCATTTCAAACATCTATTATTCAAGCCACCTTCCTGGTGGTAGATCATTTCAAACATCTATTATTCAAGCCACCTTCCTGGTGGTAGATCATTTCAAACATCTATTATTCAAGCCACCTTCCTGGTGGTAGATCATTTCAAACATCTATTATTCAAGCCACCTTCCTGGTGGTAGATCATTTCAAACATCTATTATTCAAGCCACCTTCCTGGTGGTAGATCACAATTCTACAATTCAAGCCACCTTCCTGGTGGTAGATCACAATTCTACAATTCAAGCCACCTTCCTGATGGTAGATCACAATTCTACAATTCAAGCCACCTTCCTGGTGGTAGATCACAATTCTACAATTCAAGCCACCTTCCTGATGGTAGATCACAATTCTACAATTCAAGCCACCTTCCTGGTGGTAGATCACAATTCTACAATTCAAGCCACCTACACGGTGGTATATCGCATTCATAAATCTATAATTTAATACACCTACTTGGGGGTAGATCGCATTCACAAATCTATAATTCAATAGGTGTATTGATGCATGGTACTAGATCGCATTAATAAATCTATAATTCGAGCTACATATACAAAATTCACAATACTTAAATGAACTCGCATATTCATCATAAATAACTATTATTATAGGACTAAATTCCTGTTTCATATAGTTCCAACGTTTCATATAGTAGTAACGTACATGCGTATCAGAAATATTTTTCTACCGTCATACAACAAAACTTGCATGGAGGGTACTTATTCACTATACGAAAAATAAACTCACGATGTTAAACCACATTATCAGGTTGATAATTCTTTCATACGACAATTAGTCTTCGAAAATAAAGAGCCAAAACAAAATATTTTCATTTCTGTTACTTACATAAATTTCTCCTCTCCAGGGCGCGTGAACTTTACACTTCTGATATGTAAAGAAACAAATCAGGTTCCTTCTTCAATTACATTTATTAATACTGAGTACAATTCAGATATCAAAGGGTACAGCATGACTGCTTAATGTTCTCTTCAGAATGTTCCTCCCAAGAATGGTCGATCAAATATTTATACTAGTTAATTTATACCCCCACACAGTTGACCACTCCCGATACAATTTAATGTTGCCAACTAAACTATTATAATTTAATTTTTGAAATACAATTCCATAATAAAATATATAATCAAGTATAACAATTAATAAATTATTATAACATCGGATATTACAAATATTAAAATTAATTGATAGACAAATAACGAGTAACGTTCGAAGACAATATCTTATTTCTTTATACAAATAATAATAAAATATCGATAAATTACAGTACAATTAAGTGATAAAATAACAAATCACAACACGCGTAATTAATTTATGAGAGGCAGAGAATAGATTGATCCTGTGTTGTTACACTGATTACTGCGGCCTATGTCTTATTAGGTAAAAGCATTAATTCACATTTTTAAAGTGTTAATCCACACTGAGGAAAGAAAAAATACTTAAAGAAGACATAAAAGTTTGAACGCAGCGAGACTCGAACCCGCGTCCTCTTGCGATATATGCATGCGCTATCACCACTAAGCCATGCGTTCTTCATCACAATCATCATCAATTTTTTTATATATTTTCTTTAAGTATTTAGCAGTAATTCATTTTCTCGATTGTATTTCATGATACATGCTGTACGTTTTTTAATTTTTATTTCAAAATATTACTTTAGGACCGCCTTATCTGCCCGTGAGTGCAACGGGTTCTGGGTTTGATTCAAATTCGAAAAGGAAGATTTTTTTCATTTTAGTAGCCCTCATAATAAGTCAAAATCGCGCAATATTGCCTATAAAGACGGAAATCGAGAAGCTGAGTGTCATAACACTGTGCTCAGTTTCGAATAATCAGGTGAAGCCACAGATAAAAAGTAATTAAATATATATTTTTTATCTTTTTGCAAATTCAACATCTGATAAACGTGAAAGTAATTTAAAATTGTACATTATGCGCTCATTGCTGTTATCGCCTGAACGCTCTCTCGTTATAGTCACGATAAAAAAACATTATAAAGAATGATCGGAGATATCTTCAAATCAATATTCCGTTATTAAGATAAGCGCTATCACACAGCGCTAAGTTACGTCTATCAACATGTGACATCTCTTGTAACACGCAAAGTAAAGAAAGAAATGTGTTATAAAGTACTCTCTCGTCAAACGATTGTTCTTTGTAATAATTTTTAGATAGTTGAAAAGATGCTAACAACGCAATAAACTATAAAAGGTATATAAGAACTTTTACACAGCGTGATGAAGAACATATCGTCCATTAGCTTACAACACCGCTCAAGTCATTTTATGCAACTTTTCAGGAGACACAAAAAACTGTTTATTTCAACAAATAAATATATTTTTTTTTTATTATTTCTTAACAACAGTCTTAGTTATAATGTAATAAATAGTTAATAATAGTTATTTTAGTTATTTATTTTATTTTGATTAAATTGACAGACTTGAGCTGTGTTGATCGATACTTTTTTAGATTTAGGCGGTGTTGGTTTCAGTAATATTAGCTATGTGTTTTTATCAAAAGACAACTTTTAATTAAATTTCTTTAGGAAAAATATGTTAAATATATTAAATTTAAATTAACATATTAAAAATCTTAAGAAATAAATAATAATGGTGATAGAATTAATTTTGACCTAAACTAATAAAATAACTCTTTATATAACCTAGAATATTTGTATGATTATTTTATTATTTTATTATTTATAATTACATTTAGTTTTCATGTTTACTGTGTCGTTTCTTCATAAAATAAATGCCAATTAGATGGTTAGTCTAGCTTTATATGTATTATTTATTTTATTTGGATCCAATTGACAGACTTGAGCTGTGTTGATTGATACTTTTTAGATTTAGGCGGTGTTGGTTACAGTATTATTGGTAAGTCGTATAAATTATTTTTTTTTCAAAAATCATTAAATACTTATAATATCTCATATTCTTGTACTAAAACTATTTTTAAAGTCGTTTCAACTATAACATTCACATAAAACTGTTATAATATAATCAAATAACGCAAAGTAAATGCTATGATACATACGGCAGTGCGACGACTTGAGCGGTGTTAGGAGGGTATTTGACTTACGCGCTGTTACTGTTTTTGAAAGAACATAGTCTAATTAGTCAAAATTTTTATCGAGTGACCTATCGTTAGATGCGCAATAATTCGCTCTATCGAATAGCATTAAAAAGTAAAAACCGCCAATTTTCGACTTGAGCGGTGTTGGAAGCTAAGGGACGATATGGCTTAGTGATCAGAGCGTTTGGTTTCAAAGAGGCGCAGGTTTAAATTCCGCTGCTCTTGTTAAAAAAGAGCGAGAGATTAATCATTTCAAGCAGCGTCCTGTCATTCTCCGCTCGTCTGCAAATTTTCAAGAAAAAGAAGTAAAATATTTTTAATTAGTTTGTTTGTGTTTCTAATATGTAATTTTTACATCTGCTTATCACATATAATTTGTCCTGATACAAAAATAATAATATATATGATTAGTAATAATTTAAAACTAAATATACTTCTATAGTTCTTCTACCTAAGCCTAAAGTTGTTATAAAAAAGCAAACATCATAAGTAAAACCCAATGCATTTTAGTCATACGAAATTTAAGTTCACAACTAATACGTTGCAATAATTAAAAAAGCACAAGCGTCACAGTTCCGCGCCTCTCTCACTAATGAAGGTAGCGACTTCATTACGCCGAGAGCTCGATCTTGAGAGATTGCTCACACTTTATCAGCGCCGTTTAAAATGTTCTTCTTTATAAGAGATAAATAGGAATTAAAGTATGTGTTTGTAGAAAATAAAAATTACGTACATTTATATTTATAAAAAACGCATGTAACTTTTATTTTTCATTATTAGGGAATATCGTGGTGCAAAGCGATGATTGTGAGTTCGATTACCAATTCAAGTTCTGTTCCTCAACAACACTAATAATAATAAAACGAATCATAATAATACGACCCTAAGTAAGAATTAAAAAAAATCATTTATTCTTTTCCTCCTTTCCACACACCAGGTGTCAGCGACACACAAATGTATATGTATGCAATAAATATAAAACAACTAAAGTGGACGCCTTGCTGTAAAAATTCATTAGTTTCACGGTTTTTTCTCTCTATATTCCCTGAGGGAGCTTTTGTAGATCATGCGACCTTTTTTATTAGCTCGCTCTGGGATGAGGCCTGTTGTATTACTTTATACGTCGTAATAACGCTGTAGGCCGTTGAGTTGAGTTCAAGTGTGATTGAGAAATGTCTCATTGACGGCTGTACGTTTGACTTTCGCTTACTGTTTTTTTTTTAAGAAATTGTTAACAATATGGGTAACAGCCTCTCAGGAAAAACTTGTTCAAGATGATCCCGATGATCTTGATCTGGATGATGATTATCTATTTGTATGACTACTGCGGAAGCTAGACTAGCGGAAGTAGCTAAATATTAGTCCTTTCTTAATTTATAATGAGCTTAATTTAGGCTTCATACCGAGATGCTACTTATACGTTTAAATATTTCAAGACTATATACAAAGAAGTAATCGAGAATTATTAGTAGTTTAGGCACAGGATTGTTTTTCCCACTTCATTATTTCTATACGTGCTGTGTAATGCGTCAAGTAGTTATAATTAAATAAGAGTGACATAAAAATCTCGTACTATAGTAGTAGTATTCTTGTAATACTTCTAAACGTAACCAATTTATCATCTTTTTTTATTTAGTTTATCACTTTATTTGAAAACTTTTCGTATATATTTTAATTTGAAATATAAAAAAGAATGTTAACAATGTACATTATTTATCTCCAGTCGTGTGAAGTTTTTACCCTGGTTTCTACGTGTCTTGTCTCGGATAATCCCTACAACCTGCCATAGGACAGATTAAGTCTCGACCTACTTGCCACTTTCCTTTACATATCCCATAGCTTTTATTTGCCTGAAAGGAAGAGAAAAAAATATTTATATATGCATATATCACTTTTCTTTCTTTATATTTATATATACATACATCACTTTTTATGACCTTACAGACGTCGCGTGTTGAGAAGCGGAACTTAACACCGCCCTTTGCCTTTCTACCTTATTACCTTATTACCAGACGGCTTGTGCTGGCAGGACAAAGCGGGAACTAACCTAACACTGTGAAATTTGGAATTTAAGCGGGAAAAACAGAAAGGAATATGTTGACATCGATATCCCCCTCCTTTCTCTAATGAAATTATATGAATTGTCTATATTCATTTACTATATTGAACAAGATGAATTAACGTACACAAACAATCTCAAGAACATTTTACTCTAACAGTGTTTTAAGAATTCTTAGACTAACTTCTTAAGAATTTTTTTGTTGTCTTGACCCACTTCCATTGAGTCACAATTTGCTGGTTCAATTAATTTTACATTTTCTCCCCTCTTAACTTTAATACAGAACAAATTTTCATTTAGAATATTATTAATTTCGTTAGAATTATGTTTTTAAAAGTAACTTGAACTTAAGTATAATCAATATGATATTTTTGTATTATTATAAAGCAGAAACATTCGTTTAGTTTTTCACGTTTAGCTTGTAAGCTAATACGACGGATAAAATTGCAACGGCTTTTATATCTTTATTGAACATAAATCAAGAAAATTACTTCCTTTGTTGCTCTCGATGTGGAAATCTATTGTATATATGTACTTATGTATATGTAGATAGAAGAATTGTTTGGAACCTCATGGTAAGTGGTGGAACATCGTGTGGATTATGTTCCTCGCTTGTTACTGTTTTAAATTATTGTATTTCCCTGATTCGACTTAGTCAAATCATTTGCTATACTTATTATTACTTATATTACTATTGTATAATAAAAAGTGCCAATTTTCATACATACTTCCACTTTCCATTCATTTGATTCATCCATTGTTCCTGAACTCCACTCCAGTGTAGGCTGTTTATCTTAGACTAATGGATGTTCCATTGTATAGGAATAAGTGCTTCGATTTTCTAATAGCTAATCGTAACGAGATTCTTAGACCTTGTGTTAATATTAATTACACTTTGGTATACTTTATTCTATATTTGTTATATATAGAAATTAGAACAAGGTGTTATCATACATATAGATAGTAAAATTATTACAAACTATTTTTTAATAATTTTGAGGGTCATAGTTGTGCATAGTCTCGGCTTCTGTCTGCGTCATTTTGTGAAACAAGGCACAATATGGCGTTGAGTTCTGCCACACAATATACGACGCCTCAAACGGCGGAAAGTAACGAAGTGTCTTAACACTAGGTACCTTCGACTTTTAGTGGCTTCTGCCTACACTACTATGTGTGAGATATTAAAAAATAATGGTATACAAAGTTACAGGCACAGTCCATATGATATAATCTCATCATTGTAACAAATCAATTGAAATGTTTACGACGCAAATAAACATAAATGTGTATCGTTTACTTGTGTAGTTGAATTCCATGAGACGGTTATGTGTCGTCGTAAAATGTTACTAAAGAGAATTGTTACGCTGTTGTCTTTTATTGTATTGTATATTTTATTATAAACTATGAAATACTAATTTTTAATACTAGTTTATTATATTGACTTGACGTTTAAGCAAAACATGCTAAATATATGCTTTATATATAAATCTTTTCTCTAACCTGCTTTATATGGAAATGATAAACTGAAAATTTCTTTTTCTTTTTTTGTTTTTTTTGTAGCTTCACGCTTTATCCCGCAGATGGCAGGCATGAAAATTTCTTATCTTATAATATTGAAATATTTAACTCCTAACGAACTATTGTAGTAATAATACGTATATAATACATACGTATCAGTATATATCTATAGATGTGTGTGGTGCGTTGGTAATTAACTAGAATTTGCTTTATCCATGTAATTATAATGAGTTATTTGTGTAAGCCGTATTTAGTATACGGTTTGGAGGAGCAAATATTTTATAAGGCACATTTAAATAGCACTTAAAATTTAGCCGAAGAACATTTTTAGCTTTTTTTATAATTTTAATATTTTCTTGTAGTAATATTAAAACTAATACATAAAAATATAAGAAATTGGTATTAAATGGCAGAGCTTTAAGTTATAAAGAATTGTCTGTAAGATCAAGCAGTGTCAAGTAGAGTTGAGAGGGCGTAATAAAGATTCCTTCAGGACAAATAGGTTCGTGTTTCACAAGGCCATTGAAGTGTTACTTAATAAAGGTCGATGAGACGACCAAGCTTTTTTACTAATATTATTATAATATATACAAATTATTTGAACTTATTATATATTATTTAGAATTCTGAACCTTAGAAAGAAATATTAGAATTTTATAATTTATATAATATGTTTATACTTAGCAATTTTTGCTCAGAGCCAAATGAAACCAAGTTCTTTCCAGATAAGCTGATCTCTTAGAGTTGCGTATTAGATATTCCAGAAGTTCTGTTTTTACATATTACCTGTCAATACTGATGATGATTTAATAATAGGCCTTACATCAGTAGTTCCAGTCTTCAAAATCAATTATATCGTATATATTTCCCAGATTTAATTGCCATACTATAAAGTTTCGTTGTACGTGCTACTCGCTATTTCTATACACAAATAGCGTAGTGGGGATTTTAATGTATCATATTGGATTCCTGAGCTGGCAGATCTAAGCATTATAAATATTAACTAAAGCCTTTTTTTCTGTTTATTAGGGAACAATAAACAATTGCACAAGAAAAAGTGGTAACAAAAGTAGTAATCTAAAGATAGGCTTAAGAGTATTTGTACAATCCATAACATTGTCCACGGATACATTAAAACAATATAAAGAACAAAGACAGACTATATAAAAGTAGATTACGGGTATATAATTATATTCTTATAAGATAAACATCCCAACAACATCACGTTCAATCACGTAAACATTTAAGTAAATCCAATTTATACTTTCTATTGTTATTATAAACAAAAATATCAATTAAGTCAAAGGTTTCATAGTTACTTTGCAATAAGCAATATAAAGGTGCTCGTTTGCCTTGTGAAGCTAAAAATATATATATATATATATATATATATATATATATATATATATATATATATATATATATATATATATATATATATATATATATATATATATATATATATATATATATATATATATATATATATATATATATATATATATATATATATATATATATATATATATATATATATATATATATATATATATATATATATATATATATATATAAAAATACCAATTCTGTTTAAGTTAGTCGATTGTTGTTTTGTTTTTTATTATAATTCTGAACGGCATATTATAAAATTTATATTACTATATAAAATAAACACTTACGGCCTTATTCATAAAAAGTTATAGCACGCTTAAAGACTCGATATAGTACAGTTGTCAAAAAACGTTATTCATAACAGCATTTTAGTGCCAATCAGCTCTATAAACCTATCATAAGGTTATAGAGCCGAGAACCCTACTATAAGAGTGTTTTAACGTCCAAAGATGGCCGATTCATATAACAGCTGATTATAGCTCATACTAATATGAGCATTGATATGACGTCATCGAGTCGCTTGTCATCAAGAGTGTCAATTTCACTTTCATAAACAAAACAATATAACAATTGACATTTTGTTCGATATTTATTAACTATATTTAGTTATTAACAAGTTTATTAATAATAAATTCTACATAAGAAAGGTGCACAGAACATAGGTAATACTTGTCCACGTCTAAACAATTTTCAATTCTTTGTCGTTTTACTTCTTTTGACTTAATTTTTTAAAAAGTAAGTTTATAAACTAAAATAAAATAAACATTCGTGTTTTTGTGATAACAACGACGTAAATGAAGCCGGTAAATGTCAAGCCAGATCCAATAATATATTTTTGTACGTAATATTATCTGTGGTCATACTATGTCGATGCGTTTGTCACTTATCATCTGTGGATTTACTGGTATTTTCGGCAACAAGTCGACCGACTTCAGTATAGTGGCAACATTGTGAACGTATAAATCAAATTAGTGACACTTTAGTTATAGAAGGCTTATAGAGCGTTTATGAATACAAACATTTATCGAACGTTCTATAAGCCTAAAGAGCGTGTTAACTAAAGTATACTTAAAACGTTCTATAAGACTTTTTTATGAATAAGGCTGTTAAAGTTTAGATGAATATAAATAATTCTATTATTATTAAATATTTTCTTATTGTAAAATATATATAAATATTTTCACGCTTTATCCCGCACAAGGCAGGGTAGGCAGAGGGAATTGCAGGGACCTTGGGAACCTAGTGTTAAGACACTCCGTTGCTTAGCCCCTGCTTTCTCCGTCCCCACTTTCCGCCGTTTTCGAGGTATTGCGTGTTGAGTGGCGGAACTCAACGCCGCGCTTTGCCTAGTTTGCCAGAGCGAAGAAAACGGAAATAGAAAAATCCATCTTCTCCGACTGGGGATCGAACCCAGTAACTGTCGCGTTACAGGCAGACGTTGCGCCTCTGCGCCACGACGGTCCTCAAGATTAAAATTAAGGTTTAAATTTCAAATATATTTCTATCAAACATAGAAATATACAGCAGATATCTTCTTGATCTTCACTTAGTTGAAACTATACAAACATAATGACGTAATAACCCTTACTTGAAAAGTAACGCTTGTTATACCATATTTATGTATAAATGAATTTTAGAACATCACACATTAGTCAAAATTATGTTTAGCTATCTAAAGAGCTTTGAGCTTATATATATATATATATATATATATATATATATATATATATATATATATATATATATATATATATATATATATATATATATATATATATATATATATATATATATATATATATATATATATATATATATATGTTTGTTCATATATGGCAACCCCGACTAGTTTAGAGTCTTGTGCGAACACCCCGCGCGAGCGGTCAGTAGTAGTTGTCGAGAAGTAAAAAAAGGGGCACGTGAGACGGCCGACGCGAGCGCACGTCCTTCCTGAATCGATATATTAATTAGCGGTGTGATTTTCCCTCAGCCTTATCAAAGACAAACCTACAAAAGATAATAGTGCAAGTAACCCTAAGTGAAGAAGACTAATGTGAAACATTCCATGGCGGCCGTGAACAATCAGTGTTTGTGTTGTGAATTATGAAGATAAGGTACTGTACAATTTCTATTATCCTAAGACCGACTATAAGGTACATAATTAATAAATAACCTCCCCCTCAGCACGAGGGGGAGGTTATTTATTAATTATGTACAACACAAACACTGATTGTTCACGGCCGCCATGGAATGTTTCACATTAGTCTTCTTCACTTAGGGTTACTTGCACTATTATCTTTTGTAGGTTTGTCTTTGTCAGGTTCAATATCAAGAGGGAATACACAAAAGGGAAATCAAATAAGGCTGAGGGAAAATCACACCGCTAATTAATATATCGATTCAGGAAGGACGTGCGCTCGCGTCGGCCGTCTCACGTGCCCCTTTTTTACTTCTCGACAACTACTACTGACCGCTCGCGCGGGGTGTTCGCACAAGACTCTAAACTAGTCGGGGTTGCCATATATGAACAAACAATATATATATATATATATATATATATATATATATATATATATATATATATATATATATATATATATATATATATATATATATATATATATATATATATATATATATATATATATATATATATATATATATATATATATATATATATATATATATATATATATATATATATATATATATATATATATATATATATATATATATATATATATATATATATATATCTGTATGTACATATGGGTATGTAGAAGTCAGTTACCGCACGCCTCGGCACGAGCCTGCACACTTCATTAACCTCGGACGTGATCAGGAAACATTGTTATTTAGATTTTGCGTAATCACTGTAAGCTGTTTTGTATTGGTTTAAATTTATTCTTTTTACTATCTATATAAGACACTAAATTTAAATGATTTTTTTGTTACTGACATGTTTATATATAATTCTGCAGAGTAAAATTTATTTAAATATAACGAACTATACTCGACTCTCCATATCTGTAAATAAACAGAAACTTTGAAATAAAATCGTTATTACTGTTATCACTTCTACAGACTTTTTTTTAGTTCTTATTTGCTAATTTCAGCTGTAGTAGTGTTATTAAATAAATTGTTATTAAATAAGTGTTTGTAAAATTAGAACATTGTTCTGAAAACAAAGCGATTAATTAGTCAATCTTCATGCAGTGGCGTTAATAAAATCGACGTTAAACGGTGTCTTGGAAGGCGGAACGTGGATCGGAATTCTTAACACTAACTTCCCTGCCTACCTTGTTAAAAAAACATTTAGTAGATTAATTAACAGAAAAGAAAAGAGAGCTTCTGAAAAAGTACTGGACAATAAGAGAAACAAAAGGTTTAAAGACTGTAATTGATTGATAAATTAGGAATCAGAAGTGATTAACAAAATAAAAAAATAAACAATTCGAACAATCTAAAACTAATTTACTCGTATTTAAAGATAAACCCACTTTAGACAATTAATCAATAAGTCAACTAAAACGTCTAATAATTTAGTAGCCGCAAGTAAACCGTACGGAACTAGAAATACTGCCCAGTATCGATCCCAACAACCTTATCGCTCAACGACCTAACGCAGAATGCCCCTCAACACTACTGAACAAGCCTTTATATAGACAGTGGTGGGGATCGACACTGTTCACAACAAGTTTCGGCTTACACGGCCTCTCCTGACTGTGCACCGTCCTCGGCTGCACTTGGGACTTCTTCTTCAGGGGGCAGGTAGGCATGACTGTTTGAGCACCGTCTTCACCCGTAACACCTGAAGCACACGAAGGAACTGTGGGCGCACCTGAGGCTTCACTGTCATCCTCGCAATCTGTTAAGGAAACCGAGTTTAATTAACATTGAAAACGCACAGCGATGCCTGTTCTATCATTCATCACACATTCAAGGCCCTCATACAAAAATAATCTTTCGTAACAGAGATAAAAGCACTCCCATTTCAAAAATATCCATACATCGTCTGATAAAAGTCTCTTTCAACCTCATACTTTGAACTTGCAAGTTCCCCCCACGTTAAAAACGTGAACCAGGACAGCGCCTGCCAGGACTGCGCCTGATACGTATTCATAGAACACGTATACCACATGTACACCGGGACTGAGCCCGCCAGGACTGCGCCTGATACGCATTCATGGAATACGTATACCACATGTACACCGAGACTGAGCCCGCCAGGACTGCGCCTGATACGTATTCATAGTACATGTATACCACATGTACACCGGGACTGAGCCCGCCAGGACTGCGTCCTGCTGTGCATAGCACCCGCTTCAAGTGCACAAACTGGCTACGTAGGCACTCGCAGCATCGGCGGCGCGAGCGCACCACAGGCACACACAGCATCGGCGGCGCCAGCGCACCACAGCCGCGTCACATCATGCCAGTTGCCGCATAAAACATGTCAAAACATAAAGATGAAAATATTAGATTCCTATTACTCAATTAACTCAGATATACATAGTCACCGCAGCGTGCACAATACACAGTACGTCTTACCTAAGATTTTTGCACACTACGAGAGTGGGGGTGTGAGCGACTCACAACCACCTGTGACACACCATACTCACATGAGACACCAGCAGCAAGAGCACGTCAAACTCACATGGGACACCAGCAGCAAGAGCATGTCACACTCACATGTGACACCATCGAAGGGAGCACGCCACACTCGCTGTGACACACCAGCGGCGCCGGCGGCTCACAAGCCACACCAAAGCAGTAGCTGCGTAGGCGCCTCTTGTCCCGTGCACAGCTCTTCCACATGTAAGCAGTACATGTCAAAACATAAAACGTAAACATAGATTCAAATAACTGTAATGCCTTACGCGAACAGATGTCGTACAATGAGTGAAAATAGGCTCGGTCATATCTGACCATAACCGAGTCAAAAACTCATCATTACTGAAAAATAAAAAAATAATCACAAAATAAAAATTTAAACAAAATGGCAGTAATTGTCTTTTGACAATTTCACAAACTTCATAAGTAATAAACATTCATATGTGCTTAAGTCCTTTATCATATAATCGCGAGCAACATCTTGCTCCGATCCCCAATACAAAAGGCACACCTTTTCTCAGTAGCTGGGCAATACAAGCAGTCTTTTTAGGCGTATTCAGCAATGTACCTGCGGAAATAACCTGCTAGCCCCAAGAACTGACGCATCTCTCTTACATTTGTGGGTTTTGGGGACTTACTAGAGCATCAGTTTTACTCGGACTCGGCCGTACCTGACCATGTCCAATCAATTTATTTGTGACCGTGCTTATCACACGAGAAACATGTCACCTGTCCTCTACTAGACGCTTCGCGTTTACGAGGTTTGTGCATTTCAGCAACTGACGAGAGTATGTGATAACCGGTAGCACTTTACGTGTTCTTCGGTTTAACGTACACGGACAAAAATTCGACCAAATCCTTCGATTGCCGTTTGGCGTTGGTAGCCGCGTAACTTTCAGGACACCATTCGCCTTTCCAGAGCACCATGTGCAGGGCCGCGGCATGAACGGTCTTGCTCTTGGCACCACTCAGCAACTTTAGTTCGTTTCAGTCGCTAGGCAACACTTTTACGACGCAGTATGGCCCTCTCATGCCGGCATCAAGCTTTCCCGTTGACTGAGAGTACTTGATTACGAACACCTGATCGTTGATTTAAAACTGTCTAGGCGGACGTGTTGTAGTGCCTTGACGACCGCTAAAGTATCTAATTCGTTTTACTAAAATAAGCTCGCTTACCTTCATCTGCGTGAATCTGCATTAGGACCGCACCATGCCCTACGCTACTAGCGTCGGTATGTAGCTCTGTAGGAAGGTCCCAGCCAAAACTTTCCAATATGGGCTCGCTGGTCAACTGCCTTACGAGATCTTATCGTACGCGATCCTGCCCAGGCATCCATTCAAACTTGACCTCTTTCTTTGTTAGCCCTCGATAAAGCGTCCGAAATATCCCGCCAAGCCTAGAAACCGGCGAACCTGTCTAACGTTGTTAGGAGTCGGTACGTTGACCAACGATTTGATCTCATGTAGGCTCTGAAATCCACGCACATTCTGTCCGAGCCATTCTTTTTCTTGACCAAAATGATCGAACTTGCGTATTCAGAATCCGATTCTCTAATATTTTTTTTTTATCAAGAAGGTCCTGACAAATCTCGCGAACCTTAAATCTTTCTTATTCTTCTTCTTAGCTTCAAGTTTTATCCCGCATATTGCAGGGTAGGCAGAGGGAACTGCAGGAACCATTTGAACCTAGTGTTAAGACACTCCGTTGCTTAGTTCCTCCTTTCTCCGTCCCCACTTTCTATCTCTTTTAAATCTTTCCTGGTAGGATAAACGATACGGATGGTATGCAACCGGAGCCTTGTCAATCTGATGTGCATTTTGTCAGTATTCACAGTTGTGGTATAACTTCCATCACCTTGGCAAGTTCTGGACCTTCGAGTGAATACTCCCCAGTATTCACTTGTATAGATTCACTAGCACTCAATGTATTTACTTCCGTTACGATACTAGGCGTATAAGTTAGGTATTGCTCATATTTTGTACGAACAAATGTAACACCCTCCCGATTGAGAACGTCTGTTCTTATAATAATAGGTTCGGGTACAATGTCAAAATCTACCTCGACTGCAATTTTACTGAACTCAACCGTCAAAGTAATGTATTCGTGAGCAATAAACTCTGTCACCTATTCCTTTTAAAGTACAGTTTGTATGCTTCCGGGAGCCAGAAAATAGTCTACTATCGCAGACGAGATTAAAGACACGTTGAGTGTACCACTATCTATGAGGACATAAACGGGTATGCCCTGAATTACCGCTGAGCTTATATCATTGTTACGATCCGAGTTAAAAATTTCGTTACACAAGTTAACTTTCCGATGACTATTACCGCTTTGGGCCTCAGACCGAGCTTTGGCGAAACAGTCACTTTCTCTATGTCCCGCCTTCTTACAAAAAGCACACGAAAGTCTAGTGTTATTGTTGGTCTTAACCGCAAAGTTACGTTTCTTGGGGCAAGTGACCCGCCTGACCGCAGTTATAACAATTACTCCCGTGCCTACTGGAATTATTGTGAATACGTTTTTTGTTTGAGTTTGAGTTAGATGGCACCGATTTGCCAAACGGATAATTATCAGTTCCGCGGCTAGGTTTAGTATAAGTAGCTAAAAAAGATACAAGGTTTTCTGCTGTTAGCTCAGCATTGGTAGCTGCCGCACGTACCTGTATATCGCCAATACCATAAATCACTATTTGAACCATGAGTTCCTCACTTAACCCCTTGATCACGCGTAATCGTAACAATGAACGACGGGCATACTCGGCGTACGTTAAAAATTTGTCAGACGTAGAATTTATAACCTCATGTAAGATCTGCACGTAATTCATTTTTTGTGGACATAAAGCTTTATATTCCTTCACGAAACTAGTCCACGAACGATCATTTGTGTTCCAGTCATTCAGCCAAACCTTCGCGTCACCCCTCAAACAATTCGCTACACGAGAAAAACACTCGAGATCGTTCCAATTATTCGCCAGCCTAGCCCTATCTACCTCGTTGCACCAAACTTGAAAGTTATTTACTGATGGATCAAAGTTTGACACGTAATAGTTGCTAGGTTTCGACTTTGTTAGCGTACCAATAACTTCGGCTAGCGTTTGAGCCATAGAAGTATCGTTTTTAACTAAAGCGGGTGTACTACAGTGAACAGATGGAGCCACGTTTGATCCAGATGCTGTGTTTGCCTCAATCGCTGTTAATCGTGTCATAATCGTGCTCAACGCGCTTGCCATAGCACCGTCCCGAGGGTGAGATTGCGATTTATTTCGGCGACGATTCGCAATCGAACGCGATTTGGATCTTCTAATATAATCGTCGTCTTGTGTACGCGAGCGACTACGATGCGACTGACTTCGGCGATAGTGCGTGCGCGACCTGTCGTGACGCGAATATGACCGACTTCTACTGCGACGGTGGTAGTTTCTACTGCAACGTAAACGTGACCGTGACCGTGACCATGACCGCTTATGAGATCTATCGCATCGCGAACGTGACCGATGGCTGCTGCGTCGCGGAGATTCACGGGAACCACTACCCCCGACGGCGTTCCGAGACGGCGTCCGCACTGACCGTTCACGAGAAACACGTGGCATTATTATTTTTTTTTTTTTTTTTGCGAATATTAATGGATGCTTACTAACTATGACTTGACTGTGAGCGAAATTCTATCCCACTTCTGAAATTAGGAATCAGAAGTGATTAACAAAATAAAAAAATAAACAACACGAACAATCTAAAACTAATTTATTTAAAGATAAACCCACTTTAGACAATTAATCAATAAGTCAACTAAAACGTCTAATAATTTAGTAGCCGCAAGTAAACCGTACGGAACTAGAAATACTGCCCAGTATCGATCCCAACAACCTTATCGCTCGACGACCTAACGCAGAATGCCCCTCAACACTACTGAACAAGCCTTTATATAGACAGTGGTGGGGATCGACACTGTTCACAACAAGTTTCGGCTTACAGATATATGAATAAAGCGTAAAGAATAATAAACATGTTATATATAATATCGAGCGTCATTTTTCTGCAGTGTTTTGTTTCTTTGTTACGCCTCAGCGTGCTCACAATAACGTGAACGCGTGTAACGAGAAAGATGAGGATAAAATTGTTCTAGCAAAGTGGAAATGTCACTCAATTTTCGTAGTTTCATATAGTTATTTATCAAAGTTTGTTTTTCACTGTATATTTTGTTAAATTATTTATGTACACTAAAGGATAATATTAAATACAAGCTTGCAGATAAAAAATGAGGCTTGCCTTTACTATGCAGGATGAGCAGATGGAACCTAGTGTTAAAAAATTCCTTTCCTTACTTAATTCTCAATTTGTGTGATTTCGTGTGTTGAGTGACGAAACTCATCAGCACTCTTTTCACCTAATTCGAACGAAGAAATGAAAATAATTTGTTTTTCAACTGGGAATTGAACCTACGTGCTTAATACTACGACACATAAATGTACTAAGCCGAAGTATTATATATACTTCGGCTAAACTTTATTTACTTTACTACAAATAATCAATCTGTATCCCAAGAGATCAACTTTCACACAGTTTTTACGTACCATTTAGAGTAGTTTTCTCGGAAAAGAAACAAGTTACAACACTATTATTACTTCGTAACAAATTCTTTTTACTTCTTTTTCTCTTCGTCTTCTAGTCTTTAAATAGTTTCTAGAAGACCGTCGTGTCGCAGAGGCGCAGCGTTTGCCTGTAAACCCACGGTTCGATTCCCACTCGAGCAAGATGGATTATTAAATTTAAAACACACTAAGTTTGCCGTCGTTGTTGGCACGTTGGTAAACGTGACGGTTGTAGGCTCTATTCTCACTCGAGGAAATTAGTCAATTTAATTTCTTCCTAAAGAAATTAAGGATTCCTATTAAGGAAGGTCTCGTACGCGTGAAGTCATAGATAAAGAGAACCTATTGTTAAGACATTCCACTCCAGACTTTCCGCCTAGCAAGACATTGCCCGTTGAGGGGCGGAACCTAACCCCACGCTTACATTTCCACAACCATCGTGTATACATGATGTACCACTGTGTGACAACTGCGCTTAAATAACAAAATTTAGGTACAAAATAGTCTAAATCACTGCAATAGCACGCTTGATTAACAGTACTATATGTACATATATGTATATAATTAGTTAGCGAATATGGCAACTAACGAAGTTGAAAGCAAAATGGTCCACTAAAATGGTTTAACCAGATGCCAGCTCACGCTACGACTATGCACTAATACTAATGCACTGTCATCTGGGGATCATCGCTCTTAGTATATATATTACTTAGTAGAAAATAATGTAACATACGGTAAGTATTGTGTAATAAGTTTAGGGTAAGGCCATTGGCTCAGTACAATAGGGTATACACGACGTTGTTCTAGGTACGACTCTCACTTAAGGTTAAGATCATATTGTAAGAAAGAAGCATCGTGTTTTGTTATTGAACGTCAACGTTGGAATGAAATGTTTGATATATTAACAGAGGCTTATTTATCTGGACTTCTGAATTTCTGTACTTTTGGTTATAAATGTTTTTGAACTTGACGGCAGTCATCGTATCATACATATAAGTATACAAAAGTAGTAACTGAATTCCTTAATGCAATAACTTTTTTATTGAAGTATAATTAACTCTACTGACACTTCGTCCGCTCGCTTTTGTATTTGTGAAATATTAATATTAAAACAAACTATATAGCATTAATATAAATAATACAAACTCTTATCTGTATCTTTACCTCACTTTTTTCTTGTTACCTATAACTATTGCTAGAGCTCCTTGTTAACGCCTTTTAAAAGATTATAAGAATAAGACTTCACCTACTTTAGGTCAAGGGTGGGCTCGTTTCGACATTTGTATTATTTATGTGGGTGATCCTTTAGATTTAGGTGTTTCACAGTAATATTATTAGGCTTTATTATATTTACGTAAAATAAGAAATAGCTTTTAGAATAAATTTCATGACTCTCTCAATCAGATCTGTCCAAATATATAAAAAATTAAGAAGACACAAAGAGAGAGCTATAAAAAAAATAATCCGTGAACTTACAATAAAAATAAAATGTATGCAACTTGAATGAATATGACTTTCATTGTGTCTTTATATAACATTCATGTCATTTCCAGACAACAATGTCGCTCGGGTAATTTCATTTATATCTGTCAATAGCATTTAAATCGATTTCACAAGAATTCTAGATAAATTATTTATTAAAATGAATAATCCAAGTTGTTTTTCTAGGAAATAGGTTTCATGATTGATCTGTGTACCTAAGACCAGACCATTCTTTTTTTTATATATATATATATATATATATATATATATATATATATATATATATATATATATATATATATATATATATATATATATATATATATATATATATATATATATATATATATATATATATATCTTATATATATATATATATATATATATATATATATATATATATATATATATGTCTTAACACTAGGTTCCCAGAATTCCTACTGTTCCCTCTGCCTACCCTGTTATATGCGGAATAAAACGTGGACCTGAAAAATATGCAATATCTGACAGCATCGTTATTTGTTAGATGTTAGCTTGTGGTCATTCTGATAAAAGCTTAATAGCGTAAGTGCTAGAATGCTAAGTGCTTATGTACTTGAATTATATATAATGTAAGCTCTTACTGAAGAATTATTTTGGACGACGTGACTCCGTTCGTAATTTAAAGTTACAGCTAAGGTTAGTACAGAAAAATTATTGGATTTTGCCATCATTGCCATCACTTTATAGTGTCATTTTATTTTTTAAACACTAGCGGGAAATGCAGGTTGAAGTGTCTTGATATTTGACATATTGTTATTAAAAATATTCAAATTTAAATTCTTTAAACCTCATAAAATGAATATTTTTACCTTTTTGGTAGTTTTGTATCTTCTTTAGGTCTTTGAAAATACTGTTTTATATTCATAATATATTCTCTCGAGAATTCTTTATGATTTTCCTATGAGAAGCTTTGGTTATCAATACAACTTCTGTCTTTTTATTTTAGGTTTAGAGACAAAATATTTAAAAGACGTAGTCAATTTGACAATATTCTTAAATCTACAATTACTTTGAACGGGAATCGAAGCCGCTCCCATCATAGTTTCAGTCAGATACTCTGCAACTACTTATTCCTTTCATTATAAATATATTTAAACCATTGTTTAATTACATTTTTGTTACAATTTTAGGCACAGGTAGTGAACCTGAAATAAAATATTGAAACAAACTTCTAGCCTGGCTTTACTCAGGCATACTTTATAATGTAGGCTGTTATGTTACTTCCAACAAAAGAATTTTAAATTTAATTGTTCTGCCGAGTAGAAAATGTTTTGTAAAAAAGTTTGAGGTTTTAAAAACTATGTGTTTGTTTAAAATGTTTTATGTACTAATATTATAAAAGAATAATTGAATGTCTTTTTATTACTCTTAGAGTTGGTTCCGCGACTAGCTGATAAGTCCCGGATAGGATATATGTTCCTTGTCTGAAATGTAAGCAATTAAGTTTTGTTGCGCAGTTTTTTTATAGAAATATCTACCAGATAAAGGTCTATTTAAAATGTCAGCCTTTATCTGGTAGACAGCATTAAATAATAGGTATCTTTTTAAAATGGCTCTTAACAAGTTTAACCAGGATTAAATTAAAAGCGTCTTTCTTTGACGTCATACTTTACACCCTTCTGTGAGCGAGACAAAGAGGGAACGGCCAGAAACTAGTGTTAAAACACTCTCTTTTACGCTTTTCGCCTTTTGGAGCCATCATAATGGTCCCCCGCCATCTCTTTTGTTTCACTTATACAAGTTTTATGAATTAATAATAATTTAACCTATCCAAGTCTAAGGTGCTTATTTATGATCTTCGATATATGTAAATTGTAATTTATTGAAAGTTATTTGGTTGATTTCAAAAATGTTATTATCCTTAAAATACTAATAATATACTCAAAATTAAATAAAGAGAACGTCTTATTACAATAAATAGTTAGTTTTTGCTCTGATTATTTTCCCGTAAATGCCGGCGTCCCCCAAGGCTGTGTGCTGTCCCCCACGCTTTTCCTTCTGCATATTAATGACATGTTAGAAGATTCTAACATTCATTGCTATGCGGATGATAGTACTGTGGACGCCGTATACTCCGGCCGTCCAGGTCTTTCTCGGGAAAACGTCGACGATTGCCGAACGTTTCTTCGTTGTGCGTTCTCTACCGCTTATACCATGGAGAGTGTTCTGGAGAACTGTTTGATCTGGTGCCTGCCGCTAAAATCTCCAACCGCACAGTACGACACAAATTAAAGTATCATCCCTCCATCTGGACACGTGGAATTCCACTACTGTGCGGTTCCGTAGGAACTTTTTTCCATGTACCACACTACTGTGGAAAAGCCTACCTGCGGCAGTGTTTCCAGGTCGATACGAGATGGGTACCTTCAAAAAGCGCGTCTACGTCCACTTTAAAGGCCGGCAACGCTCTTGTAAAACCTCTGCTGTTACACAGGGCCGTGGGCGTTGGTGTTGGGCACTTACCATCAGGTGACCCGACCACTCGTTTGCCTTGTCCTTCCCATAAAAAAAAAGATAGTTAATACACATTGAGGGAATAAAACAATCGCTATAAGAAATTATTATACATTATTAAAAATTTTTAAAGTAAACATAAAAATTGGACGCAGCGGGACTTGACAAAAAGTCATGAGTTCTTCGAAATACTTCGAAGTTCGCATTCGCAACTTCTTGTCTTCTGTAAGTATTTTTCTATCATTGTGTGTTACTTTTGCTATTATTCAAAAAGTAAAGGGGAAAATTAATTTTGTATTTGTGATTCGGGTAGCTAAAGAACAATGAATATAAGTTGTATGAAATAATATCGACGTAGTTCGATAAGTCGTATTAGCTTAAGTGGCGACTATAGCTTCTTTTAATTAATTTTTTTAATATTTTTTAATTTTTGTTCAATATTTTTTTAAAACCTGAACAGATATCCACCTTCACAAACTTTTATTCGTTTCCATACAAAAGTATTGTATAACAAGTTAAAACTTGCTGTTAGTAGGTACTAATTGCTGATGAAAGCTCGTTAAAACAAGTAAATTAATTATCTGAACGCAAACTTTAAATAACTTAGGAAGCTTTATACTAAACTTAGAACCAGATTATATAAGATGTTTAAGTAATCATAATTTTTGTCATTTAAAGATTTAAAATAAGAATATATTATATGTTATAATATACGTAACACATACTGTATATATAGATAATTTTATGTCTTCGTTTTTCTTTGGCGGAATAGTTAACGAAACAAAGATCCGCTCGTCAACTGTCTGTATCCTCTTGTACATATATATGTATATAATTTGAGGTTATTGAGAGGAAAATGTGTGATAATAATGACTGATTTTTTGGGGCAGGTAGCCGGTACAATAAATATTACTCAACTTTTATTTTAGAAAATAACTTATAATTAATTATGTACATATAATTTTTAAGCAAGAAATAAACACGTGGTATGTATTATATTGAACAACAAATATCATAATTTGAGATCAATTGTGAGAACAATATATGTGTATGAACAAAATAAATTTATTGTGATTTTGTATCACTTTATATGTAAAGAAACATATGTATTTAATTTAGCTCGTAGAACGTAACTAATCTCCTGAAGTACGTGCGACTTAAAAAGTAACAAGTGAGTAAATAAGTTCACTTTACAGATCAACGCGAGCTTTGCAAATTGTACTACTACGTGACTTATAAGAAGCGTCTCTTGACTTAAAGAAAGGTAGAACCGATACCTTTTTACCTTTATTCTAATAAAGGTAAAAAGGTATCGACAGGGTTAAGATATAGATGTATTTCTTAAAAATCGGTGAATTCTGTAGAAAAAATATAGAAATATTAAATTATAATTATTAATTAAAATTATTTTCAGTCTTATATGTTGCTGATTTAAATATTGTTTATTTTCAAAATGGATCTAGGTATAATTGAGCGAGTGAGGAGCGCAGCGACGAGCGAAGCTCTCTGTTAGTGGGGGTCTATGCATTCTTTGTTCGCTAACTCCTCCTAGACCACTGAACCGATTTTGATCGGATTTGTTTTAAACGATCACTGTGGTCATGAGGAGTGCCAACATATATAAAAAACTGTGATCGGACATGTCCTTGAGGAATAATTGAGAAAAAACCAACAAAATTCGATTTTCATTGAAAATGCATTGGATTAGCTTGCGCGTGCAATTTCTCTATGGCCAAACACATTGTGAACTTAATTTATTGAGAAACCCATTGAAATTTGCTAGCGCGCGCCATAAACAGAGATTTCAATTCCCCAGCATAACTCTATGGTACAATTATCACCCCTCATCCCTCAAGGACATCATTTCATGAAATGCGATATAGCTACCACTTGGACCTAATTTCCATGCAAAGCTTCATCGAGTTCTGTCAAACGGCCTCGGAGGGGACAGGCTACAAAAAACGGCGAAGTGAACATATAAGAGCTTCGCTTCAAAAAGTGTCTTTATTGTACCGCTTCCGCGCTCGCTCAATTAACAGGCCGGATGGGCTGAATACCTAGTACAAATATAATAAAGGTATAGAATATGTTTCTTTTAATGCGTTAACGCTTAAGAACTCTTGGTTCGAATAAACAATATATTTATTTTCGATAGTTTATATAGTATAGATTATAAATGAACATATATATTGAACAGAAGTGGTTAAAGTTATTTTTTAAAAGCAAAACATCAAAATACACGTACTCGTAGAGCACATACTTCGAGCGTATTCATACTGAGATTCTTACTTAATTGCAAAAAATTACCAATGAGGACCGATATAGTCTTTGTCATCTAAGACTACTCTCTTCTACAAGAGATTACTAACTATATTACGTAAATAGTGTCAATCTAATTCACTGTGCTTGCGATGAAAGTCATTTGAGATACATTTTTTTATTTTTTTTAATTTTTTTTTAGCTTCACGCTTTTATCCCACGCATAGCGGGGTAGGCAGAGGGAACTGCAGGAACTATATGAACCTAGTGTTAAGACACTCCGTTGCTTAGTCCCCGCTTTTTCCGTCCCCACTTTTCGAGACATTGCGTATTGAGTGGCGGAAGTCAACGCCGGGCTTTGCCTAGTTTCCAGAGCGAAGAAAATGGAAATAGATAAATCCATCTTCCCCGAGTGGGAATCGAACTCACAGGCCGTCGCGTTTACAGGTAGACACTTACGCTACGACGGTTTCAGATACTTATAATATATTAAGTATATATTTCTTATTTACTTCTACTAAACAACGCGAGCGAAGCCGCATTAAAAAGCTAGTCAAACGTAATTATATTTAAAACACAAACAATATACCTACTACATATAATTACGATGACCAAATCCGATAGCATATTAAAATAATTGATTGATGCTCTCAAAGGCTCTATCAACTCATCAATCATCGCCGTCCGTTACTGGTCGGTTGGAAATAGCAAGATACGTAGTTTAACACCGTTATGGCTCAGTGACATACTTGTGGTGCCTTTATTGTGATTGTATGGATTCAAATATCTTATATAACAATTAAATATATGTGTCGTCGTGGCGCTGAGGGATAGCTTCTAGGTGTATGGGTTCGACTCCTATCAGTGAGAAAGTATTTTTCGTTCTGACAAAACGCGGTGTTGAGTTCCGCCACTCACCAAGCAAATCCACCTCGAAAAGCAGAAAGTGGGAACAGAGTGTCTTGATACTAAGTTCTCTCTGCCTACTATAAAAAATAAAAGTGAGAAGCCTCATCGAGATGGCCTGCTATGTACGGGAGACTAAAACTCAGATAGAACAATACTCAACTTACAGAACAATCTATTATTAGAAACACAATGTTAATAGAAATAAGCAATTCAAATCAGCTTCTACTAATTAATATCAAACAATAAATTTATATTGTGATTACGTACACTTCATATTGTTAACTAATGACCTAATTTAATGAGGACAACGTGTAGTAGCGGTAGTGTCTGTCTGTTAATGGGATAGTGGGTTCGATTCCCGCTTGAGAGAATTAATTACTTTAATTTTCCTATTCTAGTAAGACGTTAAACACCGCCTTTTGACTACAGATGTCTCCTTTTGAAATGGAAATCAGAGTGTCTTGTCAATAGATTCTCTCTATCTTCTGTATACGAAACGATTTGTGTTTCAAAACATTTTTAGATATTTTTGCCTTACTTCCATTTTTTACATATTACGGGATCTCCAAAAGAAATTTCTATATGCTATATACTTTTTATAATATGCTAATATGTGACGGTAGTGAGTTCAGTTCCGATTCAGTGGAATAAATGTGGATTTGTAGCTAATAATATAAAGCGCAGCGTTGAGTTCCACCACTCTATATCTAATAACTTGAAAAAAGTTCCATCTAGCTAACCTGCTAAAAAAAACTATTTAATATTTACAACATCTATTATACAAATATACAATGGATATTGAGGACCGTCGTGGCGCAGAGGCGCAACGTCTGCCTGTAACGCGACGGTTACTGGGTTCGATCCCCAGTCGGAGAAGATGGATTTTTCTATTTCCATTTTCTTCGCTCTGGCATCTAAGGCAAAGCGCGGCGTTGAGTTCCGCCACTCAACACGCAATGCCTCGAAAACGGCGGAAAGTGGGGACGGAGTAAGCAGGGACTAAGTAACGGAGTGTCTTAACTAGGTTCTTATGGTTCCTGCAGTTCCCTCTGCCTACCCTGCCCTGTGCGGGATAAAGCGTGAAGCTGAAAGAAAAAAAATATTAAATTATAGGACACACAAAAATTATATACATTATAACATATACAAAAGATGACCTCCAACTAATCACTTCCACTTCATTGCACCTCGTTGAAAAAATAAGATCAATCACTAATATAATCCGAGCTTTGACAGCGGACACTATGCAGTAAATATTATATGCTAATACTGTAGCTAAATATTGCGTATAAAATATAAAAAAACACAGAATGAATTCATATGTATATGACAAATTTTTTAATGAATAAATCAAAGACTATAAACGCGTACATTGATTTATTAATTATTGTTAACAATTCGATGCTTTGAACACTATGCAGTAGACCTCACGGTCTACCGTCACCACGGAATTCATGTGTCAAAAGGATAGCAAAGGATAAGATATTACAAGTCTGTATTATGCGGAGTAAAATTCACAATATCTAATTCCTACCCTGTCAGGACATTAAACAGACGAAAAAGCAAATATTGAATGAAATTATAACACGCTACTACAATGACCACAAAAAGCAAACTTAAAAATCTAACTTCTACATACAAAAACAAAAAATCAGCCGACTGACTGACTGACTTAGACATATTTTTACTAAAATACAAATAATAGTTATCTCATTGGATCCCAAAGTTTCCATCTAATCGTAATACATACATACTATCTGAACAAACCTGGCTGTATTAGATTAACTCAGTTGCGTGTGATATTGGGCTAAGTTTGAACTCGAGTTGAATACAGATATTATATTAGCCTTCCATCGGGACCTCGCCTATAGAGCGGGTAGAGCGGGTAGAGCGCTCTACCCGAGCGTGTGTTTCGACAGTTTCTTAGGAAAATTACTGTTTTTCAAGGTTAAAGAGTACATTTCCTCTGAGAATATCCAAACAAGTTAATATTTGTTGGCACTTTAGCGCTGATCGTGGAAATGATTCCCACCCAGCAAAAAGATTATAATTTCTTTTTCCATTACGTCTATATTAGGTTTTCTCTGCCCAGCTGCCTGTATTATTTATTTATTTATATTACTTAAGAACAAAATAATAACAACCCATAGTGGAGTTGGCGACTAGAACTTAGTTTGAATATTGAGGAGTTAAATTTTTTATACGTTTTTATTGTTTCTTTTCAAAGGACGGTTAAATTCAGACAAAATGTAAAAAGATAAGCATAAATGCTCGTATCTTTTGTTTTTGTTTACTCTGTTTGACTTTGAAGTACTTCAGGAGATTACATACCTGATAATTTCATCCAATTTCATCTTTCTACCTCAACGTGATCTTGACAGAAATAGTTTTAACCGACCGACAAACATAAGAACGACAAAAATCCTGTAAAAATTCTGTTTTTCCCTTTTAATGTATCTTTATAACACACGTATCCTATATACCTAACTATTGTTTTAATAACACAACAACACAAAACAATCTCGAAATGAATTGGAGCTAACACTAATATGTAATCACCACGTTATATGACCTAGATACCTCGCTCTGTACGGTGATTAGCTTGTAATTTTGTAGTTCAACATTTCGAGCTAGGCACGATGTTAGAGCCGACTTGATTTATTTCTATACTAGTGCTCGTTCGAAAAATATTTATAAATATGAAGTATTTTATATTTTTTTGTAATTACTAGCGTTTATGGAAAGACCTACGGTGATTTTTTACTATGTACAATGTTTAGGGGTTCCAATCCATGTTTAAGGAATATTTAAACTGCAGTTAGAGACACGTTAAGATACGTTGTATAGTTTGATCGTCATTAACACGAGTGTTATTTAGTGACATATACAAATGCATAGGTGTTTTGTAATACCATTATAATTTCTAGTCCTTTATCAAATATATGCAGAAAGTAACAGTTAATTACAGTATACTATGGAGCAAGAATTTATAAAAGGAGTTTAGTTATATATAGATGTAATGTATTTTCAAATATGTCGAATCCATTTGAAACAGATATTGCTTGGCTTTTTTGCTTTATCCTGTAATTAGCAGATATTATTTGTGCATATATGTTTATAAATACATGTACCTTTTTCAACGCGTCCCGTAACACTACTCGTCGCTTACGTTGCGCCTTGACAGGTTGACAAAAGCGCGCCCCATATTAAGCTGCCAAATCATTTTAATTGCATACCGTTTTAAATGTAAATGTATTTTCTTTTAATAATTTACCTCAAGTATAAAAATGGGACGACATATAAATGGGACACACAAATGGGTCGTTAAGATGCAAGTGTTGTTTAGGATTCTGTACATCAAAAGTAAAAAAAATGAATGCCTTACAAGTCCACTTCCTTGTCCGTCTGTTGTATAATCTCTGTTCCTAGTTAGCTACAGTACAAACAGACATCAAGCGATAACTACCGAGTTCCATACTAACATGCTAAATGTACATTTACGTACAACAGCACATACCTGTACACTCGCATCTAAATAAAACACAAATCATAATTTCCCTTTCCAATCATTAAAAACTCGTATGGTGTGGTACATCTTTTAAAAGCTCGGTAATTACTAAGCTTAAAGCTCGTAAGCTAACGAGATATAAAGCATTTTTAATAAAGCTTTTATTTTTAGATTTTAACTTTGCAATGCTAATCATAAGCGAATTACTTCTGATTCAGACGAGAATTGTATTAAGAGGAGTTTTATATTACATTATTTTATATTTAAAAATACGTTACTTTGAAAGAAAAAGCTTTTTATTAAACAAATATAATACTAGTAGTAGTAGTACGAAGTATTAGATTTACGAACAGATAGTTTTTTAGCTAAAAATATTCACAGAACGTGCCTCACTGAAATCGATATCACACTGTACTTTTGACGAGTCGTGAGATCTTCCATTTACACCTCCACCTGGCAACAGATATATGTAAGGTAGTTGTAAGACTAATATATACACATTTCATTTTAACTAGTAAAGTCGAGTTGGCCTATATTAAACATCTATACTATATTATTTTATATATATTACTATATCTCGCATAAATGCCGACCCAGCGGCCATGTTATTCCATTATATTCTCTACCATATAGTGAAAATAAGCACTTCATAAATACAGACACCAAAAACATAAATTTGTAGAGCAAAACTTAAACGTTTTCAAAAATACTATTAATAATATAATTACAATATATAAAGTAACGTACGTAGTATATAAAGTAACATTAAATAGCTATAACAGTATAAGCTCTGTTGTCTATCAAAGTTTCCATGTTGAATAAAGCTTACAAGCTTAAGTAAATACAATTAATCAAAGCACCGCGTCCCTTACTACAGTGAAAGATAGCTTTAGAAACTGCGTTATGCTTAATCGTCGTTAAAACTAGCATCATATAAGTGAGCGGTTATATATGTATGATGTTACCAACTTTCATGCCGTTTTCTTAGTATAGAATCTACTTTAATTTAGATAAAGATGAATTTTGCAAATCTGATCTTGGGATGGACAATGTGATGGTGAAGGTTATCATATCCTACCTTCTATATTTCCATCACGTCAAAGTGACAGGAGAGTGTTATTAATACTAGGGCCATAATTATTAATATTTAATTCACAAAATATAGAAGTATTTCAACCTTTTCTTCTCCACTTCTTACCGTATGCCTTAAGGTTGACTGGAAGATACCGCTGTCTTCGCGACGAGGTCGCCTCTTGTGCATTTAATTTCATTATTAGTTTCTGAATATCACTTTTTCTATTTCTCTATGGGTCCAGTAAAAAATATTTTTGTTATTTTTAATATGTATATAGATTACAGCCTATATTATAAGAAAAACACTTTATATTTGCAAATTGAAAACACTTAAACATAAAAGTCTTAAGAGAAAAAAAGATGAATAATTCATACTTTATGAATACATAAAAGTAACGAATACCTGCCTTTAAAAGTGAACTTAACAGTGCTTTGTAGATACGTACATACATTTACAACGGTAATTACACTCTGTAGGACTTCAAACGATTGGTAATTGATTTTAAATGAACACCTTATACAGTGGTTAAATTGTTCTGTATCATGCAGTATAAATTGTACTAATTACATTACTTATTTTGAAAATAATATTAATAAACGACGTTGCAACGCAGTTTGATAGCATAAGATGAACTAGCTCGAGGCAGTGAATTATTTATATATCCCTCTCGGTTTATTAACGGTTATTCCCAAATTTTGCATAGAAAGTCGAAAACCTAAGGACCATCGTGGCGCAAAGGCGCAGCGTCTGCCAGTAAGCGTGATGGTTTGATTCCCTCTCGGGGAAAGTGAATTCTTTTTATTTCTATTCAAGGCAACTAGGCAAAGCGCGGCGATGAGTTCCGCTACTCACCAAGTAATGCCTTGAAAGGTAGAAAGCAAGCAACAGAGTGTCTCAACACTAAGTTTCAACTGTTGACTCTACTACGAGCGGGATAAAATGTGAAGCTATAAAAAAATTAAGAACAATTTGGCTTCTTAAGTTCTATCTTCCTATATCGCTGTTAGAGGATGAAGAATAGTACTGAAAAAGCCTTTACACGTTACGTGTAGTCACCGTGCTGGCGTCCATCTTGATGTAGATATAGAAGTTCGTAACAGTGTATAGAACCCGCTACCCGAGTTGAATTAACTAGCTCCACAAAACGCATAATTCTTTATATTAACGAATAATCGAAGCTGCAAAATATTCACGTTTAACTTAAAATATATTGGTCTACATTATTTTTACACTGACTTACATATATATTAAATTTTAATATTATCTCAAACTTCACAACTGTTACTTTCAAATAATATTTGATATCAAATATTTATATAATAGTATATTATTTGAAGGTAATGTTCAAATCTTCCAGTTAAATTGTTCTCAACGTACAACCATTATCTGTGACAGCTGAAGCGTTACTTTGTAGAATATTGGAACAGTGGCCAAACAAGTTGATATTAAATTCAGGACTATATATATCAATATGGTATATCATTATCCAATTGCTTTTTATCTAATATATAATGAAAAAATTATGGACTTATGAATGTTTT
This sequence comes from Dione vanillae, assembly GCA_037178615.1. NCBI lineage: Eukaryota > Metazoa > Arthropoda > Insecta > Lepidoptera > Nymphalidae > Dione > Dione vanillae. Next base: position 751,738 of record JAZFAU010000043.1, on the reverse strand, counting down.
GAAAACCGAAGCGAAACTCGGTAGTTACAATCAAATTCGAAACATTGAGAATAAAGAGGGAAAACTCAACACCACGCTTCATCGACCAGAGTGAAAAGAAATAAACAATATTTCACTTATATAATCATTTATTAAAACCATTACGTTAATAATATAATAGAATATTCTACTTTTGTCCTAAAATATCGTTTTTAATTGTTTAACAACGTGTCAGGTGAACCACAAACTGTATCCCTGCTTCAAAGCTCCGAACTCTAGCTCTTCAATTAAGGTCCGTGTACGTGCGTATATGATTATTATTGGTAATGAGCCAAACTTCCATACGAGAACTTTCGTCAATTAATAATATTGTAAATTCATTATTTCTATAATGTTTGCATTGTTGAAATATCTAGTACGTACACACACACATAGCTTCACGTATTATCCCTAGTGGGGTAGACAGAGAGAACGCAGCGTCAAATGCTGCGGTTCCTGCATACCTCTTTCGCCTCGTCCACTATCATTAACTCCTTCATAAATGCTGCCCTGGTAGTCCTCATGCTTTTTACGTGACCTTCGTCCAGAATATTTACCTAATATTGTATTTTCCTGTTAATTTGTAAGCATTGTAAAATCACTTTGTTGTCCGTCCATCTATCTCTTAAGATCATTTTTCAAAATCATAAGAAGATAACAAATGGCAGAAGAAAATATCAACATATATATGTACATAAGTAGGCGTCGTTTTTTCCGCATTTTATGAAATATAAATACAAAGAAAGGAAAAAGTTAAGGGTATAAATGTATATAAAAAAATCATAGGCTATAAAACCTTAGTCTTCTCTTTACACACCGTCCTGTGAGAGGATGTTCTACGAAGTTCAAAGGGCAGGTAAAAGAATTGATTATCTCTCAAAACCAGAGCTTGAAAAGCTTTTTGCAATCACTTTTCGGAATTTCAAATCATATTCATTGAACTTTAATAATAAATTGTCAAATTTATACCTAAAGCCTTAAAATTTCTTTCTGAATTATTAAAAAGAAATCTAAGGTTCAATATGCTTCTACATTATAAATGTTGATTGAATGTTGATGAAATAATAAAATATATAAATATTTTCATCTATTCAAAAATTTAAAGAGATACATACATATGTGTAGGTATTTAAGCGAAAGCGTAACGTACGTGAATGCATTATTAAATTACTTATCAAAGTGTTTTTTTACACTTCAGAAAGAAAACATACAAGAGTACTGAGGCAATTACAAAGAGGCGCGAGTCCTAAGTCGCTTCGATACTTTTTTATTTTCCCACATGTTTGCAATTTTGACTAAAAATGTGACCGAGAATGTTGACACGAGGTTTAAAATGGATTTTGACTAAAATTCCGATTTTATGGTAATTTGAATTTAAAGTCTTTATATATAAATGTCGATTCTACAAACAACTTACACTGTATTTAGTACTGGATTTTAAAGCTTTTTTCTCAACACTGCTTAAGTTAGAGCTTATATTTGTAGCTTCATAGTAAGTTCATATTTTCACATCGTAATTTTTTGCAATAACATATGTCTAATTAGGTCTAACTAAAACCGATAGCAATTTTAATCGAATTGAAATAATTCTAAACAATTTTCAATATTATCAAATTTCCATGTTTCACTAATATAATTCTTTTGTTCTTTTTAGTGCTTTATTTTTGTTTATAATTCTTTTCTTTTTAAAAACATTCTCTTTTATGATTATTTTTGACACTTCAAAAACCTCTCTTAGATTTTTGAACCTTAGCAAAAAATTATTAAAAAATATTTTTTCTTATAATTGCTTCGAAATTCAACTAGTTATATTATAAAGAGATGACAAGGATTTTCTTAAAATAATATACAAAATTTCATATATACAGATAATTTCTTTAAGTAACGATTTCTTCAACATAACTGCTTGTATTATGTAAGTTGATGAAATTATAAGGGTAGCAACGATTTTTTATATTAAGTTAAAAAATGCATTGAGTTCCACCAATCAACACACAATGCCTCGAAAAAGGCGGAAGGCAGGGACGGAGATAGCAGGAACTAAGCAACGGAGTGTCTTAACACTAGGTTCCTATGGTTTCTGCAATTTCTTCTGCCTACCCTGCCATGCATATATGCTAAAAAATAAATTGTCATCCTGTATTCCACATGTAGCCGGAGAGATAGAGGTAACCTATAAGCTTAAGTGAATGGCGGAACGCAATGCTATGTTCGTCCAACAAAATCTGGAAATTGACATGAGTAGGAGTCGAACCCACAACTTTTATATCAATGTCTTCTTTTCTTTAAATATTATAGATATTTTCTCGTCGTATAAAATATATTTTATATTCACAACATCTACTTACATTAAGCACTAAACAGAAATATAACAAACTAAATGTACAATAATTCAGAAAGCGAAGTCACCAGCCTAAATCACTAAAAAATCATTTCTTTCGAGTGCACTCAGATAGTTTCATAGGTGTATCGTGTAAAGGAAGTATTTGGGTCACATCCCTGCAAAGCGTCAGTGTTACCATTTTTAACGTCAGTACGACATGGGTACTTTTAAAAGCGCGTCTAGCTCCATCTGAAGGGCTGGCAACGCATCTATGATACCTTTGGTAACCCGAACGCTCGCTTGCCTCGTCTTTTCCTATACAAAAAGATTACATATTACTGAATGTACTTCAATACCGATATTTTTGTACCATTTAGATTTTTCATTGTAATATTTTAAGGTAATGGTAGAAGTATGAAAAGATGATATTTTAACTCTACATCTCTACCACTTAAGAAGGTAAAGTAAACTTTAACGTGTCTATAACTTAAGTAGTGCTATTCGACTTCTGTGGCAAACGAAAATAATTTAAATATTGCTTCAAGAAGAAATCGAACCTGTAACTATCTTGAGTTAAATAATATCTGTCACAAGTATATATATATATATATATATATATATATATATATATATATATATATATATATATATATATATATATATATATATATATATATATATATATATATATATATATATATATATATATATATATATATATATATATACATTCTTATAATTTGGTGTTATGTCCAGCAATGAAAGCAGGCAAAATTTTAATTTAATTTTATTTTGCTAGTCGTCGTATATTAAAGTGAAGTGTGTGATTAATAGACACTAAAAACATACAGCCGTGGGACAGTCCTAAACAAACTTGGTATTTCAAAGTGCTTTATATGCTTTACATATAGCCATAGTGTAGTTGTATGTGTTTAAATGTTAACTATCTTATAATTTTGTAAAGTGAGTTTTGTTTCTATTTAAATGTATTTTTTTTTATATATCTTCACGCTTTATCCCGCACATGGCAGGGTAAGCAGAGGGAACTGCAGGAACCATACGAACAAATACAACGGTATGAATACAGCATTAATAATAGATTAGATTGTGTGACACTTAAATAAAAATATATTAATTTTAAAAATATTTGAAAACTGCAAAATTACGAATTCCCGTAAGTCTAGTACATAACAGTGATGGACTTTCAGCTAGACACAGTGTATCACCCAATTTGCCTTACTAGTAGAGCAAAGATATAAAAAAAAAATTTGTGAGTGAGGATTAAACTCAGATTGTTCTGGGTCACATACAGCCAGACACAGTCTCACTGCGTCATGATGGCCTGGTTATAAACATTAGCTATAATTGTGATGTGTAACTTTACAATGTTAATAACAGTAAAATATTGAATAATATACAACAAGGCTATCGTTACAATTATAATAATGTATTCTTATAAAATATTAATATTTCCTAAATAGTAATAGAACCCTCATTTACCACTCAAACTCTAATCAAATACATCAAGAAGTATTATAGCATATTCCAGGCGACGTTTAATATATAAGTTATTACGGGCAAATAGCGTTACAAAGAGGTTTCGATGTCGATAGTAAATTGATTACATTACTCAAGACAATACTGAGCTGATGCGGAACACTTACTTGTTCAGCCTTGACCTGTTGCTGTTTTGTTTTATATGAAAATATTTACTTTTCTATATAATTCTTAATGTGTTCTTCGAATTTTGGATTATAAAGTGAAGAATGGAGTGTCTTACTCTAGTTTACGGCTAAACGGCTTAGTAGAGGACATGAGCATAATTTTTTTAAAGACAAAAACAATGATAGTATAAGATGATATGGTGCTTATTTTATTTTTCAATTTAGACCAAGCTCTAAGTTTATTTAGTAGAGTCAATGTTTTCCTAGTATGAATGTTTACTTCAAGATATCAAAAGTTATTATCAATAAAGTTTAATATTTATATTTTCAGTTTAAAGTTAAATAGAAAATCTATTTTTAAATACCTCATACGCATACATCACTCCATTTTCCACTTTCCATCAGAACATCGTTTATCAAAGCAGTCAAATCTAAAAATTTTTACACACGTATATATATTAAAGCTCACTGAGCTCAGAGGCCTGAAAAATCTAATTCGAATTTAAATTTCCCCAGTTGACTATAACGATTGAATGAACATATTTCCAAGAAGATTCTTCGAGGTATAGCAATTCTCCTGTAGCCGTGTGCTTGTAAACAAAATATAGGTAGGAATTTGAATGATTTTCAAAATTAAACAAATATATAATTATTACAAATATATAATGAAGTTGTAACAACACAAAAAAAAATGTCATTTGTCTGTCTTTTCTCTTATCCTGGCTTATCTTTAAAACCGTTGAATTTCTAAATCTTTACGAAACTAACATTGCAAGAGAGAGTAGTATGTGTTGAAGAGATACTTGAAAAGCCCAGTAACCGGAATTTACACATTTAACACGTGAGTACCTTCTCTCCAGATTGAATATTGCATTTAAAACGATAATTGTACAGAAAACATGCAAGTAATATGCATGTCAACCCGAGAATATCGACTTAGCATGCGAAGCTCCAATTAGGCCGTAAGTCTAGTATAAAAAGTTACCCATTAGAAATCATGGCAACACTTTCTAAATAAAAAGCATATCTCATTATGTTCAATAGAATTTTTAATAAAGGAAATTTCTTCAGCATTCTTTTCTAACGTATGAAATAGTAAAGGCAGTGACTTTTAACACTTCTTTCTTGAATAGTAACAGCTTAATGTACAGACATGTTCGTATTAGAACCTAATTCTTTTGTAAATTTATTATGCTTCTTATATTTTCATTAATTATCATCCAGTCCTAATGGTGACACCAATCAATCTTGGTGGAAAGTGGGGAAGTGGGAAACATTTCGTAATACCGTTAAGTTCTTTATACATAAGCAAGTTTGACCAAACCTAGATTAGTTGATTTCTAGGTTTTATGAAACAGGGCCAGCTCATCTTCAGCTAGTGTTTGCTGTTTAAAAAGTCAAACTATTAAAAAGCATTATTTGTTAGAATGTAATTGAAAAATATAATTTGAGCACTTGTTTCTGTATCAATTTCATAAATGTAGGTCGATACAAATATTTTTATTTCGTAGTGTACGTATTACGTATAAAATGAATTGCCATAACTCAAATTTATATATATTTGACATTAATTTAACTTTCCGCGTATTTTGAGTAAATAGTCTTGACAGACAGACAAATAGAAAATCAAAAACATCAACATCATAATAAATTTCCAAATCAAGTATAGAAATTAAAATCATATTATGTATTAAAATATTTTTTTATTTAGACGGAATATACAAACTCTGGCGATATAAATATAATACCCCAAGCCGCGATCTTCACTCGGTTAATATCGGAGTGCATCAAGATTCAAGATTAGCTTGTCAGCGAACCAGATACTGTTGACGAGACGGAAGTGCCTCGCATAATTGAATACTCTCACCCGCACTATCTCGTGATGCGATACGATGTTAATGAAGCCGTGTTAATTAATATGTGTGGGCTCAGTGGTAGTGTGACTAAATAATTATACATATTATTAAATAATTTCGAGGCACGAAATTCAGTACTTATAATTATAAATTTATTACTGGCCTATAAATAATTACCATCCCATTTACTTAAGCTTTATATATTTATAAGCTTTACATATATATATATATATATATATATATATATATATATATATATATATATATATATATATATATATATATATATATATATATATATATATATATATATATATATATATATATAATAACTTTTGTGCTTTTAAGTTTAAAATGCCAAAATATGTAAATTCTCATTAGATGTCATGATAAATTAAGCAGGGAAGTGGGTAGCCCAAATTCTCTGAACCTAATAGAACACCTTTACTTGAGGCCGAATTTGTTTGAAGCCGTCATGATTTGCAGAACGTGAAACTCTTTGATCTCACACGTCCCTTGAACACTTAACAGTTGGTTACATTTTATTACTGGTCTTCCCCTGAAATTATATAACATTGAAATTACAATTTTTTTATTACTATGTAAAAAAAGTCTAACTGTAAACGTGACGGTTTGTGGGTTCGATTCCCAACTCATGGAGGATGTCTTATTTAATTTCCATTCAACTAGAGTTGAGTTCCGTCACTCAACACGCAATGCTCCGAAGAATAGAGTTCCCTCCCCATATAGCTCCTTCGATTTCCTCTGCTTACGCTACTACGATCGCGATAAAGCGTGAAATTAATTAATCTTATTTTAAAAAATAAATCTGCTTGAAAATATAATATAAAAACATACTAAATTCACAAAATGGAAAAGTACAACTGTAGCTTTATTTAAATCATATGACAGCTATATTACACTTTCATTGCAAGCGACCCTCTACAACACATGGACAGACCCTTCAGTAACATTCGATCCGAAACCGATTCGGAAAAACCCTTAAATTATCGGCTGGGGTCGGCTCTTTGATCTTGTTTCAGTCGAATCAGATGTAATATATTACTATAGTAGTAATAATTTTAGTTATTTTGTTTGGAATTTACGCCTATAAATCTCCGGGGGTTGTGTTAGTGTTGTTTTAATAATGAAAATATTGTTGCTTTTTAGCTTCAAACCTTTTCTCCATATGTGCTAGGCAAAAGGAATCCAGTAAATTTAAGATACTTTCCATTTTCCACACAATTTTCTGACAGCACGACGCACAAGATAGTTGTGATGAACGAAATGCATTTTTTTATATTTGTTCGCAATGAATTATGATATGAATGCTCCAAAATATTATTTAATATGTTTCCTTTTTGTACTATCTTTTTAAAATATTATAGAAAGGTGGTAAGCAAAAAGAATCTAATGTCATCGAGACGTTTGTTTTCCTTCGACATGCGAAGCTCAAAGCTGTATAATTACATAATTTCTAGTCTGATCAGAATTTTTTTATTATAAAAAATAAGAATTTTTAAATTATCTGAACGTAATTATCAAAAAAGGCCGTCTTCAGACCAGTGTAAGATAAACATAACACATGTTTCCACAATTTCTGTAGTTTCCTCTGCCTACCCTGCCATGAGCAGGAGAAATCGTGAAGCTAAAAAAAGGAAAAGGAATATACTTATTAAAATAACAAGAATAATTAGATTTGATTTTTTCTTTTCTTATCTATACATTTCATAAAACCAAAGACTGTAACTCGATTAAAAATTAATTCCTCTCCACGTACAAACTGCTCAGCAAAATGAAGCTACAAAGTTCTTACAATCAACTCCCGCAACACGCGAGTGTTTGATTGGCTTGGTTACTCGAAAGGAGAGAGTTGTTTTATTACTTTGTGCTCATAAAATTATAAGCTGAATAAAGTTACAAGTTAAGGGACCTTTAACATGTCGGAATTTTAAAGATATATACATGATGAATGTGGCTCTCTCTTTTAACGACATTGTGCTCAGTTACGTGGAAAAAGATTTTTTTAAATTTATTTATTAATATTTTTTTTAATTAATTATTAATATTCTTTATTAAAAATATATAAGAAATAAAATATATTCATTAGACTGAGTTTAATGCATCACTTACTCGTTAGTACTCACTTTGTTTATTTATTTATTTATTTATTTTTTTATTTATTTATTTTCCACTTAGAATCAATAAGATGATCACTTGTGTACGTCAGATAGAGCGAACGGAGGAGTGTCAAAGGAGCCCAATTTGATAGTAAATATCGAATTGAGCCCCTCTGAAACCTATACACTCCATGACTTAAAACTAAGGTTACGAGGATTCTAAGCGCGGCCTAGTGAGAAGAGCCAACAACAAACTCAGCCAGGTTTCCCTAAACCTATTGTGATCACTTCACAAACGTCACTCGAACTTATGAGCAATTCATTAATTCCATGCCGTTTTATCATCAATGTAATCCTTTACACTATAATAGGATTTAGTAATTAATTGCCGTTTAACATAGATTTTAAATTTATTTAACGAGAGATCAAATACTTCTTTCGGCAGTTTATTGTAGAAACGGACACAATTACACGGGAAGGAGTTGTCTATTTTATGGAGCCTAGTAGTGGGCATAACAAGTTTATACTTATTCCTCGTATTAACATTGTGAACATCACAATTTAATCTAAATTTATCAATATTTTTATGAATATATATTAAATTCTCGAATATATATTGACTGTGAAGAGTCATGATTTTAAATTTTTTAAATTTATCCCTAAGGGAATCTCTGGGCCTCATGTTATAGATTGCTCGAACAGCCCGTTTCTGAAGAACAAATATAGTACCAATATCAGCAGCATTACCCCATAATAGTATACCATATGACATAATGCTGTGGAAGTAACTAAAATAAACTAGTCTAGCGGTATTGACGTCGGTTAAGTAGCGGATCTTTTTGATCGCATACGCGGCTGAGCTAAGTCTGTTCGACAAATCGTTCACATGAGGGCCCCACTGAAGTTTTGAATCTAAAGTAATGCCCAGAAAAACTGTAGTATTTACTAAATCTAGTTCCCCATCGCCAATTTTTACAATAGTTTTGGCAAATTTAACATTCGGGAGTGTGAATTTAATACACTTCGTTTTCTTCTCATTTAACAGTAAATTATTGACATTAAACCATTGGACAATATTTGAGAGAGTATTGTTCACATTGTCAATTTCATCATGTCCTCTATTCATTTTAAAAATCAAAGATGTATCATCTGCAAATAATACTATCCCATGTTTGTCCTTTACAAGGTAAGGTAGGTCATTAATATAGATAAGGAACAGAAAAGGGCCTAATATCGAGCCCTGTGGCACCCCCATTTTGACAAACGACCCGGGAGAACGCTTTCCATTAATGTCTACTTTCTGGATTCTATCATTTAGGTTGTGTGTTGTGTTTAAGTGTTTTGATTTCTCTACTTCAAAGAAATATTTAATATTTTTAAATATGTCTATCAGTCAAACAAACAAAATTTATATAAGAGAAGAAACTACTCAACATTTCATACATCCACCATCCGGGTGCCCTTCGTGTAGAAAGAAGATCTTAAAGCAGTGCTTGGGACTTGTGACCCAAGTGTAGGTTTAAACAGACCCTTTTAAAATGTATTGACAATTACTTCTACAATTAAATCACCACCCCAAATATAAAAAGTACAAAAACAGTAAAATATACATATTTCCCGAGCGTAATTCATAATTCACAATTTCATTTAAAACTCAAAAAATCCACAATAACATCAACTTTAACCACCACTCTTTTAACATTACACTATATTAATTCAATAACAGAAATTACAACATATCTTAATCGAATAAAATAACTTATTCAATCGCAATTCACGCAAAAACGTTAAATCCAAACAAATATTTCAATTAATTTGTTCAATTTTGTTCTTCAACAAATTACTTGATTCACTTAAAATGGAATACGAATAACTTTAAAATTTCAATTTCAACGCTAAATCTATATTTAAATTGAATTAAAATTAAACTTTAACAATGTTACTGGCCTTTGTCGAACCGCGCGCTGATTTAGGAGTTCAGTCTATTAAGTAGGAGAAGTTCAGTTTTAAATGAGTTAGACTAAACAAATGATTTAATTTAGCTCTTTAATTATGACACGAACCGGCTATAATGGCCACTTACTTCCTGAAGTAGTATTGTTTGGAGAAAGTTTAATGGTATAGTAATTAGAATTTATAACAAATACTACTTATGCTTTAAATAAATAAATAGATAATTTTAAACTAAAGTTCAATTTGTGATCTAAATTATAGAATTATAATTTTCGTTCAATAAACAAAAATTACATTTATAACATAAGATTTAAAAAAGTCAAAATATTTATATGTCCAACACAAACATATGATTTAAGAGTAAATCTGACGTGAGCTGGTGCTAGTCTTAAATAAAGTTAATATGCCACTTTGCTGGTTTTTATGTTCCCATTCTACCACTCAGTACGTAATGGGGGAAAAATATATCTTTGTAATATGTTTCTTAATTCATAACAATGGCGTACAACGTTTTATGATTATTATTTTTCACTGAATTGAAAATTGTGTTTTGTTTTTATGAAAAGCAGTTATTTATAAAACTCTCTCTCTCTCCCTCTCGGGACTTCTCTCTCGAAACGATGGACTTAAGTTGGATATGAAAATTACTATTTAAATAATGTTTGCATGTACATATAATTGCAAACCGACGTGGTGCAAAGACTCAGTGTCTGGCTGTATATGAGGCGGCCGTGGATTCGATTCCCACTTGAAAATGAATTATTTTCATTTTCCTCGCTCTGCTAGACGAAGCACAGAAATTGAAATCCACACCCGTCAAGTAATGTGAAAAGCAGGGTACAGAGTGTAGAGAACACATTGTGACCTCGGCCTCGAAAGAAGAAAGAAAAAAAAGAAAACTAAAACTAGAGCCTTAAGAACATACTTCTTCTACCTACTTTGTTTTATACGAAACCAAACGTTAAGTACAAATCGTCTGCACTTCATCCATCCTTCATCGTTTAGAAAATACCACAAAAAAATATACGCAAAAGTTATTAAGCATACATTAAAATATAAAAAAATATATTTGGAATTTAAACCAAATGATCGAAAATCAATCCTGATATTCCTAGTCGTCGCCACTCTCGCTAATGAAGACAGTGGCCTCATCACTGCGAGAGATCTTGTGAGGTTCCAACGTTTCTTAATATATATATATATATATATATATATATATATATATATATATATATATATATATATATATATATATATATATATATATATATATATATATATATATATATATATATATCTACCTAAGAATAAGTATCTACAATTCATGTATCTGTAATGACATGATCTTAAAGTAACAACGCCAACAAGATTCTCCTAAATCACGAACAAAGCCGTCTACAAAGCTGCCAACAGTTTGTCCTCGTTTCTTTGTTTTTCTAACGAAATATATTCTGTACCTGACACATGGTGGAAAAAGTTTGGCTGACATTAATTTATATCTGGAGATTTGAACTTGAAATATACATTTAATAAAATGGCAACAAAAAACCTGTAATATTTGTTTGATTTTGGAAAAATACTGTGGAATATAAACAAAATACTTGTGACGTAAAAGTGAACGGTACGGATAGTATATGCACATCTCGGTTATGTAAAGAAAAAATATCCCAGAAAAGGGTATTGATGATAGTCCGAGAGGCAAGAGAGGCATGAATCCGTTATCTCAGACTGCACTTTCCAGGGGTACCTTAAAATTTATGTTTGAGAATGAAATTTATTTCTTCTCTCTTTATAATTAGTTATAAAACATCATATATATATATATATATATATATATATATATATATATATATATATATATATATATATATATATATATATATGTATATATATATATATATACATATATATATATATATATATATATATATATATATATATATATACATATATATATATATATATATATATATATATATATATATATATATATATATATATATATATATATATATATATACATACATATATATATATATATATATATATATATATATATATATATATATATATATATATGTATTTATCATAAGCATAATATAGTAAAAACGTTTTTTTATAAAAAAATCTGTTTTCAATCGTCTACAAATTATTTTATTACACATTTAAGGTACGTTATTAAAAAATATCACATTTTTTATTATAACTAAGCGTCATATTAAGCGATTTCACCAATTGTATGATTTTATTTCTGCACTAAAAGAGACAATCTGCAGTTACTTGACATTTCATATATTTTAAATCAGGTTTAAACTTATTGAAATAATTTATGGTATTATCCTTAAGTCATATAAGGTTGGAGAACTGTTATGCTATTGTGTTAAATCTGAATTCTCTCTGATTAAGTAAGTTACTTAAGTAAGTAAAAAATGTAGATATACAAAATACAATTCCCTACATAACACCTAATACTATTGAGAATATATTTTAAATATACTCGTATGCATATATAAAATAAGTAATCCTATCTTACAGGCTATCCTGCAAGATGACTACAACGCTGGCTTGATCTGTCTTACAAGTACTACTTTGCTTTAAGCCTTTAACAAAACGAAAAAGGAGGTAGGAATAACGTATTCCTGCCTCCTTTTCTGTTTTATTATATTTATTGAAATGAAACGCATGAAAATCGCAAACAGTAACTCACTTATTTTATTTTTAAATAAAAAGGAATTACAATTGTCACCGTACCACAGATAAAATCTAAAAACAAATAATAATAACCATTAGGAGTATAGTTTTTACATAACATAAGAGATGGCGTTACTTGTAATACAAACATTTTACAATTTTGATACACCATTCCAACAATATTATTTATTGAATTTCTCCTGCCCATATCCTTTTTTCTTGCCCCAAATTAGCTCGCCCCATTTATGATGTCCTCCCTCTTAAAGTCCCTCGCCCCCTTAATGTTCAATGTTTGTTAATGTTTGTGTTTAGTCCTTTGTGTAAATTTTTGTGTAAATATATTAAATATAACAATATTAGAGTATAAGCTAACACCCATGTAAATATATTGTTTATTACTAACCCCATTTATTATCTGTATATATTGTAGATATCTGTGATTTTGTTATAGGTGAAGGATTTAAACTGGATCTCTTTTAAACATGCATTCTCCAACTGTGTAATGATATCTCTCTTTTTACCGTACATTCTCCTTTGTGTGTTCTCCATTCAACGTGACATTGGCGAAGTGAATTGTGCTCAACTGGCACGCTCGAAACGCCATTAGTAAAGAGAAGAAAAAGAAGAAGAAGAAGATTTATTGAATTAGTTTTCCTCGACTTAGTACATGTTTTTACTTATATTTTAATATTTACAGAGATAATGTATAAATATGAAATGAAAAAAATATCCTGCGCCTAAGCTATTGGTAAATCTTTGTATACTGACTTAAAATTTTGTATCCAATAGGTAATATCAGCGAAGGTTTCGCTGTCACATACATCCGGTGTCGATTATACTCAATATAACTTTCCACCTCCTGCCGAGTATTATATCTGAATAAAAGTGACATAAATAATTTTTTATTTTTTTTTTAGCTTTACGCTTTATCCCGCACATGGCAGGGTAGACAGAGGGAACAAAGGGAAGGAGAAGAGACTCCGTTGCTTTTTAGTCCCTGCTTTCTCCTTCCGCGCTTTCCGCCTTTTTCGAGGCATTGCGGGTTGAGTGGCGGAACTCAACGCCGCGCTTTGCCTAGTTTCCAGAGCGAAGAAAATGAAAATAGAAAAATCCATCTTCCTCGAGTGGAAATCGAACCAAGAAAGCGTCGCGTTTACAGGCAGACGCTTACGCCTCTGCGCCACGACAGTCCTAAATCCACTTACAAAAGAAAATAGCTTCCTGAAGTTATACTATTAGAAACGTGAGGTATCTTTTGAAATTTATTTAATATTCAGCTTAAAATCTCGAACTGGATCATTTTATTTGTATGTCCGTTCGTTGATTATGTCTTTAAGACATTATTGTATCTATACTTTATTGATAGACTACCTGCAGTTGTGATGTGTCAAAATGGCCGCGTTTTAAATATAGAAGTTGGATGCTTAGTCTCTATTTGAGAACAGTGCATATAGAAAAAAAAGATATGGTACCCGCGTACTTAGGATATTCATTATCATCTTATCAATCGGGAAACATCAACTGATAGATAAACGAATTCGCCATTGAGTGCCATAAAGATCGGTGACATTCGCCAAGACGTCCGTCCACCTTGTGAGGCCCCATAAAAAATATTAAAAAATAATATGAATTTAATTACATTTTGTATATCGAAATAGGCTATAGGCTAGAAAATATTATAGTAATTTCAATGTTACCCACACATCTGAGCAATATTTTATTGATATATAATATCTGTAGAACATATTCAATAACATGTAGTACATCACTAATTATTTAATATCGATATTCACGTTTCCATCGGGGACCTGGCCTAGATGTGAGTTTACAAAAAATTGATGAAGCCGAATCGAATGCCTCTGAACTTTTGCTGTATGAGAATAATTTTATTATCTTCTATATGAATAAGTTAATATTTAAAGAGATTTTAGGTCAATTAGAAACATATTTCTGGAATCGATCTAGAATGATCATATTTATTATTATATTAATTAATTTTACGGGATTTATAAAGTACATATGTACAATAAGTGCTTGACTATAGAATAGAAATTTAATTTTAAGATATTCTTTTCCTAACAATATTAAATTACATTCATAAAAACAAACATCTTTATATTTTACTTCTTACGCTCCCCCTTAACAAGTCTAAGCCCTGTCTGACAGCGTCTAACGCCGTCCCCGGAGCGCACGTCACACCGTACCCGCCGTGTCCGTAACAGTGGACCACTTTCACTCCATCAATGATCTGAGGTTCCACTCTCACTGGCACCCTGTGAGGCCTAAGACCGACCTTATGACCTATTATTTCTGACTTTTTTAAAGCAGGTAATAGTTCACAGCAACGTTCGAAGATGGCGGCGGCATCGTGCTTGCAAATCTCTTTATTATAGCTATCATACTGCCGTACGCCACCCAAAGTGGCTACCCCGTCTATACCGGGTATTACATAAGTATCGTAGTCCCCATAGTAAGCCATCTTCAACCACGGCGCTCTCACCTTAACTACCTGCCCTCGTAAAGGCACCAAGTCGTGATCGTTACACAAATACTTCGCGCCTAAACCCGTACAATTAAATATTACATCGTAATTAGATAGTGATGTGAAACTATCGATCTTCTCATTAATAATCCGGCCACCGTTATCGATAAACGATTTCTCCGCCCATGGCAGATATCTATCGCAACCTATTTTCACGGTTGAATAAAATGAGCCATACTTCCATCCCTCGCCGCACATTTTCAATTCATCCTCATCCACTGTTCTATAATCTGGTACAAGATCCTCGATAAGATGGTTTCTTGTAACGTGATAGTTTTCCTTTGAGAATATATAACTGGAGACCGCCATTACACCAGCGAGCGGTGCGTCTGAGGTTTTTAATATATCTTGCCAAAAGTACCAAGAATTGTCGATCCATTTCTTAGTTATTTCCTTCGTCGGCCCTTTGAAACTTGTTCCCGGTCGAAAAAGACCGGCAGCGACAGCGCTAGTGGTGTCTTCTTTAAAAGAATCTGCTACTATCGTAATATCAGCGTTTCTTAACTCTCTTTGCAGTATACGAGCTACTGTGGTTCCGACCACGCCAGCTCCGACAATAGCTAACTTTGGAGAACTCGCGTCCATTTTTTTATCTGGAATAATAATTAGCTAATATAAACAAAAGCTAGTAATCTTTACAGTATATTGTTGATACAACAATATTGTATATACTTTTTTAGGAATGTATATATATATATATATATATATATATATATATATATATATATATATATATATATATATATATATATATATATATATATATATATATATATATATATATATATATATATATATATATATATATATATATATATATATATATATATATAACCATTTACCCAAATGTTACCCATATTAAAAAAGATAAAAAAAAACCAAAACGTTCAGTATCCAGGTCCCCTACTTCTAAAAATGACATTTTAAAATTAAATGGTCAAATGTGTACCTTTGTAATAAGTCACATTGTGTAAAGTAATTAATTATAATTGATTAGTATTTTAAATCTATATCTACGTATATTAAGCTCATCCACAACTGAGTGACTGGCAGACGACGCACAATAGAAATTACGTGACGTAGCAACCTAAAATATGTCATGTACTATGTAGGTTCGGAAGTAGGAAATGTGAATTGGGAGGTGTACTATGTAGGTTTAGAGAAGGTAAGTGGGCAGCACTAATAGAGGATTTCCAGAAAATCCAACGATAAGTGGAAAACCGGAAATTTATGTCATATAGTTCACAAAAAAGATATTACGGTCTTCAGCTCATAATAATTAAAAAGTATACGAATACAAAAAATATCTATACTTCTTTGGTCATTTAGGCGTTTGTTGTCATCCAACACATGTTTGTGCTTGACGACGTGAAAGTAAAAAACGTAATATGTGTATGTATGTGTAATGAGTGATAACAAAATATAAACAAGTATCTTTATATAGTTAAAACATATTGATAAGCGTGGGCGGTCTGGACTTAATATATATATATATATATATATATATATATATATATATATATATATATATATATATATATATATATATATATATATATATATATATATATATATATATATATATATATATATATATATATGTATATATATATATATATATATATATATATATATATATATATATATATATATATATATATATATATATATATATATATATATATATATATATATATATATATATGTATATATAAATATATATATATATATATATATATATATATATATATATATATATATATATATATATATATATATATATATATATATATATATATATATATATATATACACAATACTACTTATATAAACAATAATATAGGTTTGTTACATAATATGCTACACATACATATACGCACAAATAAATATTGATTTAAGAAAGCTTAAGATAAATCCCTCAGAATTTTTAGCTTATTACGTAACTTCAAAAATACTTACATATAAATATATAAAATGAATACTTTGTCTTTTTCTACAATAAATACACTATGCGTATGCACATTACAAATATGACTTAATTAATATGTAATTTAGAACTAGGCTTACATTTTTAATAATGTATTCAGTGTTGCTTGGTAGCAAAATGTTATGTAAAATAAATTTATAAAATACAGTTTATTTTAAATATTTTCCTATATCTTTGGTTTAATAAAACCGAACAGTTTATTTCATACAAAAACTTTTATTTTATCGTCATTATTTTACTTTCTTTCACATCCACTTTATAACTTTAAAAACTTAGAAAAAGTTTTTACACGTTTCAATTCCAGCTCCTTGGAAAAAGTTTACAACTTCACAATCGTAGATTTAAGTCATGGCTCAGAGTCACAAGATCTGCCTGTAAGCGGGACAGCATGTGGGTTCCATTCTTACAGGTAGAAAGAAAAATTTTCAGTCTGCCACTCAACACAAAACGCGGAATTAAACTAACTTAAACTACTTTGTCTAGAATATACATAGCGTGATCCTAAATACAAATAAATAAAGGTTTTCAAGTATATTGAATATATAATTCAAATAAAATCACGAACAAACTTTAAACCAATTTGCTATATAACTCTTATATAACTTTTTCCTGTAACAATATATATTTTTCCATTACAGAACCTCGACCACAACGCAAAGACTACAACCAGTTGTCATCAAATGAGAAACTGGACAACAGACATATCGAAGATGTTCACATAGATGAAACGGAGGCAGACTCTGACGCGAGCAGCACAGACCTAGAGGAGAGGGACACACGCGGTGTCTGCCCGCCTTGTGCGCATGATCGGTACAACAATAATATTCGTCGACACGCCCACGATGACTTCAGCGATGATAGCGATTACGGTAAATAATACATTTTTAATTATATTTTTTAAATTATCGGTATTTAAAAATTATAGTATATGAACGTTACTAGTAAACAAACGTATGAAAAACAGTACTCCCTAATCAAATTTAAAAATATATTTATTTGATATATCAATTTAGATTATTATTATACAATCATAAAATTATATTTAAATATCTTTGTTTTATATGTTTATTGTCTATGTCATCGAATTCGTGCTTACGAATTTTGTCTATGGCATAGTTTATATTAGTCATAGGTCAGGTATTAGCTGTCACTGTCATTCACAAAAAGCAAATCCTGTTGTGTTGTGAATTTAACTTGAATAGAGCTGTGATTAATTGCTATTTGCAATTGAGTTTTTAGCTAATACTTTGTGGATAACAAGAAACGAACAATAAATATAAATCAATAGTCAAATATAAAGGAAACATGGCGAATTTAAAGTCAGATTTAGACGAATATTTACTTCAAAACGAGAACCGTCGCAGCTATAAGATTAGTTTACCATTCTCAACTCCTGCTTTCTTTTCGCGAAGCAATGACGAAACTCCCACGAGCTCTAACAGCTCCACCGGAACTTGGTTCGATAATGTACAGAAAGAATATTTCACTCTAGTAAGTAAACAATTTGTTTTTATATTTCTTTTATTTTTTACACTCACATTTTACAATTACGTTATTTTACTAATAAATGTTTATATTACAGAGTCGAACACAACGGTTTATGGGATTTGGCATATGCCTCGCTTTAGGCATACTGTGCTTCTTTTTATCATTCCTTTATATACCAGTTTTAGTATTGAAGGCTAAAAAGTTCTCCCTTCTATTTACTCTTGGCAGTGTCTTCTTTATATTTAGGTAAGTATTTAATTATTCTTATTGTACATATAATTATAAATTGTTAATGATCTGAATTATTTAACTACAACTAAGTTATGTCAATGACCTTATAAATATTCTGCTGATTGCAATTGACTTCATATCTACTTTTATTGTGTTGTTATCAAATTACTGTGTGTGCTTATGTTTTATCTCAAATGATTTAATATGGTATGTAAGTTTTGCTCTACATTTGCATATCTCTGAACTTAGCATGACATTGTTAGTCTTGAGTTATACAAAACATTCCAAGTTCAGGTCTCATATCATTTATGAGACCTATTTATATTTTACATTTATATTAATGTTATAATGTGTACATATAAGTTTCTCCAATGCAAGAAATATTTATATATATTTAAAATATGTGAGAAGTGCCATATTACTGATATATATCTGTAGATAGAAAAAATGCAATGTTATGTATATTATAATATATTTATATTTATTTATTTATTTATTTATTTATTTATGTACCACAGAAAATTATATAAATGAAAAATGTGTACAAAGGGATAACTTATCTCTAACAAGAGATCTCTTCCAGAAACCCTGAATCTAGTGGAGATTATTTGTAATAAATATTTAAGGTGTAGGTACAATATCAATAGTTTTATATTATAAAATTCAAGTAGATTTGACGAAAAATTAATATATTACACACTAAATATAAATAAATACACCAATATATACCATTATCCAATATATATATATACATATATACACACATACACACACATATATACATACACACATACATACATATATACATATACATACATACATATACATACATATAATTAAAATTAATTTCAATATTATTTTTTACAGCTTTAGTTTCCTGTATGGTCCATGGTCACATATGAAATCACTGTTCTCCAAAGAGAAAGTTCTCAATACACTTCTATATGGTTTTACATTAATAGCCACATTATACTGTGCTTTATATTTAGAAAGTACACTGTGGACGGTACTGTGTGCAATAGCACAAGTTATGGCATTAATGTGGATGATGCTAGGTTCAATTCCCGGAGGTTCATCAGGAGCAAGATTCTTTGGTAGCATGTTTAAATCGTCAGTGTCAAATACTTTGCCTATTTAACAGATAATATATAAATGTAGGAAATGTGCTGTGAGTTTTTGTAAGCAGTGTGTTATGATGTCGACATAATTATTTTTGTTTTATAATTATTTATTCTTGCTTTTGATAATTGAATGGGCAAGGTATCACATCACTATTTAAGCTGAATATTGTAAATTTACTGCAATGACTTACTTTTGCTTTAGATAAATCAACTGTCTTTTAAGGCTATTGTTAAGTAGTTTTATTTTACTTTTACTATATTAAAATAATTAAATTTCTTTTATGGAATATATTTTAAATTGTCTGTACTTGTGTCCACTAGTTTTTTACAAATTGTAAGTGGAATCATTTTTGCACTAGCATATTTTAGGGCGCTAACTAACCTAATTAGTGGCAGCCATACTCACAGGCTCTGTTTATCATTTAATTGACATTAAACTGATAAATTTGCATTAATTAAAATTCAATAAATTGAAAAAGGCCATTATGATATACCACAGCAGTTTTGTGCTTAATACTATTGTTATATTCTATTTTAGGGTTAAATTATTCTATTGGTAATGTGTGAAGCGTAAATTTGGATGGAAATTTGGAAATAGTGTATGTCATTAAAAATAAAACTACTAAAAGAAAAATATCATATCTGAGTGTGGCTGTATGTTCATAAAAATTAATGTAATAATAATTGTTATTATATTTCTTAAAATGCTTTTTATTTATTAAAAAATTAGGGACTCATTAAATTGCTATGCAAATATATCAATGACGGATGGTTCTAAAATATATTAATGCAGTCTCAAGCCTTCATATAATATAAATTATAACATTTAATTATTTTAAATAGTTTAATGTTTTTTTTTTAAAATAAAAAGTAATTTTATATAAATGTTACTATATACTATATTTTCGATAACATATCATGGTGAATAATGCACAAATATATATTACATTCTTATTCTTTCATATTCATTTAAAGTTATATATTAAGTTATATATTCATTTAAAGTTGTAAATACTGTATAATTTGCTTTATTTTGATATATAAGTCTTCTTTATTTCCAATGTTTAATAAATTTCTTGTGATGTTGAATGTAGAACTTATTTTAAGGCAAGGACGCCTTATACGAACTCTTAAATCAACATATGGGCCGCAAGTCTCTAACTAGGTTGTATGTTCTTTTGTTATAAAATTTTAAATGTTATTGATACACCAAGAACAGAAAAATATAGAGAAATGTGTATACTTAAAATATATGAGAATTTCTATGTAGTTGGATAAGAATGTGTGGCTCAATCAAGGACGAGCGCTTGGATTGCATCTGAGAAGCACAGGTTCAAATCCAACAGCGCAATTTTAATATATTTAATATTATATATTTACAATACTATTACTAACATAATATTAAATCAGTATATATGTTTATACATATTGATTTAATGTTAGTTAAATGTAAATGGTCTTTTCTGAGTGTAATCGTCTAATAAAGATATGAATTTTATTCTATGTTCTATTTTATGAGAGAATCTTATAGTTTATAATTACCAGATATGAACAGGCTATCTGGTTTTTATGGTCAATGAAGCACCGAATTAAATAATAGGCAATTTTTTAATATTTTATAATTAAATAAATAATGTTTAAATGTAATTGTGTTTTATTTTATTAATTTCGTGGCACTCTCCGCCTCCAACAGCTGATTTCATAGACAGTCCACTTCATAGATAACTCATCTCATCTCACCGATCTGGTACTTACACCACGAACAATTCACGAATCATCGCCAAAGCCTGGAAATGAGACTGTAGAAATTTAGGATTTGCGTTGTTATTGCTTTAGTGTAGCGAGTTTATGGAATACAAAAATAAATATTTACTAAAAATAAAAAAAATATTTCACTCTCCACAGAACTACTCTAGATATAAATCTGTATTACAGATCCAGGCTGTCATCCCCCCTACAAAAATTAACTTGATCTGTTCGATCAAGATCAATTACTTGAAGACCTGGAAATGATAACTATTAAACTAAAAGATAATTCAGAAAAAAAATATAATAGTAAAAATTAAGTGTGTGTTATCCCCTCCAGTATCACATCACCAAATTGTCAATCTTTACGATACACACGTCTCGTAGTGTAATCTACTGCGTTAATCGTGTGAGAACACGATGAGCAATAGATTATACGTATGTACTTGCAACTAGGTGAAGTGAAAAAAAATAAATATTTTTATGATTTAAAAAGTGTCATCCAGACTAAAAATAGAGTGCCGACACGGTTCGCAAGAGGCGCGGGTTCAAATCCGTTCAAAATTTTTTTACTTAACCTCATTCTTTAAAATGTAATTTCCTTGAAAATTTACCAGGATCTGCAAAAATTCTATATTTTAATAACATAAGCCTGATATACTTTAAAATAATGAATTATTAGAAGCGTGTTGTATCTAATTCTTCTTGTTTTTTACCTACACAGATGTTGCGATTATTGGTTATTGTTATATAAGTACTCCACATTTCATAGTATGTTTATACAGAATATCTTATATTGTAAAGATAAATAGTGTTCCTAAAAAGGTTATCTTACACCCTTTGTAACTCTAAACCAAAAATGCTTGGTGAATTTACTACCATAGACGTAGTAATAAAGGATAACCAGTTCCTTTCTATGAGGTGAATATTAAATTAATAAAAAAATCCTTCCAGTCGGGAAAGATGATTTATTCGAAAAGTGGGGAACAAAGTGTCTTAACACTAAGTTCCCTTGGTTCCTGCTGTTAACAATGCCTACCTTGCTTTGTGCGGGATTAAGTGTAAAGCTATAAAAAATTGGTACCTAAAATCATTGAGTGTGCAGGGAAAGTGAAGAAAATTTTATTATTTTTTTTAGCTTCATGCTTTATCCCGCACGTGGCAGGGTAGGCAGAGGGAACTGCAGGGATCGTGGGAACCTAGTGTCAAGACACTCCACTGCTTAGTCCCCGCTTTCTACGTCCCCGCATTCCGCTTTTTTTTCGAGGCATTACGTGTTGAGTGGCGGAACCCAACGCCGCGCTTTGCCTAGTTTGCCAGAGCGAAGAAAATGGAAATAGATAAATCCATCTTCTCTGACTGGGAATCGAACCCAGAAATCGTCGCGTTACAGGCAGACGTTGCGCCTCTGCGCCACGACGGTCCTCAAAAGAACCTTATCGTCATAGTAAATAGATTTATTATAAATAATAACCTTTATATATAAAAGTACCTAAATAATAATAAAGACTAACCTTAATAATAAATCAACTCGTAATTAAAATATTTACTCATTAATAAATCCATATGGAGATCCAATTAAATCCTTCCAAACTAAATAACGGGTCGTTTTATCAACAAAGTTTATAATTATTAACGATTATTTGTGAAACGATAACGCGTTGTTCTATAAAATAGCGAATTCGGATCAATACTCAGAGACAAAGAGTAATTTTAATTGTAATTAAAATTTTAAATATCACAAGTATATACGAAAACTAATGATTTTTTTAAATTATTTAGGTATAATGCTAATTTAAAGCATTGATGAACGCCATAGGGCAAAACGTTTGCCTGCAAACGTGACGGTTAGTGGGTTTAATTCCCACTCAGAGAAAATGGATTTTTTTATTTCTACTATCTTCGCTTTGGCAACTAGGCGTTGAATTCCTCTATTCAACACGCAATGCCTCGAAATGCATATAGTTGCATATTTAAACACATCAACGCTAGGTAGACGTAATATGAAAGCTAGAAAATAATTTTGAAAAGAATGTAATACATAATATTTATATAGGTTTCATATATTTATTTTTTAGGAATTAAGCATTTATTCTCGCCCTATAGGTTATCTGGAAGAGATGCCTACTAAGCCATAAAATGGTATTTTGTGTTTTTAATTATTTTTTCGTAAAGAAATAAATAAATAAAAGAAATAATTCTCCCCACACCGGTATTGAATTCACAACCGTCGTGTTTATAGTGAAACGCTGCGTAACATATATATGCGACCTTATTTTAAAACATAATATTAACTAGCCTTTACAAATTTCATAAGATTATAAAAGAAGTTGTATATTTTCAAAAATTAAAAAAAAATGTTTCAAAAAACAAATAATTAAACTACTCAATAAGTACTCAATTAGTACTTACTCCTGTCAGAGCGACTAAGAGATATATCTCTTTCTCATTCGATTATTTTTTGAATGAAAGATTTACGTTTAACAGTATTTTTGTAGTACAAGATCTATACGTCATTAGTATTTGCCCTATAGGTAGTTTTGACAAAGGCCGCGTTATCAGATACATCCAGTATATATAAATTACAGTTATAAATATAAATTTTCAGACGAGGCGTTGACGTGCAACGTGTGCGACAGGTCGTTCCCCACTCGCCGACAGCTGAGCGACCACCAACAGAAAAAGCGACACTTTGGGTAAGCTACCACTTCATAGCTCGATTAGCAAAGAAAACTTAGCACGTCCCTATTTCCACGTGAAACCTCACACTGGCTTTCATTGCGGAGATAAAAAAATATATTCCTGCAACTCGATATATATAGCCGTGATGGTTCCAATAGTATTTATTTATTTAGCTTTATGCTTTATTCCGACGAAGCATGGCAGAGGGAACGCGAAATCCGTCGAAACCTAGTGTCAAGACACTCGAATTTCAACTTTCCTTCTTTCCAAGACATTCTTTGTATAGTCACCAAAAATAGAAAAGAATAATCCATCTTCTCCGAGTAGGGAACGAACCCACGAACCGTCGCGCCCTTGGTCTTAATAGTGACAGTATGTGTTAGTAAACCAATTAAACAAACAGTAAACACTTTAATATTCGTTTATTTATAATTCATGAACTGTCGCATCACTAAGGTGAAATCTTGATATAGTTTTTTTTAATTAATAAGATTGTTAACTCTGGCTACTATATTATAAAAATAGTATAGGAAATATAGTTAACAACACATGTTTATAATAAACAATTTTTTTTTAGCTTCACGCTTTATCCCGCACATGGCAGGGTAGGCAGAGGGAACTGCAGGAACCGTGGGAACCTAGTGTTAAGACACTCCGTTGCTTAGATCCTGCTTTCTCCTTATATATTATTCTTACCATAAAGTACTTAAAAAAAGATATAAAAATTTGACCGCAGCAGGAATCAAACCTGGGCCTCTTCGCCGGTTTCCATGTATATTTCTTTAAACATTTAACCATTAGATTACTTAAGTGACCACTTCAAACTATTTTCTAATTTATATAATGTTTTTTACATAAATAAATAGTATAATTCAATGTTCTACATCTGTATTTTTTATATCAAGGTGCTGCTTACAGAACTACTTATGAATTTAATTTACACACGATATACTTTATATTACCAGAAAGCAAGTAAACTCTAGTCTAGCATTTAAAATGTGATAAAATTTGTGATTTCAAAGACGAAGCTATTAATCATTTTAAACGTAAATATATTTCTACGATGTTTTAAACGGTTCAATTGATCATGAATGAAATGATCATGAAAATTATTGGTATTCATTAATAAACATCCACTCAGTTTAAAATACATAAAAATACGAAGCGTAGCGTAGCGTCTCGATGTAAACGACGCGATGATTTGCCAGTTCGATTCCCACTCGAGGAATATACTTAATATCAAAATTGACACGTGACTTGCCAAAAAAAGCGGACAAAAGCACAACTTATTAGCAAAGGTTATTTTAATAATAACCTTTGCTAATAACTTGTGCTGTAGGTCGAAGACTATATCAATGATATTGACGCGTGGAGTTGATCAGTTCTGCGAACAATTCCGCTCAAGTGAGGCAATACTTGTAATACCTCTAATAGTTAAATCATAATTTTATTAAAAAGATGAACTGAGGAGTTTCTTCCGCCATTTTGTATCCTCCATAACAAAGTACTATTCCAAAACAGTATTAGTTGAAAAATATCTGTGATATTTATATGAATTTTGATTAAAAAAAACATATAAAACATATATTTTTCTTATTGTTTTTTATACCAGCCCTATAATAATACAAACCGTTCGCACACATTCCAGGTGCAGCGCCTGCGACAGCCTGTTCCCGTCGCTCATGGCGCTGGAGCACCACAAGGAGGAGTTCCAGCACTGGAGCGACTCCAGCTACTGCTCGCACAGCGACAGCGAGGACAGCGACGACTGCGACCGCCACAGACTACTATAATGCCACCATCTCATTATTGCCGGGGATAAGCCCACGCAGCTGGGCACTTTCGTTTAGAGTATATTAGTTGTACGGAATGCAAATTCAGACGATGTCTTCTTTGGATATGGGCTTAGGTTGGTTCGCGTTATGTCATTTTCAATACATTGTAATATATTTTTCAATATATATATTACCTTTGTAAAAAAGTTATTTTTTTTAAAAAACAAAAATGTCGCCATATGAATAAAAAATATTATTAACAAATAATTTATTAATAATTTTTATGATATGGTAACATATTCAGTTCAATGTATTATATAAAAAGTTTCATTATTTTTTTTATTTTGACATTTAATTTGGGAAAATTACATAATGGCGAACTAAACAAATATTTCTGTAAATATTAGCTATACTGTACTCACATTAGGTGGATTTATACTTTTGTAGGCAAGTTCTATATCCAAAATAAGATATCGACATATTGATGTGTTTCATTCTTCTTTTTTTAAAAAATATTTGTATTTTTATGACATATATATCGACATTAATACTGGACGTGTATTAAATTACTATACTATACTTCTATAAAGTATTCTAACAGATTACATAAAGAAGCATCATTGTTTCTTTATGTAATGTCATCATAGTAAACGTAAATAACAAATCCATTAGAATAAATAACATTTATTTACCTTTGTTTATTTATTTACGTCATGGTCAATAATTATGACAAAGGTCAATTAGTATGACAAAGGTCAGCCATTCGTGACTATTTTCTGAAGCTTTTTAAGCAACTGTTTAAATTTTTATGCCAATCATATCAAGTAGACTAATTGAAATAAAAAATAATAATGTAGAACTATGTTATGTAAAACAACATATCATTCAATATTGGCGATTTTAGAAATAGATATTTTCCATTTAATAGCGTTTTATGTGTTTTGGTAAATAAAGTAATATTTTATAAGAGAAAGCTGAAAACAAACCAACACAAAATAAATTTCTTGAAGGAGTCTCATCAAGGTAGGTATTTTATATTTCATGTAGTGTAATAGTCACTTAAATTTAGTTCTGATAATATTTTACAACTAGCAAAAAGACAATGTAAATAAATTTATTTTAATTTATAATATCTTAAATTCCTTGAAATGAAAATAAAATAATAATTCAATCATCAAATTCCTGCAAGTGAATATTTTAAATTTAAATTTGGAACACGAATTTTTTTTTTTATTTTTAGAGGGCAAAGGACTTTTAAAACAGGGTTACCAATTAAAAATTATTGCATATCAATACTATAAACTATTTAATTCTACGACAAAACTACTTGGACTAAATCTACTTATAATAAAAAAATACAATTTTAACATTTAAGTTATTGCTATATATTTTTATTATAAACTATGATTATTACATTGTAATGTTAAGATATAGGTACAAGTTATGAACTAGTGGCAGCCCTATTTGTAATTTTATAATAATCTACCACTATAGTAAATAACTTATCAATTTTTTTGGCTGTATGTCGCCATACTTTTTTTCTTTAAACACAATGTTTCATTAGTTCAAATAAGTTTTTTTTAAATGTCATTATAAAATTATTCAAGCGGAAAGGAAAACAAAATATTTTTTCTACCAGCTTACTTTTAAATAAATTAAACTTTTAGATAAAAAAAATGAAACATTCAAAGTGTCAACCAAATGGTTATTTTTTTCTAAAAAAAAAAAAAGGGTAAAAATGAGTTATTAAAATAATATAAAGATGAAATGTGAAACATTAACTAGGTCTTTATTAAAGAAAATGTATCTACAATCATTGTAGGTGTGAAAAAGCACAAAATCAAACCATGCATGATCTCCAGTCATCATGGTGTAGCTTTAATATAAACACTAAGCATAGGTATATGTTACAAACAAATACTTGTCCAGTATACTTGTCGATCAATTCGTGCAATGTAAATTATTTTTTTTACACTATTTGTGTCTTCTGTAAAAAGGATATACATTCAAAATCACCACTTACATAACTAAATAAGTTGTTTAAAACAATTGTTATAATTTTAAAGATAAAAAATTTGGTTAACTTTTATGTTTTCCTTTTTTTGTAAAGAAAGTTATGTTATATGTTAGTCTGTTTTAAGCTTATGTCAGATAATCTTGAGTAAAGATGAATATATATCCTTCTTACTGTACTTTATATTTTTTTATAAAGTGTATTTTTTTTATTTTATAGCTTAAATGTACTATTTATTGTATGTTACAATGTAACAGCTCAGAGTATGTATGGCATTTAAAAAACAAGAGAAAAACCGAAAATTTAGCATATCATAAAGAGATTCAAAGCAGCATGGTATTTATTTTTTATATGCCATAACTAAAATGACGTGCTAGTATTCAAATTAAACCATAGTGTTCTTATCAATTTTATTATAGACAAGGATAAGGCAAAAAGGATAACATATCATACTTATTTCAAGTATAAGAAAAATATTCTGAATTTGCATTCATCTCGCACTTCCCATAGAAAACATAAAAACCGGTCTCATCAGTTCCAAATTTTATTAGATACAATAGTCTAAACAAATCAGAGTACGATTCATATGTAAAGTGAAATAAATAAAGGCAACATATGTCTACTTAAAGGAAAACAACACATTGTTACATCACAAATAGAATCTGACGTTCAAAGAAAATATACCTTTTCCATCACTGTCATCTTTATTCAGTTCGAAACGAAAATCGGCGTCCGCGTTACGTTCCTAAAACTACGAAACGTCTACAAAATAGTCCAAATGTCGAACTTACGTCAGCGAGAGCCCGGCAATAATGCGCGACCCCCGCCTGCTGCGGTGTCAGCTCGAATTTGTATAGGCTAAGTGAAATCTTAGAGTACGTACATAATTTGTAATCGTTATTTTAATCATTCCGAGTGTCGCGAGTGGCACGAGTGGCTCGCAATTTAGTCGCATCCGTTACGTCCTGACTAGTCGCTGTATTTCACGAGGCGCCGGCCGGGCCGCCGGCGCAGCAAAAATACGATTCAAAGTATGTACAGAAGTATGTTTATATCGTGGGAGAGCGCTCCGGCGCGTCTCGGCACCGTCCGGGGAGCGTACACGTTTAATTTTCATAATATCGAATAATCGGGAATACAAATCACGAATCTCTTACAAAAGCATAATACGAGTAAGTCTAGCTCAGGGCCGCGCGCTACGCCGTGCCGTTCAGCAGGGGCTCGCTCTTGGGCTTGGGCGCGTCGCGGCGCTTGGGCGCGCCGGCCGCCGCCCCCGCGCCGCCCGCCGCCGCCGCCCCCGCGCCCGCCGCGCCGCCCGCCCCGGGCGCCGCCGCCGCCGCAGCTCCGGCCGCTCCGGCCGCGCCCGCCGCCGCCGCACCGCCCGTCGCGTTGGGGGCGCTCACGCCATTCTTCCACCCGCCGCCTGCACACATTATTGTAGATGACACATAAAGCGATATTACAATTATTTTATTATATTATTATAAAGTGGGTGAGAAGTAATAACAGAAGCGAATCTTTGTTGAAAATCTTATACTGTGATCAACTGTGAATAACACAAAGACTAAAAAATGTACTATGCGACAAGCACTAACAAATCTCCCATGAAATAAACAATATATATGAATACGCTCTAAATGTAAGCAGTATTGTATTATATCACCAGGTGTAGTAGACCATGTAAATAACAAACAGTAGTGTAGCGGCAAATGAGATGACTGAGAAACTTTAATTATTTAGATATTTTTAATAATAAAAAATATATTTCTAGTCAAACACGAAATAGTGCAATGCACAAGATTTATGTTAGTGAGTAAAATTTTATTCTTAACTAACATTTTAATTGATAATGTGTATTGTATTTCTTTTTTTTTCATTGAATATAATCTAAATGTGAAGAAAATATAAATTGAAGTTTTATTTAAATACATTCCTTTGAGACCAATTCATAAAATGTATCTAATATTAGACACAAGTCAATGAACATAAAATTTTACCAACATCATGTTAAGCATATTACTAAGTTAAAACAGGAGCCCATAAAAAATGATTATTGGGACTGTGTGTGCAACACTTTGGAACATACATGTATGTTTTAAAATACATTTGCTGAAATCAATTTAAGTTTCTTTAGAATAATAAATAAGTAAATGCGTACATAATTAGTAATAAATAATCAATATATTCAAGTACTAAATTAAATATAGGCTGTATTTTTATACATATAACAGAGCTAGAAACAATTAGAATCTTCTCACTATTACTTGAATGCTAACACCTAGCATCAAGGCTTCTTCACTCCCATAGCTAATTACAAGCATTTTAATTAAAAAATACGAAGTATTCTCATTTTCCCAAGGACATACATACATACATATACGTACATACATATCTTTACGCTCTATCCCTAGTGGGGTAGTCTGAGAGAACGGAGCTCCAAACGCCTTTCGCCTCGTCCACTGTCATTAACCTCTTCATACATGCTCTCCGGGGAATACTCTTACTTTTTACGTGACCTATACCTCCAGTTTTACATTTGAAGCAACATTAAGTAGAAAGTTAAACACCATTTCCCGCTACTATAGGGGGCACTGACCTCTGTCGGCGCTGGACACGTCCTGCCCGTCGAGCGCGGCGCTGCTGTCGTCCGGCTGCCGGCGTCGCTCGTCGCGCCGCCGCCCGCTCTGTCAGTCAAATACGAATTACTCTCGTTTGTCGAAACACATTGTATTAATAATATACTTTATATATCCAAACACAAGCAAGTAAATAAGTCTAATAATAATACTACACAAAGGCGTAGCGTCTACCTGTAAGTTCTGCCAGTCAGCACGCATTGCCTCGAAAAAGGCGGAAAGTATGGATTAAGCAATTGTCTGAACACTAGGTTCCTATGGTTTCAGCAAAAGCTTACGTTATAAAAACAATAAATAAAACAAAGCTCGACTGACCGCATCCCGTGTGTCGCGCGCGTCGCGGTTGTCGCGGGAGTCGCGCGGCGGCCGCGGGTGCGCGCGCCCGTTCTCCAGCGGCACGCGGCGCTCCTCGCCACGGCGCTCGCTGGACCGGTTGGGGCGCGGCGGGCGCTGGCGGCCGCGGTACGAGCCGTCGCCGCGCTCCCCGCGCTCCCCGCGCTCCTCGCCCAGCTCCGGCGTCGTCCTGCGAGCGCCTGTACGCACACATTGTGATAAGCTGGTGTAATCTACTAAACTATCTAATGACTATTTAATCTGCTATATGAAACATGTTCAGAAATATGTAGTACAAATTATACCAGTGGCTTTGTTAGCTATAATTACAAAAACAGAAACAAAATCCTTACGATAAACAAGTTATAGTACAATCTGCATTAAATAAAAGGGAAGTCGTCGTACATCAATTGAACAGAGTAATCGCGAATGCGATGGTTGTGGGTTCAATCTCTACTCGGTTCCAACTCTACTGCAAGAACAACATGGAATATCTAAGAGACGAGCCATACCGGGCGGGTATCTGGCGTGGGGCGGGCGCGGGCGGCGCGCGCGTGCGGCGGGCGCGCCCCGCGGCGGCGGGTACGAGGACACCGTGCCGCCCATCACCACGCGCAGCTGCTGGTCTATCTCCAGCTTGTCCGCGCGCAGCTGCTCCACTTCCTGGAAACGTGCGTGTTAGTATTACTACAAGTATACTCAGTGGACCTCAAGGCGAAGACCGCCGTGACGCAGAAACATAGCATCTGCATATAAACGTGACGGTTTGTGGGTCCGAATACCATGAGGGGAAGATAAATTAATAAAAAATTTCTTCGCTCCGGCAACTGGGCAACGCTTGCCGCTCGACACGCAATGCAACAGTGTGCCAACAGAGTGGTGCTCACCTTGAGGTGCGCCACGTGGTACTCCACGAGCACCTTGGCGTTGGCGATGTTCTCGCGCGTGCCCACGAACACGAAGGGCACCATGCCCTCCTCGCGCGGCGCGGACGGCTGCGGCTCGTTGTCGCCCTCCACCTTGACGCGCACGACGCCGCTCTTGTCCACGATCTCCTGGATGACCTTGCCGTTCTTGCCGATGACCTTGCCCACCAGCTCGCGCGGCACCTTCACCGACTCCTCCGCGTACTCCAGCAGCGAGCGCGCCGCGCGCACCGCCTCCGTGCTCTAAGACAATACGACACCATTTAATATTTATATCAAAATTATTTTTTTGCCCTAAATTTGTTATGTTTATATATGTACCTTTAAAATGTATCATAATAATATATTGTATTATGTACGTATTCTAATAGGATAGTGTACGCTTGCGTCATACTTGACAAATGGCCTTTTATTTTGGAATAATAATTTAATTACTTATTTTGTTTGAAAAAAACATTTTTTTATTTTAGAAAATATGACTCGTTTTATAACTGTACCAAGTCTATAAAGGCTAATAAGGCAAGTTTATAAATAGTCAATACTATGCTTTAAACTAAGGTCGCGGTAACACCCACACCCCTATTGTTTGGTACATTCCTAAACATAATTGTAACGTCTCGTGGTCACCTCTCCGCAGATCTTGAAGGTGCAGGTGACCTCCTCGAGCTCGATGTTGGTGATGCCGGGCACCTTGCGCGCCTGCTGGATGTTGGCGCCGTGCGTGCCGATGGCGAGCCCCATCAGCTCTTCGCGCACGCTGAACTCGTCCTGGTATCTGTGGGAAAACGGAACAAAATGTAATTTGTTAACTGTAAGCATTTACGAATAAATATATATTAATAATAAAATAACATACTATAACGTCAAATCAAATGTCTTCACGCCTTATCACGCACACTCACACCCCTCTGTCTACACTGCCACAGTGCAGACAGAGGGAACTACAGGGACCATATTTTAACCTAGTATTAAAACACTCAGTTGCTCGCTCCTTGCTTTATCCGCCCCAGCTTTCCGCCTTTTTTGAGGCACTGCATGCTGAGCAGCGGAAGTTACCGCCGCACTATGACTCGAAATCTTAATTTTAATAAAAAAAATCTAGATGCATACAGTGGAAACTCGATTATCCGGCCCTCAGTTATACGGATTCGCGATTATCCGGACTACAAAACAATTAATTAAATGTACCTACAAGTCGTATCTGTGCAAGCATGGACGTGTCGGAACTTGAGTGTTATCGCCATTATCAACCAAATTTCTAAATAAACAATGATTTTCATTAATATGTACTACTTGTTTTTAATAAACATATAATATTATGTTACGATTTTATTCATATTTATGTAGTTTCAATTATCCGAATTTTCAATTATCCGAATGCCTTACAACAACAATTACTCCGGTTAATCGAGTTTCTACTGTACATAAATATACTCTTAATTGTACACCCTTGTGATAGATAGATCAGAAACGGCATTTAAATAAAATGTAAAATGTACACCTTATTGCTATAACAGCGATCTCTTCCAGGCAACTTATGGTTGCATATGACATAATGGGCAGGAAAAACGATTTTCCTATTAATTAATAAACAATAATAATTAATAAACATTGTCTTACCCTCCTCGATTGTGTATTTTTGTCGACTCTAGCTGCCTCGCGGCTTCTTCAGTCTTTTTTAATAGTAGCAGCTTTTGCGTTAAATTTCTGAAAAATAAAAAATTAAATTAGATTTTCCTTCACTAACAAGTATTTGGTCAGTGATTGTCTCCGATGTAAGCCTGTCGCAAGTCGCATACTACCAACACAGTGGAAATCTAAACACCAGTGGCCCTGAGACTTTCTTTGATGTTAGCACAAACTTTACAGCGCCAGTGAGTCGGCTGGCGAAATAAATGAGCTTACAAATAATGCTTTATATTTGTAACCTCGTTAAAGTGCTTCAAAATGAAAATAATCATAATTTATAGTAACAGACAGTGATTGTAAATTTGATTTATTCATATATTAATAATACGCGCTGGGTGTAAATCAATATAGATTTTATGATTTTATTGTTAGAAAGTATTTCATCTTGAACCTATTTGTAATGTAAAAGTACTTTATGATAATATTTTCTAATATTGAACAGAAATGACAGCTGTAAAATAAATAAAAAGGACATAATTATGTAAAGTTGATTTTTTTATACTATCTTTTGTACGAGAATAAACCAATTGATATGATTCAGTTATTTTATTATGAAAAATGAACTCCCGATAGCAAACACTGGCTTAGCGCCGACATATACGTATTCTATTATAAGCTATTAAGACACCATAGAGGCTCAATTGGCCAATATTGTATTTATTTAATTCAATGATAAAAGTGCAATACATATTTGTAGTTTTAGTTAGCTACTCAACAGAACACTGAAATGAACTGAAACATTTTCCCCATATGGTAAAAACTCCACTAACATGGCTCACAGAAATTTGTTAAAAGAGAAATTTAATCAAGGTAGTTGCATATTGGCAATGGCCTCTATTCTAAGCATATTACCCTATTTGTTCAATAGTCCCCTTACCTGAAGTGCATCTCCTGCAGCATCTGCGCGCGCTTGTGCGAGGTCTCGCAGCGCGAGATGACGGCGAGCACGCCGCGCTCGGGCGCGTACCACACCAGCGCGGCGCCGATGGCCTTCTGGAACTCCTTGTGCGCGTTCTCCACCTTGGCGTAGTCCTTCAGGTCGTCCGGCACCGCGATCTCGAACTTGTGGAACGTGTTCTTGTCGATGGGCGTCTTCGGCGTCTTCACGCGCAGCCGGTCCTTTGGCACTATCTCCGAGTAGCAGTTG
This sequence comes from Dione vanillae, assembly GCA_037178615.1. NCBI lineage: Eukaryota > Metazoa > Arthropoda > Insecta > Lepidoptera > Nymphalidae > Dione > Dione vanillae. The sequence continues at coordinate 716,796 of JAZFAU010000043.1, read as the reverse complement.
TCCCATTCCAGGTACTCTATTACGAGGAACTCTCCTTTCATCATCTGGAAAATGTGCGTACACTATATTAGAAAACTGTCAGTGAAATAAAGTTAAATGGCAATTTTATTTCACAATAGCAGAATAGGCAGAAGAAATTTAGTGTTAAGAAACTCCATTCCCCACTTTTTTACTTTCAAGATATGACGATGCCATTATTATTTACAGAACGAAAATATTGGAATTATCCAACCCTACAGGAAAACGAACCTACAAATTGTCGCTTTCACAGACAAAGACTGTCCGCACCACGACGGTTATCACGACTTAATTTATTTAATTAACTTAAAAAAATGATAATAAAAATCTAAAACATGACTTTTTACTCTTGTGATTGCAGAAACGAATAATAAACACACATATGTATGTACAAAATAAGTACTAAAAGATGAAACAAGTAGATCAAAACCTGTTTAAACAGATAGCGTAAGATATACATTATATGTATGTGGTATTTTTAAACGTTTCACGTCAAGCACACCACAAGATGTGGTCACGGGTCGAAGGCGACACCGAAATATCTATATATGTAATTTTTTTATTTAAACAATAATTAAATTTCTATGATCATTAAAACGTTAATCCGCATTAATAGAAAAAAATACTTAAAGAAAACATACATAAAAATGTTGCCTCTGGCGAACTTCAATGTGGATTAACACTTTAAAAATAATGAATATATTTAATAAAAATAGCATTCTCTCTTCGGGCTATCGATTGTTCTTTATTCCTTGGGTAGCGGAAATGCAAGAATGAAATAAAGGGAAGTTTTATAAAGCATATAAGAATTTTGACGAAGCATGATGAAGAACGGATGGCTGAGTGGTCAGAGCACTAGCACGGTTCGCAGAGTCGCGGGTTCAAAACCTACTGCGTTCAAATTTTTACAAGTTTTATTTAAATAAAAATTTTACATAATCGGTTTTATGTAAAATGTTTAAAATGTTGCTTTTATGTAAATGAGGATAAAATACCCAAATTAGTTGAAAGTCAATGAATTATTTCTATTATAAACGTAATAAATAATTATGTCGCGCGATTCTTTACCGAATCGCGTAAACTGTTATGAACGTTTTCGGATGCCCGACGTTTAAAACGATTTGAAGTAGCATTTCGTGTACCCGAAATCCCGGAGTATTAAGAGTAATAGAAGTTAAAAAATATCAATAAAATGTTATATTACAGAGTTATAAAAATAATGTATCGTTAAGTTACATCAAATAAGAAACAAAGACAAGGGAAAATACATAATTTAAAAAAGATATATAAAAGACAGAACGAGAAGACATACATCATTATGCGTACAAAACATGCAATTTTTAAGTACTTGTAATCTTAAACAAAGTCTCGGACATATAGCATGAAACACTAGCGTGTAACGCGCAAATAATTTAAACATCCCCGCCGTCACTATTTATGGAGTTGGTTAGACAAAACATTGCAAATCTGTCACTAAGAACGGACGTGGATCGAAATTAGTAATACTGAACTTATTTTTATGATTTTTAAAATGTTAATCCACACTAAGGATAGAAAAAATACTAAAGTAAAAATATTAAAATGTTAACGCAGCGGGATTTGCACCACCGCTCTTTCCTAAATGTGCAAGATTTACTATTACGCAGGTTGAAATAAAGTTAAAATTTAACTTTTTTTAGCATCTCGCTTTATACCGCTCATCTCATCATTCCCTCGGCAGAGGGAACCGCAAAATCCCTGGAACCTAGTGTTAAGACACTCCATTCCCCGTTTTCTGGCTTCTTCGAAGCATTGATTGATTGCCTTCAACTTTTTTACGCATTTAAAAAATATTTAGTGTATAACACTTTAAAAACTATAAAAACACAAATCCTAATAATTCTCACGTGACAAATTCATAACAATTCACATATATATGCAAATCTAACATGCGCTTTAACAATTAGAATATTCAATCGTCTTGATTTATATAGAGATAAATATATATCCGTATACGGATTATCGGGTGCCTGATTTAATTTTAAATTACAATTTTACTATATAAAGAAAATCAAATTTTAAATCTCAATTTCTACATTGCTTTAGACATTCAAGATTAACAACAACAACTGCAGTATCATAATAAAGAGAACTAGAGCACTTGATGAGTAGACATCCTCATGAGGATCTACGGGCTTAACCAACACGCTCCTTCGCTTCCCTCTAAACACAAAACATTACAGTTAAAAGAAACCTAACTTAAAACTACTTTAACGTAAAATAAAAATATAAAATACAAAAAAAAACATAGCAATGCAAAAAGATTACACAAATATTACAAATAAGTAAGCTATGAAAATAAATTCACGAGGAGCGTGTAATTTTACTGCATAGCACATTGTCAGTCGGCAGTTGTCACACTCACACCGTAGCCGTGCCCTTGCCTCCTTGCCTAGTGTAATACATTGATTTGGTAATATTTCTCTTACGTTTTAAGAAACTTCAGTATATATTTGTGTGTGTCTTAAGTGGATCAACCAACTGCCAATTGAACTTTATTGTCTCAGAATGAAAATCGTAAAAATATTTGACATCGATATAAAAATAAATATAAAAGTGAAAATAGTAAAAGTATTTGATAATGTCGATATTCATGAGTATAGATTATAAATATAAATCCATCTCACCAATGAAAACCTTACGAATCAAAATAACATGAAATAAAAATATAAGGACAATTCATAATTACAAAGTGTTTCAATGAAATAAATAATGACAATATATATAGAGTATAATAAAGAGGACCGTCGTGGCGCAGAGGCGCAACGTCTGCCTGTAACGCGACGGTTACTGGGTTCGATCCCCAGTCGGAGAAGATGGATTTTTCTATTTCCATTTTCTTCGCTCTGGCAACTAAGGCAAAGCGCGGCGTTGAGTTCCGCCACTCAACACGCAATGCCTCGAAAACGGCGGAAAGTGGGGACGGAGTAAGCAGGGACTAAGTAACGGAGTGTCTTAACACTAGGTTCTTATGGTTCCTGCAGTTCCCTCTGCCTACCCTGCCATGTGCGGGATAAAGCGTGAAGTTAAAAAAAAAAAAAAAAAAAAGAGGCAAAGAAATCTATGGTCACGGATTCAAATTTTGTTCCGCCAAGTTCCAATTTATACTTAAATACATCTATAAATCTAAACAATTTAATAAACGTAATGAGACTTTCTAATCTGAAATATGTTTGTGATATAATTTTAAAGTATACTTTTACTTATGTATAATATATGACAATATATGTAGACAAAATATATTTTCATTAAAAAAGATACTTAAGAAAGCAATGTTTTTACGTGTGGTCGAGTCAAAGTATAGTACTTAAAATAATGCAATTTTTTTAAAGGATCGTCATGGCGCAAAATCGTAGCGCCTGCCTGCAAACACGACAGTTTGTGAATTCGATTCCCATGAGGGAAAATGGAAGATTTGGTAACTAGGCAAAACGCAACGTTCAGTTCGGCCACCAAATACGCAATGCCCCGAAAAAAGGTGGAGAAGCAGGAACGGAGTGTCTTAACACTACGTTCCCACGGTTCCTGTGATTCCCTCTGCCTACCCTCCTATATGCGGGATAAAATGTGAAGCTGTTTATAAGGCAATTTTCTCTTTTACTTAGAAGCGTTACGTTTACAACAGCGTAAATGGAATTTACGTCATGCAAACAAAAAACTAGACATAGTGTCTGATCACCAGATCCTCTTTCTACCTACACCGCTACCTTTATATGCGGGATAAAAGCTTAAAAAGCTTAAAAGGGACTTAAAATTTAGTATTTTAACAAAATTATAAATTAAAAAAGTCGATTATTAAAAACTACAATCGTAGCACAAATATTTCATCTAGTATAGAGAAATATTATTTGTGTTATTCACTTCAGTCACGAACGAGTGGCCTCGGTGCGGTTAAGTTTGGAAATATTAATAGAACTACAACTCCTGATTAAGTTATACAACATACATACATTCTTTCACACTCGCGTTGAAATATTACACGCTTATGAGGATTATTCTGAACAAGCAGACGTATTAGGGGCCGTTTATGTTTATTATTTTCATTTTATTTCTATTTCAATTAGCTACAAGCAGGGGGTATTGTGGGGGGTTTAGGAATTTGACGACGACAGATCCATAATGATATCATATTAGATGCATGCATGTTAAAATTACGCATTCCATCATAATTATAACGGTTTTCTGATTGACATATGATACTTTAAGACCGAATACTTCACACAAGTTATGTTATTTATTTTTACAAAAACAGAATATCGTTCATCGTGTGCACATTACAATTCCTTAGCTGCTTTTAGTATATCGCAATACTTTTGTAAAAAAAAATCATCGTTTTTTATCTTTTAGTTATTTAACTAAAAGATAGAAAAAATATTTTTATAGTAATAAAAAAATATATATTTTATCTATAAAAAACTTGGCGAAATTTGGCTGACTAAACGTGTTTTCCTTTCTGTTGGTATCTACGATACGATTAGCGCAGCGTTGAGTTCCGCCATTTCAAACGCAATATTTAAAAAAAAAACAAACAAGGAAGAAGAAAATTGCATAACCTACTCTTATATATTTCTTTGTTTCATTTGGCAGGTCCAATAAAATAACACAACATTGAAATGAAAGTCGCATATGTCACGTATTGACATATTAAAGAAAAAAAATGCATTTTCTTACAGTACAACTACTCAGCCGTTTCCAGTGTGTATATTTATTATAATAGAACTATGTATTACACGCGGCTTCGTCTCTATAGTCAAATTGAAATAAGGCTTTCCACGTCCAATGGAAATTATGTAAGACGAAAGAAATATATTTAAACCAATCGTTTCCGAGATTAGGCCGATCACCCTAACAAAGTCATTACCATTGTATCATTAGGTATATATTACAGATTATATTGATCTTTTGGACAGTACATTATGTATTTTTATATTACAATGGATTTCTTGGACAGGTAAGACAAAGTGACGTCAAGTTTCCAGTTACAACAGATAACACGCTTGCATCGCAACGTCTGATACAGGTGGAAAATATCGTAGTACGAGATTATATCTGCTTACCCTAGCTAGTGCGAAATATGCGTGAAGATAAAATAAAATACGGTGACGACATCTTGGAATAACTATAACGTACCAGCGTAAGTTCAAATCAAATTAAACAAATGAAATATATAATATTGTTAGAAAACAAAAGATGAAAACTCGAAATTCGGGATTGCAGTATATATTGCATTATCTCTGCATTAAACGACGTATATAACACACAGCTTCACGCTTTATCCTGCACATAGCAAGCAGAGAGAACCGCAAAATCTATAGGAACCTAGTGTTAAGATGTTCCGTTCTCTCCTTTCCGCCTCTTTTGAGGCATTGCGAGATAGAGTGGCGGAACTCAACGCCGCACTTTGCGTAGTTACCAGAGCTGAGAAAATGGAAATGAAAAAAATCATCTTCCCGAATGGGAATCGAACCCACAAGCCGTCGCGTTCACAGGCAGACGCTACGCCTTTGCGCTACGACCAGAGGAGTACCTTTCTAATATAGAACATTGCCTAAATACAACAGCCCTGAATGACAATTTCATACTATTATTGTATTTATCAAACAAAATTACCCTTATTTAAAGAGGTTAAACGCCACAAATAAAGATAAGAAAAAGGAGAATATTTTAAGCATAGGTGACTTTCCAAACTCTGCTTCAGCCTGTATATTGCCTATACAACAGTATTGGCAAAGAGCCTTTCCGCTAACATATAAGACATCATGTGTAGAGAATGACTGAGGTCAACACTGTGTTTATTTACTAAAGCAGAGTAAGTAATGTGTGTTAATGTAAGTAATGCAATAGTAATATTAAACATTCACAGAAAATAGAGTGATTTATCTCTCTAACTTTTGTCTCTCTTTTTCATCAAATAACAAATAAGACAAAAAACACATGAATTTTAATTATCTATTTCAGATCAGTTTTGGCTAGTGTTGGAAAAGCTTGTATGTAATGCTCAAACGGGTCGCGCTCCAATTTCCAGTTAAAGTAGTATATAGAGTATGATAATATTGTTAATCAAAGAAGTAAATTCATTTACTTTGTGTTACTGACAATTTGTGTTCAAGTTTATTTCAAGTATTTGGTTTCCTAAAGAAATTAAAACATCGTTACACATTTGACACACTAATTTATCTTATTTTGGATTTAAACAATTCTCTTTGTTCTGTTTTATGTAAACTGTATTAAAAAACCAAAATATTTTTATTATGAATATTTTTTATTTTTATATTTTTTGTAACCATCAAACTATAAAATAAAACATGTTATGTTTTATTTCTAAAGCTAAGCTCAAATTCTTAATATTCAATTAAAAATATATATGAGTACAAAATGTTGATATAAATTAAATTACTTTTTTTTTAAATTGCAATACTAAATGGCTATACAAAACAATACAAAACTTGAGCATTTATGTGTTATAAATATCAATCAGGTAGGTCTTTCTTTTTTAAATATTGATAAATTTTCTATTGTCCTATGCCAAGTAAATAATAAATATAATGTATAGTGTTAAATGTTTTATAATTAATTAAATAGTTTTTATTTTAAAATTTTTCATTGTAATAAGAACATAAAAGCTCTAACCTATTTTCAATTTATGAGGCTATTTGTTTAATCACATTTTTATGTAATGACTATAGGCCAAAAGATGTTAAGGACATTGCTAAAATATGAAAACAATTTTTATAAAAATATAAACAAAGTAAATATTAATTTCCATTTATCTCACAAAAATATAATGAATTACATTTTTTTAAGTAATGCAATTTTTTCCCTTATTTCTTTTATGTTATATATCAGCTATAATGATACATTAATATTATATTCATAGTTAGTAGTAGTGTACTTCATTAAAATGCACACATGACCATTGAAAATCACACAAAAAAGAAGATACACACAAATATTTTAATATTTCTCAATAAAGAAAAAAAAAGAGGAATTATTATATATTAGTTTACTTTAAGTACATTTTCCATTGTTTGCATGATACAACAATATCTAGTAAGTACTACTTCATTAATTGCTCTCCACGCATGAGTGATTAAGATTTGTTACTTGACTATTATTTTATGTAATCATACTGTTTTTAATTTCAAGCTGCCATATTTAAATAAAATATTAAATATTATTTTTAGCTTTATCCCATAAGCTGTCTAGCAGCAGGGTAGACATAAAGAAGTAAATATTAAAATTTCACTATATACTTAGAATATATTTTAAACATTGAACAAAACAAAGTTCTAAAAAACTTATTAATCAATGAAACTGACAGAAAATTGTAGCATTATGCTAATATAGATCCAATATAAAAAGGGGCAAAAAGACTGGTTTATATTGTGCATGGTCATTCCATTGACTACCAATCAATAAGCAGATGTTATTCTCTTTGTAAGCCGCTTACTAATATTGCTATGCAAGATTGCCATAAATGTTAAATTATTTGAAGGTAGTCACTAAAAAATGTGTGCATTTTGTTTATTAATAACTTCTAGAAAGTTAAATAAAGTTTTTACACGATATAAAATGACATTGTAATTCAATACCTTGATTTTTGCAGTCCACCACCCACATGGTTCCTCCTCATTTGATCTCGCGAAAACCTCGACCTCTTGGGTCTCCACGAACTCTGTGTGTTTGCCGTTATCCTTGGGTGGTAAGAACACTTGGGAAAATGGAAATTTTGATTCCGGCTGCCAGCTAAAAACATAACGATACGTGTAAATAAAAGAGTCTGTGCTAAATAATTAGACGCAAAAAGAAATTTATAACTCACTCATTTTCAAAGGCTACGCGAACCTCGTTGTCGAGCACGTCGGTGACAATGGCCTAAAAATATAGAAGAATTTTAGAAGTGATGATCCAATAACTTGGTAATGCGCTAGAAATAAATATATTTTTTAGGTCAAACTTATGAAAGTGCACGCATTATCTTCGAGTACTGGTAGCTACGATTAAATTTCACAATCACGCCTACGATTATAGAAGCGATACCAATAAAACACATGGAAAATTCACGCCCTGTCAGTCGGACATGGCGTCCATTCCAGCCGCGATGATCTTCCCGGAAAAATATTTTTGTAAGTATGTGACAAAACTCAAAAATTACGCCTCAGTACAACTGAATATGTAAACCACTAATAAAAATGACGCGTTCTACGTAAAACTCAAACGTACTTCACGATTTACAAACCTTATAATAAGCACCATTTTCACCGTACACCTCGACCGACAAATCCTCCATTTTGGTTTGAAAGCGTATTTGGCGTTTTCAGAGCGAGAATGAAGCTCGAAGAGAATCTGCTAGCCAATCATTATCGAGGATTTGCGCATAGACACTGAAAATTTACTTTTTTAAACGTACTGGCAACAAAGAACGCCGAGAGTGAAATAGTTGCTATATATTACTCACACAGCCTTATGGTAAATAAATTGTTGAATTGAATTTGGAATTCCCTATACTTGTTGCCTTAGATTAATCTTATTATTGTAACGATATTATTTTCGATTATTTTTTGTAATATGTTATTTGCCTCCCCATTTTAATCCTCAAATTTTATTCTTCCTTTTTAGCATACATTGTAAAGTATTTTTTTATTTCTTTTCGCAATAATTTGTATTATGTAAATGATATATGTATGACACAAATTTTGTTCTAAATCTATAAAGTGAACTTAACACGTAAACAAAAAAATATTGTCATGTTCAAACGTCGCATTCTTAACTGAAGTAAGTATGCCGGGTTAAAAAAATATATTTTTCAAAAATAGTTGTATTTTTTGCAATTGAACTATTTATGAGGTAATAACAAGGCAATACTTCTTTCCCTTTTTATTTGTTATACTATTCTAGTACAGGCCGCAGCTTTTAAAGTTCTCCCTGTGTTGATTTAATTTTGCTTTGCAAGTTGAAATTTTTTACTTCTGACTTCATAATTAGCTGGGTCACAAGTTTATCTTAGTTTGTGATAAATTTTATGAACATAATGTAAAATTAAACTGTGTAAAGCTGTATAGTTATGCTAAATAGCTTTTATATTGACACAATTTAAGACATGAGTGGATGAAGCGGATATGATTCAATTTGAAATGAGAAGATAATGGACATTTTATTGCTAAATACGTACATTATATTAACTACAATCTGATAATCTACAATCTGAAATTGTAGTTAATATAATGAACTACTAATATGAAGTGTAAAGGTATACGAATTAGTATTTATTAAATAAAATATGTACATAACTCATTCATTCAGCATAAAAATAGGTTTTTACAAAAAATGTTACATAACCCCTTCATCCACTCATATCTTTAATTAATAAAGACAACTCATTTAAAGGTACTATTTACATATAAAGCAATTAATTCCTTTTAATATTCTGTACATTGTGCCGGTAAGCCACCGGTCAATTGTCAATGTCAAATCACTGCTGTCATTGCAGTTTACTTGTGACTTGGAGGTTTACGATAGATAATAGTTATTTAACTTTTATTTGATTACGTCTGCAGTTTTTATTTGCGTTATTTATTGATTATAAGTGTAAATTCTAGCAAAAGTAAAATCAAACTTTATAATGCTTTATATTAAATGAAATATATACATAATACCAAACAAATAGTTAAAACGATATATTGCTTACGTCAAAACAATACTGTTTTTATATTTTCAGATGAGTTCGGAAAAAAATATTATTTTAGTAACAGGAGGCTCTGGGCTTGTTGGTCAAGCCATTAAAACAGTTATAGAGGAGGAAAAAAATAAAAATTCTCAAATTTCAAATGAAACTTGGATATTTTGTAGCTCTAAGGATGGTGACCTTAGGTAAATTAATATTAAGTGACAAAAACTTCTAATTATAGACTGAAACTTAAAGAGGATATGTATAAGAATATTTCTACATTTTTCATGTTCTTTCATTTAGAGATAAAGCACAGACTGCAGATCTATTTGCAAAATACAAGCCAACACATGTTATACACTTAGCGGCAATGGTTGGTGGATTATTTCACAACATGAAAAATAATTTGGATTTCTTTGTAAGTATATTGTTAAATAAAATGTTTAGCATAATTCTTATTTACTATATTACATGTATGATTTTTCCATGTTATTTTCTTATAACTTTTATGTATATTAATACATTCAAAATGTATGTATGATTTATAAAAATATTTTTTTTTTTATTTCAGACACAAAATATGGCAATAAATCAAAATGTTCTAAGTGTAAGCTTTGATAATAACGTAAAGAAAGTAGTATCTTGTCTTTCTACATGCATTTTCCCAGACAAAATTACATATCCAGTTGATGAGACTATGGTAAGTTAAATTCATTTTGCAAACATAATAATTATGTAAAAAAATACTTATTTCCTTCAATAATAATATGAAAATATAGATATTAAAGTTATATAATAGAATATATTAAAAGAATATTGTGTTTAAAAAACTATTATACAATGTATTTACATAATCCAATATAGAATTATTAAATGTATATATAACAAAAATTATATTGCAGGTCCACAATGGACCTCCTCACTCATCTAATTATGGTTACAGTTATGCGAAAAGGATGGTTGATGTATTAAATAGGTAGGATTATGTAATAAATGTATTTATATTGTGACTAGGAATTATTATCTAGAAATATTTTATTTTAGATTATCTGATTGATTATATATGTATTCTTATCAGTATAAAGATACCATGGTTTATATATGAGTGAGCATTTTAAGCATAATTTATTGCCTTCATTATATATATATATATATATACATATATATATATATATATATATATATATATATATATATATATATATATATATATATATATATATATATATATATATATATATATATATATATATATATATATATATATATATATATATATATATATATATATATATATATATATATATATATATATATATATATATGTGGCTAATATTATGTATCAGCTTTATTGATATTCATGTTTTAATTTAAGCCGTTTATGTGATGGAAATAATTTATGAATTTATTAGAAAGTATTAGAAAAATGCTTAAATCCAAAATATTGTTTTTGTTCCAGTTGTAACATAATAAATATGCTATATTCTTCTATTAGAATTTTTAAAATTGTTTTTTTTTTAAATTGATTGAAAATATAATATGTTATATATAGTTGGTCAACTATAGTTTAGTCATTACAAATGTGCAAACTGAGCCATAGATCTTTTGCTCACACTTAAAGCCATATTGTAACTCCCACTCGAACTGCTACATTTTTATGTAACAACAAAGAAGATATTTAGTGAATGTTATTATAATAGCATCTAATTTAGAAAAAATAACATATGTTTTTATCACTGCTTTTAAGACATACAGTATAATTGCATTCAATATTTTACAACTTAAATTAATATACTAATAATTTTTAATTTTTTTTTAGCTTCACGCTTTGTCCCGCACTTGGCAGGGTAGGCAGAGGGAACTGTAGGAACTATTGGAATCTAGTGTTAAGACACTCCGTTGCTTATTCCCCGCTTTCTTCGTCCCCGCTTTCCAGAGCGAAGAAAATAGAAATAGAAAAAACCATCTTCCCTAGTGGGAATCGAACCCAGAAACCGTCGCGTTACAGGCAGACGTTACGCCTCTGCGTCACGACGGTTCTCAAATAATATTAATAATAATATATATTATAACAAATTTTAAATAGATTCAAATACCAGTTTAAAAAAAAATACTTTTTTAAGTTTGTCTTCATTGTCACAAAACTTTGACATAATGTTTTATGACTCAGTTTGCACATTTATGTAATGGCTCTACTATAGATACTATGTGTTCTTACTTTAAACTTGTAATTGTAGAGGCTACCACGAGCAACATGGCTGCATGTTCACATCAGTAATACCGTGTAATGTGTTTGGGCCACATGATAATTACTCCACGGAAAGTGGTCATGTTATACCAGCCTTGATTAGAAGAATGGATGATGCAATGCAGAAAAGTATATATTTCTTTTTTACTGTATTTTCTATTATATGTAAGGATTTTAGGATATTTATTTTAAAAGATATTTTTTGATGTTTACTTTTCTAAAGGTTTTGTGTATGATATGTATGTTTTAAGAAGTTTCCCAGTAAAAATTTGTTTATCTAAATAAATTGTGTATCTATAAGTATAGTAGTTATATGTAATAGCTTTAATATAATCTAATTACATAACTTAGCATCAAATTTACTTTACTCAAAAAATCTTTGCTTGAATTGAAATTTCTGTTCTGTGTGGGATAATGAAAAAATATAGAGATGGCATTTGTATTGCATATTATGCTGGCTATATATGTAGGTGTTTAAACCCAGGGTTTAACCCAACCTATCTAAGGTTGGGTGAAGTGGGCTTATGCACATATAAATATTCTAGGTAGTAAGATATATGTTTATTATTAATTTATTAAATAAATTCTAATTTCAGACGAGCCTACATTCTCAGTTTGGGGCAGTGGCAAGCCTCTGCGACAGTTCATATATTCACTGGACTTGGCTAAATTAATTGTGTGGGTGATGCGGAAGTATGAAAGTGTGGAGCCTATTATTTTATCAGGTATGATGTTTTCGCTTTATTTATTTGTGTGTGTGTTTAGTAGTAAGTTAGAGTGTGAAGCATTGGAAGCTGACAAGGAATAGTTATAAAATTATAGCAATTGTAGGCGATCTATAACTCAATGCCGCTTGCCAAATTACCAAAGCGAAGAATCGAACCCGCAAACCAAGTCGTTAAAACGAAACGAATTATCGACAATGCAAAAGCTATGAAAAATATACGTATCAACAGTGGACGAGAAAGACGAGGTGTCGATCCGCGAGGTGGCGGAAGCCATCAAGCGCGCGCACGGGTACCGCGGCCAGGTGGTGTACGACGCGGGCCGCGCCGACGGACAGTACAAGAAGACCGCGTCCAACGCCAAGTTGCGCGCACTGCTAAAGGCCGACTCCACCGACGCGGGCGCGTTCGCGTTTACGCCTTTTGAGGAAGCGTTGAGGGCGTCCGTCGCGTGGTACGCCGCGCACCGCGACCTCGCGCGGCGGTAGTGTTGTGATATATGTTTGTGTATATTAAATGTTATTAATATGTCGTTTTTGTTTTATTGTGCCTGTTTATAGTCAGTCAAACAATTTTATTCGACATAAGAAGTACAAGCTTCACTTTTTGAACGTCAAATAATTAATTTAATTTACCACCGGTTCGTTAAAGTTAATGCCTCAGACCCGAGAAGAACCAGCGCAAGAATCTCAGCGGGACTTAATCTGCTTTTTTTTTTATTTTTTTAGTTTTCTAGATATTTACAATTTCACAATTCTTATTATTGACAACGATACTGTTGAACTAAACTGGAGCAATCGCGCATTTCATTCCCAAGGCGTGTTTTCATTCATGTAATCAATAATATGATAATAACCTTCAACATACAAACGTCGTTTCACAACTTTTTTAAATTGTGATATAATACAATCTTGGATGTTTTCTGGGATCCTATTGTAGAAGCATACAGACTGTCCCATAAAAGAATTGCGGATGCGATTTAGTCTAGTTACAGGCGCGGTAAGTTTATGCCTGTTTCTTGTCTATATAGTGTGGGGGTTTCCTTTTTTGGGAATTAAATCTAAAATTGTTATGGCTATGCTGTGTCGTGTTCCACAACACTATAATTAAGGTCTGCATGATTTTTTAGTAACCGGCACATATTGTTATAGGTAAAATATTACACGATACCATGCATCGCGGGAGACGATTACATCACTAGCAATGTTAGAAAATGGCGGCAACAGTTCTTTTAAGTTGTTAATTTAAGACTTAATTATTTATTTTTAACTTAAGGTTTTTTAATTAAAAGTATACCCTAAAACTTACTTTGTACTGATAGCTTCGGAAACAGTTGAATCTTAACGTCTTTATATTCTTATTAGAGCAATAATAGTTGCTACATTTTACAAAGCAATTCGGAAAATAATTTAGAATCAACATCTTCGAATAAGCCGCTTTTTTTTAAATATATCAACTAAAAAAATCGCAACACCAAAAATATGATGATACAACAAAATATATAAAAATAAAACACGACATATATTAAAAACAATTTACTTTTAACAATTCACTTATCCAATCTACAAATGGGGTTATTCTGCACCATTTCCAAGTCCACCTTGGGCCCCACGAGGTCCCGTATATTGTTGAGGCCGTATTTAATCATGGTGGGCCTCTCCAGGGACAGCCCCCACGCGATCACGTTGACGTCCTCCGGCAGCCCCATGGGCAGGAGCATCTCCGGGCGGAACACTCCGGAGTTGCCGATTTCTATCCATTTGCCGAGACCTGAATATATTTTTGAGGGTTTAAGTTACTTTTTTTTAGTTTCACGCTTTATCCCGCATAAGGCTAGGCAGAGGGAATTGCAGGAACTATAGGAACCTAGTGTTAAGACACTCTGTTGCTTAGTTCTTGCTTTCCGCCCATTTCAAAGCATTGCGTGGTGAGGCGGAATTTAACATCGCGCTTTGCCTACTAAGTTACTTTTATCAAGGAAGAATTGTTTATGTCATTATGTCTTAATACTTAAAGAAAACATAAAAATTTGAACGCAGCGGGACTCGAACCCGAGAATGCTATTTTTATTAAATATTTTTATGATTTTTTAAAGTGTTGTTGGTGTGTGTTTGTAAAAATCTCCCTACAGAGATGCTAACAACGATATAAGTTGTATAAAAGCATATAAGAATTTCAACGCGGCGTGATGTAGAACGCATGGCTCAGTGGTGAGAGCGCCTGCACGGTTCGCAGGAGGGCGCGGGTTCGAGTTCCGCTGCGTTCAAATTTTTATATGTTTTCTTTAAGTATTTTTTCTATCCTCAGTGTGGATTAACACTTTGAAAATCATCAAAAATCATTATGTCTTGTTTGATAATCATTGTTTGTTGCATTGCTACAGTTGGAATCAGAGTAATATGTTTTTAATAGCTTCGCGCTATATTCCGCATGTAGCAGGGAAGGTAGAGGGTACCGCAGGAACCTAGTGTTGAGACACTCCGTTCCCCGCGCACCACTTTTCTGAGACATTGCGTGTTGAGTGACGGAACTTAACTCTGCGTTTTCTCTAGTCGCCAGAGCAAAAAAATGGAAGTAGAAAAATCCATCTTTACCGGGTAGGTATCGAACACACAAGCCGTCGTTTAAAGACAGGTAGTATGTGGAGGTTGCTAGTTTAAATTGGGCCATTGGGTTTATTGACATTGTTTAGATTATATATTTTCATTGTCCTCATTATGAGAGTAAGTGTTCGTGTCGTTTTTTTTTTTCAAGTTTTACAATTTTCTCACATAGCAAGGTAGCCAAAAACGCAGTATCAAGACCCTCTACTGTCACCCAATTTGGGAACAACTCCCAAAAACGTGACATAATAAATGGCGTAACTAAACTTCGCATTTTCAGTAAACATAAATAATATAGGACATCTTCGAAACCTTCGTGATAGGCGAATATCTCCATACTGGGCTCGGTGTAGGGGTTGTAGGCGGGCTTGAACTGCAGGCGGCTCGAAGCCGAGCCGCCGGAAGAAGCAGTCCAGCGTGGCGATGAGGTCGGCCAGCCCCAGCCCGCGCGCCGCCGCCACGCCCTCCACCTGGTGGAACTCCGCCAGGTGCGTGGCGTCCAGCGTCTCGTTGCGGAACACCTGGCCAGTCATGTAACGAATGTCATAATTTTAACTTTCGCAAATGCGAATGCGAATATTCAATAACTCTTGTAAATCTGGCGCCAACTGTTTACGGCCAGCAAGATAGCACTTTGTGTTATAACATTAAAAGCTTGAGTATTAGCTGATGAAACTTCTTCTAGAAGGAAGAGAGAATGATTTTTATTCGTTTAGGTTGCATTAAAAAATTGTTTCACGAGATATAATGAAGGCTGATAATGTGATTGCGAGGTTAAGTTACTGTTTTTTGTGTTAAAAACACAAAAAGTAAACTGATTTAGATTTTTATAACGTATTGTCGTCGTCAAATATTTTCTTCTAACATTCATTATTTGCAAAATATTCGCAGAATTTTTTGCGAATATGTAAAAAATTTCACACATACATACATATACATATACCTACATATATATACATATACCTACATATATATACATATATACATACATATATATACATCACACTAACATTAGCATACATATTCACTAGTGATTCGCATATTTACCTTATCAATACTAAAGTATTTTTGTGGTGTAAATTCCTTCTGCTGAGCGACTTTGTACAGCATGCGGGCACTGACTGCTGTAGTGTGTGTGCGGAGCAGGTTCTTTTGAGCTTCTTCTAACTTCCAATCATATCTGTAACCCTGAGACACAATTTATTATTATTTATTAAATGCAATAAGCATATTATACAGGGCAAAATCTAATAAATAGTACTAAATTCTACATTTTTTGCTTATTTTAGAGAGAAATATTATTATTTTTTACGTTGATATTAATCATAATTATAGATTTAATCTATTTGATATACAGTCAAACACAAGTCTATATAGAGAATACATTACATTAAGAAAACTTAATGCAGTGCAATTTGAACCCACGACTCTTAGAAGCCGTCCGTGCGTACTGACCACAAAGTCATGTGTTCTTAATTGCACTGTTTCCAAGAGGCAGGGGATCAAATCCCTCTGCATTCAATTTTTTATGTTTACATTAAACATTTTATTTTATCTTCAGTATGTATTAACACTTTAAAAAACAAAAAAATAATACATTACTTTATTTGTAATAGTATAGTAAAAATAAGGCTATATATATGTATATAGTATATTACTAAGCACTTTCATTGAACAGTAAAAAAAGATTCTTACCTGTGACCCATAGCCACCTTTACTATGAACAGCCTTAACCCTTTCCAAATAATCCATAGGGAATTCCTTGGATAAACTAGGAGATGAAATAAAGAATGTATCATGAGCATCTCTGGCAGGATGCTGTTGAGGCTGGAAGAGGGCATCAAAGTTCCAGAATGAACTTTCAACATATCGGTTTGTTGGCATCTCTGTGAAACCCATCTCTAAGAAGATTTCCCGGAATTCTGATCTCACTTTTAATAGAGGATGCAGGTGACCACATTCTGGTGGTTGACCTAAAATAGAATAAAATGTTTTTCATTCATTGCAAGTCTACAAAGTCTACAAATAATAAAATAGTTTGTTTTAAATATTGAATAAAACATTCAAAATAAAAGCAAAGGACAGTCCTTTTAATATCATGTTCAATGAAATGAAATAATAATTATAAGATTTATTAGAAAAAGAATTTTCTTATATAATACTAATATAATAAAATATTTAAGGATTACTTTGGTATTTTTTTAACATTAGTGACAAAACTAACAAAGAAGAATATTATTACACTTTTTTTTTAAAGTTACATATAGTATCATAGTCATATCAGGTCTGAATGTGCACTGTTAGACAAAAGCATCTCTCATTGAGTGTTATAAAGATTGCTATACTTGTATTCATGTTAAGCTATTCTTTATTTATGTAAAATAAGTATTATATATCACCACTAAATTCATGAATAGTTTGTATATGTTGCACTTAATAAATGTTTTTTTTTTCTTTAAAGCAAATATGATGCATATTAATGTTTGTAATAAAATGAGATAAGAAAATTGATGAAAGTGACCTTGGATTAACGTAATATTATCTATATTATATACTTTAGGCTATTTTTATATCTAATTTAAAAAATGAATAGATACAAGATATTGCTTCTAATGCAGAAATATTGAAGTCAAATTTAATATTTTGGAAAGGTGATGTTTAACTTCAATATTGCGAATTACTATAGTGAAGTTTTATATTTTACTGACAACAATGTGAATGAACTTACCTAATGCATCAAAATTGTATGGTTTGAATTGCAAGTGCTTCCAAGATCCAGTTAATAACATTTCACTAGTTAAATCAGTTTCTAATTTTTTTATTGTTATAGAAAATTGTGGCCCTTTGGATAATATGAAACTTTTTAAAGTAATCTCTTGAAGAAGTTTCCTTTTCTTATAATCACTTCTTACATTATCAGGTAAATTGTCAATGCCCTTCTTTATTTCATTCAGATAATCTTGTACTGTATCTGTAATGGTTTCAACTTTCTTTTTGACTAACGGAGGGCCTCCAGATTTATCCATGTATATCCATCCAAGTGACATAGCTTTGCTGAAGCCTACTTTTGCATTTGGTACAGTCTAGAAAGAAGTCATAAGATTTGGTGAATAAGTTTTACTGCCTCTTTTTATAGAAGTACTAGTACATAATAATTATTTTATATAAATACTAGGTATTATAATAAGAAAATTAAAGTTACCTTCATAACTTCAGCTTGGGATATTCCATTATCTGGAATACTTCTATACAGGACAGCTTCATGACTACCCTTTTCGGCAACCAAATTACCTTCCTCTGTTAATTCCCATTTAGTACTTTTCACTGGCTCTGAGACAACCATTTCTAGTGCTTCTAAGCTTTTTACTGCGCCAACAACTTTCTGATGATCTTCATTGAATTCGCTAGCCAATTTGAGGGTGTCGACATTATCACTTCCCTCTAAATACTTTAAAATCCTTTCATTTAATTCCATTTTTATTTATTTATCTAAAATTATAACAAAATAGGTTATAACACTAAACCACCGCAACAACTGATTTTGACATTTGGCTTGACATGGCACCACTTGGAAACGGTGACGTTTAATTTCTCATACTTTATTTAAAAGGACATTTTATAAAAAAATATATCGTTAAATTCATTAAATAAATACTTATAAATAAATTAAAAAATGTATTTAATAAAATATTTACATTAATTTAATTGTAATAACTTTTTCGGTAGTTTTGTTGTTATCTGTATTCTGTGGGGCAGCGCGGTTTTATTATGAAACAAACAATTCACATCATGATCACAATTCGATTTGCCGGGCGGCGAGACACAGGGAATTTGTGGGCCTGGTCAGTGATATAATAGTTTTGAGTTTACATAAACTATTTTTACAAGCAGTTACTTTTTCAACAATTTATCTACGCGCATATAAATGTAAGTATATTCAGTTTATATAGTAAAAATAATCAATATCTTAATTGAAATTTTTATGAAAACAACACGTACGATAAGCCCTTATCTTCCTTCGTTCATATATGATTAACTTATTTGTTTTAGATATATGCATTTCGTGCATCAAATACATTTTTGTAAAGTATCGTTCTCACTCCTCCCAAATTACTTAGCAACATTGCGTCATTCTAGTAAGTTATTTTTATAGAAGAAACTTCCAGACAAATGTATACAATTGTTATTTTTTCTATTTCTTTACAAATTAACATAAATATTTCGACAACTTAAATGTTAAACATAATAATAGAATATAAAATGTTGTTTCCGTCATTTATTTTTCATTTATGCTTTTTATTACATTTTTTGTTTAAAACATTTAAACCATAAGATGGCTTAGAAGATTATTTGTAAAATTCATTCATTATACAATAAGAAAGAATAATACACAGCATTCCCACTTAGTACTAAATAAATAATATCTTATTTAAACAGTAATATTTATTCATCTAATGTATGTACATACTACGTACAGACGCGGACTAAAAAACTTACATTAATAAACTTTGTATAAAAAATATAAAACCCAATAGTGAACACGTTTGATTTATTTTAATTATTTATTTCAATAACAATGAAATAAGACGTAGTGTCAAAACACTCCGTTCTCCAATTTCCAACTGATTTCCAAACATTGGCACGTTTGTATAAGAAAATATTCACACGCGAATTGTATAACGTAGCCATTTCTGCATTACATACAAATACTACTTGTTAAGCATACTAATAATATAGTCGAAAACGCAAGTTTAACGTCTTTGTTATGTAAACCTCTTTTCTATCTTAGTTTTATTAAATGGTTAAAAATGCACACATGTAGATGTAGGTTTAGATATGGTTTGAATTCAAGGATCAAAGTGCGTATAGATAATGCTTCGATCAAGATATAGCTGTGTAGCTATAAATTTTTGATTCGATATCGATATATATTAATTATTATACAATAAGCCAAATATTATTTTAATAACATAATATGTTTACATATATTAATAAATAATTGTAATTCTTATTTTCTTTTTTTTATGTCTTCACGCTTTATCCCGCTAATGGCAGGGTAGGCAGAGGGAACTGAAGAAAGCATAGCAACCTAGTGTTAAGACGCTCCGTTGCTTAGTCTCTGCTTTCTCCGTCCCTGCTAAAGTCTGTCTTAGTAAAGCTAAATAAGTTTGTAAGCTTCTTTATGTACGTGTCAAATATCAATCGATATAAGGTATTCTTGTTTCGCTATTTAGACTCGGTTTCAGTCGGTGACGCGATTAAACTGCATTGGGTTTCGCTGCTCATCATTCTGTATTATCTAATAATATATAATGTTTTGTACGAATTATTTTACGTAAAAAAGGTCAAAGCAAAAAAAGGTGAAAACAAAATAATATTATATAAGATATGCTAATTGTTATAAAATTAAAAATATTAATTAACTTTTTTCAAGTGGCTTCCGTGGCTTTGTAATTATATACAAAGGTATATATCAATTTTTATCATATTTCGCTTTCGCTGTTTAAAAAAAATGAAAAAAAAAAACATCCTTTTGACAGATGTCACGGCTGGACTTGGTAATTTTTGGGGCCACCGGCTTCACGGGCAAGCATGCTGTTGCGGAGTTTTGTCGCATTTCCAAGAAATATCCCGAAATGACGTGGGGCGTAGCCGGTCGTAGCGAGGCGAAGCTCAAGGAGTTAATGGACGAGATCTCTAAGAAAACCGGTAAGTTGTTTATAATTTGTTAGATTTTGATAAAGAAGTGGGTTTGATTCTCTTTATGCGTTTATATTTCATAAAGACGCGATACCTGTGAAGTCAAAGTAAATAAATAGATATATAAGGTAATGTGTGTTTAGATTTACATAAAATTTTAATGTTGTTTTTGTGTATGTATTAGTTTTATTATATATTAAATTGTGGAAGCGTTTTAATTGCGCACACTTAGAGAGGCGGGTTTTTGAACTGGTATTATACTTTTGGTATCGTTTTAAAGATTTCGAAAAGGCGGATTCAATTAATAATTTATTTAATCACAAAATCTATACGTTAGCTAGGTTTTGATTCTGTCTGTCTGAAATATTCTTTTTACATAAAAAAGATTTCTAATTTTACAATCAAAAAGTTAAACTAGTAAGACGAAGCGTATGTCCGCAGGTGACCCTCTAGTTATTTAGTATTACTTTTAAGAAGAGTCTCTTATGGTCTATACTATAGTCGTGGTGTATTTTCATTGGCGCGATGTCAAAAAAAAATTAAAATCGATTGACCCGTTTGTTTTTAACCGACTTCAAAAAAAAGGAGGAGGTTCTCAATTCGACCGTTATAGACCGTTATATGTGCTTTTTTTTATGTTTGTTCGCGGATAACTTTGTCGTTTATGAACCGATTTTGATGATTCTTTTCGTATTTGGTAGGTCTTATACCAGAGGTGGTCCCATTAAAATTTTATCAAAATTGATTGAGTCCTTTTGGAGATGATCAACAAAAACAAATATCAATACAAACATTTATTATGTCTATTCGCGGATAGCTGTGTCGTTCTTAAAAACACCGACTACGGTCGTACGGTCGTTTCCTCATTCGAGAGGCATCCTTGCTCGGTCTACCCATCACTTAAAATCGTTAAATAAAGTAATTTTTAATAAAAAAGAACCGACTTTAAAAAGTAAAAAAGTTCTAGTCTATAGCAAAATAGTTAACTAAAAAGCAAAAAATAAATTTTGGCACAAAGTAATACGTTCGTATTTTCTCTTTGTTAAATTACATTAATGATTACTTAAGTAAATAAAAAATATTTTATAATTTTGAAGTCGGCGCCAAGTAACTACTACAACAACCTTACTACAATATCAAATTACTAAGTACACAAATTCAAATTTCAAACACACAATATTATTAAATAGTAACAGTATTACAAAATATATATGAATCGGTAGCTACTAACTATCAAAGTATTTTTACGGTAAGAATACAGAAGGTTATTATAGTATTTACTTGGCGGCCGACTTCAAAATTATAAAATATTTTTTATTTGCTTAAGTAATCATTAATGTAATTTAACAAAGAAAAAATACGAACGTATTACTTTGTGCCGAAATTTATTTTTTGCTTATTAGTTAACTTTTTTGCTTTAGACTAGAACTTTTTTACTTTTTGAAGTCGGTTCTTTTTTGTTTAAAATTACTTTATTTATTTCATAATAGCGAGTGTGTACATACATATATAGACTGAAAAACACATTACCCTTCTTAACATCGCGCAGTCGGGTTTTTATTAATTTAATATGTCATCTCAATTCGTAATATTTGTCTTTTAAACTTATTTTCATAATAAATAATTGATAAAATTTCATATAGGTACAATCAGCGATTCGTTTGCGGTTCTGCTG
This sequence comes from Dione vanillae, assembly GCA_037178615.1. Lineage (NCBI taxonomy): Eukaryota > Metazoa > Arthropoda > Insecta > Lepidoptera > Nymphalidae > Dione > Dione vanillae. Next base: position 694,121 of record JAZFAU010000043.1, on the reverse strand, counting down.
CTTGGTCGATCTTGTCGGGCTTGTTGTTATAATTTTTAATGTGTAATCCACACTAATGATTGAAAAAACAAGTGCAAGCCATGCGTTCTTCAGTGTTTAGAACGCGTCTACTGATTGAAAGAGGCGCAGGTTCTAATCCTGCCTTCAAAATTTTTAAATATTTTTTCAAGCTTTTTATATCAGGCTTACTTGAACTTACAATAATGTTTTTTTTGTATTTAATATTTTAATGAAATATTTACTAAATATTAAAATTTCTGAGATTAGCGTACATGAAGCATTCGAACATCTATTATATTTTATATATGTTATTATCATTGTAACATAGGACTTTATATACCTAGATAAAAAAGGTAGGTAAGGCTAATCTACCTGTTATTCAAAGAAAGAGGTCATATGTGTAACAATAAACCTGGCTATGATGAAGGTCGTCAACCTAAACCGTGTTATTTGGTAAAACGAGTTATGATTTCCAGATTACATATGAAAATATGGTTGCTTTATCCTGTATTTCTCTATATTTTTGTTAAGAAGTCGTATAAATAAGTAAGTGCGTTCAATATTACAATTTAACTTCATGTTTGAGATATTAAGTGTTTACGTCAATTGACAATTATTATATTTTCTAAATAAATATTGATTTTTATTAAGTTGTTTTTAATAAAGGTATAATATTATATATGTATGCTTGAAACCCAATTAATCGCCGTGCGACAACAATTAGACCTGTTAATCGAGTTTCTACTGTAATAAATTGTTACGAAATAGGGTGGTTGGAACTTCGATTCTTGCGCAGGTATTAGCTTAATCCCTGCTTTAAAAAGACAAGTTGACAACAATATGTATATATATATATATATATATATATATATATATATATATATATATATATATATATATATATATATATATATATATATATATATATATATATATATATATATATATATATATATATATATATATATATATATATATATATATATATATATATATATATATATATATATATATATATATATATATATATATAAACATCACATTATACATAAATTTGTTTACTATGTTATACTTTATCTTCCAGGCATTCATAATCTGATTTATGGAAACCCGAAATTAAAACGGGCTTCTATTCTATCACTTTCATTTTCAGTGATCGTTGCTTTTAAACAAAACTTGTTGATAACGTAATACGTACATTAGTGTCTTAAGCTCCTGCGCGTCGACAATATCACTTTGTATAGATTTATTCCAATACAATATGCAAAAACAAACTTTAAAACACGATTTATCTTAAATTTAATACATAAATTTATTAATAGTTATTGATAGCAAATTGTTAAATAATCATAACATCAATGCACTGTAACTTTATTTTGTTTTATGCAATTGAAATCAGAATATTATTAAATACGCTTCTCACGCTTAACTAAATTTATATATTTTGCAATATTAATGTTATTGTCAACATTACACTTTTGTGAGTTTTCGATGATGATGATGATTTTTTTATTTCCATTTTTTTTGCTCTAGCACCTTTACAAAGTTGCGGCGTTGAGTTCCGCCACTCAACACGCAATGCCTCGAAAAAGTGGAAAGCGGGGAACGGAGTGTGGTAACACTAACGGTTCGACGGTTCTTACGGTTCCCACTGCCTATCTTGCTATAAGCGAGATAAAGCTTGAAGTTGTGTTAAATAGAATACATTGTCGAAGATACTGGAGGGAGATCCAGTAAAAAGCATAAGGCTTATTAGGACATTCAAGTAGAGTCGAAAGTGTAGAGTTAACGTGACATAAGTTCAGGTGGTTGGTTGCCTTCAAGTATAACTAAAGCCACTTTTTTATGAAAGATATTTCCTTGTAAGTTTTATTGTAATAGTTGATTCTTTACACGTTATTGTGTAGGAATACCGAATGCCTGCCTTTTCGTCTGTGTAAATTTCAGTATTAGTTTCTAGAGCAAACCGTCAAATTTCATTAAGAGCATTGAGGAACCTATTTAAGGAAATAGATTTTTATTGATTACTTCACATATTTTTAAGTCAATAATATATACAAAGAAATTTTAAGAAATTACTTAAAATTTTATAACAATAAAGCAGATCTTACCAATAAAGCAAATCTTAACCTTTTCTTGTAATTATAGTATGTGGAAGCAAATTACATAAGATACTAGAGCATTTCATATATAGGTCCAATGTTGCCTTCGATTGAAATTGTCGAAATTGTTTTTTTAACTTGTTTTCTGATCTACGTAAAAAGCCTTAAACGATCTCGTCAGTTTTACATCATCTAATACATCTTTCTTACGAACCACAAGTGCTTGATGTTTTTGACCTATAGCTGTATAGTGTGCCATTAAAAAGAAGCGATTTTATAAAAACAGTTCGACGCCCCAGTATGCGTTCACTGTATGTGAACTAATCAATTGATACATTTTATATGGTGTGGAAGTGTAAAATAACGTTTCGCATAGCTCGTTAGCAACTTTTGTGTTTGTATATTTTCTATTTCCGAAGTTTACATGCAAGCTCAAATAATTCTAAACGCAAACGCAAGCCGCTAACGTAAATACAAGGTGACCTTCAACACTTTAAAACTTCTGCAGAAATAATTAGTGTGTTAGTTAGACTTATGTATTCACTTGTTTTAAAATATTTTTGTCTTAATTACTTTTGTACAAAGAAGTGACTAAAGCTTTGTATGGCACGTATCAGTTATACATATGAATCGATAAATAACCTAATGTTAAATAGTACTGATTGATAAATAGATTGATGGTAAAAATATGTTTTCCATACAAATTAGTTGTACCGGAAATGAACGCCTTTATATAATGAGAATTCCACATCACCTATCAAAACCTCTGGTTCGTCCCCATCACTTTTCAAAGCCCCTAGTCTGTCCCCAACACCTCTCAAAGCCCCTAATCTGTCCCCATCACCTCTCAAAGCCCCTAGTCTGTCCCTAACACCTCTCAAAGCCCCTAATCTGTCGCCATCACCACTCAAAGCTCCTAGTCTTTCCCCATAATCTCTCAAAGCCCCTAGTATGTCCCCATCATCTCTCAAAGCCCCTAGTCTTTCCCCATCATCTCTCAAAGCCCCTAATATGTCCCCATCATCTCTTAAAGCCCCTAGTGTATCCCCATCATCTCTTAAAACCCCTAGTCTGTCCCCATCATCTCCCAAAGACCCTAGTCTGTCCCCATCATCTCCCAAACCATCATCACCATCTTTACACTATAATTACAGCTAAGTTCCTAAATTACATGACATAATATATTCGTCAATGTGTAAAAAACTAAAAGTGCAAGTCAGCGAAGTTGTTTTTGCTGTATTTTGTTTCTATAGTGAAAATGTTAAACATTTTTATTGTTTTCATTTATAGGTTATTTTTGTTGAAGTATTTTTTGCTGTTTTAGAATAATTCGATATTACTTATATTAATTGCAACCTTGTCAGTTTTAGCATGTAAGTCTCGCTAGTTGTAGGTACTCGCTATGGCAGGAAAAGCGTGGGTGTAAAATATGGTATATAGAGACCAGTGAACAATCTCTTAGTTAGGATTTTGTCATTTGATCATATGCCCTACTATATGCGGTCTCTTTAAGTGATTTCTTTCGTTAGTTAACAATTTTAGTTATTTTTAAATCCATGATTATTAATTAAAGGTGATATATAGAAAAAATACTGACCTCTCAATAATGAATCCGCTCGAGTTGAGAAGTTAGAAATAAGATCTGCGTATGCTAGTATATGTACATGTATATATTTATAGCTTCACGCTTTATACCGATTTCCAAAAGAAAGGAAAGTATATTTTATATAGAATACCTCCGCCGGGCCAAAAATGTTCATAGCTATATTTCCTTGTTGATATATTAAAATGCTTGTGGGTTTGGTTCCCGCACGGGGAAGATAGATTTTTCATTTCGCTCTGGCAAATAGGCAAAACGTGGCTTTGAATTCCACCTTTAAAAATGCAAAAAATTTGAACCTACGGCAACATGGCCTCTGTTCACGTCCCAATTGTACATTTGTAACGGCGTAATAAAATTGTTAGTTCAGAATTTAATATTTCATGCTAATTTGACGTTTATACTTGGAAGGATTATTAATTCAGACTGATGTAAATATCGATGATCGTAAAATATGTTTGCACTGAGTTTTTATAGCCATGTATAATGTTTATTTTAACTTTATGAGAGCAGTCTTTTTTAGAAACCGTTGCATCATGCCGTCTTTGTAGTGCACTAACCCGGTTGAACTTGCAGAGCAAAATAAAGACTAATACTTGTACAAAAATAGAAAATATACAAAAATTTGAATGCAGCAGCATATCAACAGTGCAAGAGGCGCGAATTGCAATTTTTATATGTTCTTTAAGTATTTTTATATGGATTAACAATTTAAAATTCATAAATATATTAAAAAAAAGACTACAAAAGGTTTGTGACAATCTATAAATCATACTTTATGATTTATATACGTATATCTTTTGTAAGATATAATTAATATACACGGCCTTCGTATCAAGGTGGCGTAACAAACAATTTCAATTATGACTAAAAAATCACGATTATAAATCGTAATTTCCACATATATTAATTAAAAATAATCATCTCATTTCTCCAGTTCGCGGTGGAATTTCAAAATATTCTTAATATTTTTCATTTTTGTCCAAGGATATGCCTCAATTGCGGCCACAATTTATCTAATACAATTGATTTACATATTATATCAGTAACAATTTTATGTAAATAAATTGGCTTGCCCAAAAACGCGTTTTAAACGGGAAAACGTTAAGTTGCAAAAATTTTAGTGAATTATGAGTATTTGTATTTTAGTTATTTAAAGTAACAAAGATAGATTAAACTAAAAAAATATTTTTAGATTGGTGTACTTTTACCCAAAACAATTTAAAAAAATAAGTATTTATAGTTACGGTATTACGAATTCTTTTTCTAACAACAACAACAACAACAACAACGTCAAACCCGTTTTTTGAAACCTGTTTTCTTAAAATTTTTGAATGAGTTCAAGGTTTTATTACTTCTCATACCGTTGTAATGTTTACTTACAATATTACATGTACCTGTGTGGAATATAGCGTGAAGCTAAAAACGTATACATATAATAAAATAAATTATTGTGGACCATTTATAGATGTGATTTAAATTTGAATTTTTTTGTCTGTTTATCTTTGTGTGTTTTCGCGGTAATCTCGGGAAACTAAACCTCGTTTAATATTTAGTATTTATTCAATTTAAAATTTGTGTTTATAAATAAAAAAATATATCAGTCAAAAGTATGTCGTATGACAAAACTGCTAAAACATAACTGTTTTATTAAAGTGGTGAAACATACTTAAAATTTAGTCGAGATAGTTAAGGTTGCTACAATAAATTTTTATAAATTAAAATTTTGAACTATATAAGTATAATATTCCAAATATTTTTTTTATAACAAATTTTATAAGGGAACAAATTTTGACCATTGTTGATTTTAAATAGGTCTAGGACTTAATTTAGAAAGGAACTTATATACAGGGTGTATCTGACACTACCGCCATTATCAAAACTACTTCTATGGTAAATTATTTTGAGGCTGTATACAAAAAAATATTTAATAATTATGAATATTTTAGGTACAGCGTAAGTTTTTCCATTTCACGATATTTATACAAGCTGCGTAACGCGTGAGGTAGACATCATTAAATACGAATGACGTACTACAAAAATACTATTACACGTTGTTAATCTGTCACCTTTCATTGATAAAAATAACTAAAAGAAAAAGAGATAATATATCTCGTGTCCCGACTCTTGACTAATGGCGTTTTATTTTGTAACAACACTTTAATTATTTATTTTGTTTGAAAAAAATATTTTTTTTATTTTTGAAAATTTAGCTTCTTTTATAATTTTACTAAGTTACAAGGCTAGTTAATACTATGCTTGAAATTAAGGTCGCCGTTACATCCACACCCTGTATAGCTACTTCCGCTATGCAAAGCGGAAGTAGCTATATATAAGTTCCTTTCTGAATTAGGATGGACTTCCGCAAAGTAAAGCCTGATTCTATTAGATATTTAGGTCTAGGACGTCCCGGTGCTTTGGCTAAATGCTTAAAGTATTTTATTACCATTTTATTTAATTATTGTTCATACTTTAATTACTACAAAAAAGCACAACATTGTTTAAATAATTATGAAATATTGAGCTTTACTATAGTAAAGTCAATGTCATTATAGTAATCTAATCTAAATTGTTTAATGGTAAGGTAATTATATACATGTAACTTATCTATACCTGTAATATCAATATCAATTAATTTCGTATTAAGATCATGTCTGATAGATTTTTTAATAAAAACAATTTTGTAAACACATCTACTAAATGCAATCAAATTTAATGCCGAGGACCGTGGTGGCGCAGAGGCGTACGAGCGCCTGTATACGCAACGGTTGTAGGTTCGATACCCATTCGGGGAAGATGGATTTTTCCATTTCCGTTTTCTTCGCTCTGGCAACTAGGAAAAGCGTGGCGTTAAGTTGCGCCACTCAACACACTATGCTACGCAATACGCTATGCCTCGTAGAGAACGAAGCGACTTAACACTAGATCCCCACGGTTCCTCCGATTTCCTCTGCCTTCCCTGGCATGTACAGGATAAAGCATGAAGCTAAAAAAAAAATATAAACATTCTTTCCTGATAAGAAATTACTATAGTAAAATATTTACAACGTGGATCTCAAAAACGCGATTCTTGGATTCGTCTAAGTATACTCTATCCAATTAAATCTATACCCAAAGAAAACTTACAAAAGATTAAATGTAGCGGTTCAATGAACGCATAGCTTAGTTGTCAGAGCGCTTGGACAGACTTCAAGAGGCGCTGGTTCAAATCCCACTATGTTCATGTTTTCTTTAATTTATTAAATTATTTATTATTAACTTTAACTTATTTCTCTTATGTTTAAACGTGATAGTGTTATTAAGAAAAATAATAAATAAATATTTAATAAAATCGAAGTTTACAAATATCTTTCTTCCACAGATGAAGATGTATCATCAGTTAAAATAATAGTAGCGGATGTTCAAGATGAGAAGTCTTTAAAAGACATGTGCTCTCAAACTAAGATCATTGTAAACTGCTGCGGCCCGTACAGGCATTACGGTGAACCCGTAGTCAAAGCGGCGATCGACTGCAAGACTAACTATGTGGATGTCAGCGGAGAACCGCAGGTAGTATTAATATTTTATATTTATATGCAAATATTTATTTGTATGTATATTTTTTTGACGTGACAACGTCTTAAATTAGGTTGCGGCTCGGAGTCACATATGAAAAAGGTAACGTAACGATGTGTCAACTGTCACCGAACTATGATCGGTCCGCCGCGCGTATCACTTGACACATGTCAATGTTTTAGTAAACAAAATATATTTTCTATAGTTAAAATTTGTGCAATTTATATTATAATTATTAATCATATCAATAAATATTCTACCGAGAAAAAGACGTTGTCACGTAAAATTTTCGCCCGTAAAACCCACTTTACAGGCAACCATTTTTTTTAGCTTCACGCTTTATCCTGCACATGGTAGGGTAGGCAGAAGAAATCGCAGGAACCTGGCGTTAAACAGTCCGTTCTCTGCTTTCTGTCTTTTTCGAAGCATTGCGTGTTGAGTGGCGGAACTTAACGCCGCGCTTTACTTAGTTGCCAGAGAGTGGAAAATGGAAATATAAAAATCAATCTTCCCCGAGTGGGAATCGAACCCACAAACTGTCGGATTTATAGGCACACTACGCGACGACGGTCCTCCAATCAAATATATCATTTAAATATATTTCAATTAATGTTAGGTCTGTTAAAGCAAAATAAATTAAACCTCTGTGTCGAAGCACTAAGAAATTCAATCATGCTTAATTGGTCATAATCAGTTACGATTCATACATTTGATTTTATATAAACCATATTCATGACTTATACTTAATTTTTACCGCGATTAGGTATAAGTGTAAACTCCGGCCGTGGGTGCGTGAGATGGGGGTCTCACGCATCCGTTTTCATACGGCCGAGAGGAAGACCGCAGTCCGGTATGGCCCCGGACTGCCGGTGTACGCACCAGCGAGGGGTGCGGGGAGGGCGAGACCATCTTCGCCCTCCTGAGAAGGGCTCCGCAAGCCACGAGCGGAGCAACGCACGGGAGAGGCCGCGGACGTGCTGCGAAAGCGATCCCGTAGCCTCTCCGTTTTTTCATGCTGTGGCGGCCATCGCAGGGGGTTTTAGTAGATTTCCCCCTGCGTCAACAAAAAAAAAAAAAAGGTATAAGTGTAAAAATTAAAATAGGTATGTGTATAGAACGGAAGATACAGATATATGTTATATAACCGGAAATAAGAAAAATCGACTTTTAACATACCACAAGCTACACAATTTAAACTAAACATATAAAACAAACTTTAAATTTATTTATATATATTTATACTATATTGTTAACATTTATTTCTTAACAATGGCGAAACTTACCGCCGCAAATACACAAGAACATTGTTGTTACGTAATCTTGTCAAATTGGATATGGCGTTATGTTACGCCAGACAAAATATCATACTTCTGTTATATATGCTTAAATAAAAGAAACTATTGATAATTATGAATTTGTATCAGTCGGTGGTGAAAATGATCGTTCAGCTTCATTTGCAGTGTGCGTGTAAATATTTGAGTTACTTTAGAATTCTATAATCTTTTATTCTATCAATTTTATAATATTATGTGAAAATTTGGGCGTAAACGTGTGAACTACACGATGGTAATAAAGTCGGTTCCCATTTGCAATAAGAATTTAAACGCGGCATAGAACGGCATAGCTGACCACTATAGAGCGCTGAGAGGGTTTCCATAAAGTACCTACGGGTTTCTTTTCCATAATAATTACAAATTTTATAAGTAAGTTAACGATATAATTCAAATTTTTATATGTTTTCTTTAAGTATTTTTTCTATCCTCAGTGTGGGTTAACACTTTAAAAATCTTTGAAATATTATATAGAAAATATTATATACTAGGCTATTTATCAGTTTTAAATTTATTTGCCGAAGATACAAAATACGATTAAATTTGTTTACTTGTCCGTAGGCGTAAGGCCATTGACCTCTATAACCATGATCCAATAGTCGTTAATAAATATGAAGCTTACTTCACGTCTATTATTAGCAATTTGAACCCACGTCCTTTATTTGCAGTAACTAGTAGGTGGGTACTACTTAGGTAGACCTGCCCATTACATGCTGACATAATGACGTAATAATTGGTTGTTGTTTTATTGTTATTATTATTTATAGCTTCACGCGTTATCCCGCTCATAGCAGGATAGGCAGATGAAACCGCATTCATTGAGCCCTTTTCTAAAATAAGCAATGAAATCGTTGAAAGTGGTTTGAAATGCCTCATCAGAATTAACTTGAAAGAAGTCGTCCAAATTTCAGAAAAAGACAGTAATCTGTTAGAGCAAGATCCAGGGAGTACGGCGGATGTCTTCAACATTCTAATTTGAAAGGCCTCTGTTGTGTTGTTTGTGGTGTGGTATTATAGTGAGGCAGCAGTTTCGTAGATCCATTGACTTGTAATTGCTGACAATAGACTTTGTGCTAATCGTATGGCCAGATTTGAGAAAATTGAAATAAGTCTTTTTTGGATCAATTTTCCATTGGGACAGGGCCAGCTTGCCAGGGTCCAGCCATTAGATGATGATTAATCTGATGTAAAAACCCGGTTGCCGGTTAAGTAATATCCTGCAGCTAACTTGGACACAATAGCCGTCAATTCCAATTATTAACTTAGGTCTCCGGCTGTCTACAGGGCATGTTCTTGAGGTCGAAATTTCCAGAATCAAAGCGAACCAAAAACTTTCTATGTTTTCTTTAGCGACACAACTGCCAGAGCACATCGTTAACCCTTCGAGCTGTCTCCTCAGCACTGTGGAACTCATAATTATGCAAATTTCCCATTTTATAAACTGAATGACATGTACAAAAAAAAAACAAAAGAATGACAGTTAACGAAACAATTTAAAAAAATATAAATGTAAATAGGTGTACAAATTTGGATTTGGAATTCCTAACCAAAGAGGAGAAATTTTCGATAAAAGTGGCCAGTACGACAAAACACAAATGTCATATATAAAGTTTCATAATTTCTATAATAGAATAATTACATATTTGGCTTCATCGCCATTAATTTGTTTTTCCCGTTCTGGTAAGATAATGTTGATTTCCAACACAGTCACTTTCTGACTGGAGACCGGAGAACGGAGACTTACTTACCCGTGTATGTAGTACGAAGACTGAGTAGACTGAGATAATATAGCTTCACGCTGAGATAATAATACTAAAAATATGTATAATAATTGTAAATAGGAAGGGATTGTAATAGGAATTTACTATATAATTAGTTACATGGCCTGACCTTAAGTAATGACGATAATTATATGTGCTCATACACCATAGTATCTAAAAGATATTAATAAAACGACTTTGTACTACGTTTTTTTTTCAACAATAGTATGGTCCTTACATTATTAAAATAGTGGTTAAATAGAGGACCGTCGTGGCGCAGAAGCGCAACATCTGCCTGTAACGCGATAGTTTCTGGGTTCGATTCCCAATCAGGGAAGACGGATTTCCATTTTCTTCGCTCTCGTAAACTAGGCAAAGCGCGGCGTTGAGTTTCGACACTCAACACGCAATGCTGCGAAAAATGCGGAAATCGGGGACGGAGAAAGCAGGGACTAAATAACTGAGTGTCTTAACACTAGGCTCATATGGTTCTTGCAGTTCCCTCTGCCTACCCTGGCCATGTGCGAGATAAAGCGTGAAGCTAAAAAAAAAGAAAAACTAAAGTTTACTAAGGTTTTATAATAAGAATGAAATACACAATTTTCTTCATATTTTGTTGGCATGCTTATATAATTTGTTATGTCCAAATTTATATATGTAATATTAAGTATTGAGTTATATAGTAATATTTGTTTATCTACTGAATGGTGTACGACTGGTTTCGTCATTGCTATTCCGTTCTGTCAACTTAAATTCACATTAATCACATAACTTATCAAAAACATGTCCGCTACACCAACTAAAACAGGTTAAACTTAACTCCTTAATATTCTATACAAATATCGGAAGTAATGCATCAGAAACAAGCATCTGTAGCAAAAATGTTTAGAGTCATTTAAAATGTACTCTAACGCTCGTCTCCGCTGTCCCAGCGTCATTGTTAATGTCATGCTTACGCTTTATTTGAAATACTTTTTAAATATCAAATTATGAAAAATATTAACAATGAACCTGCTACGAACATATACCCTTTATTAAAAACGCTTAAAAGACCGTCGAGGTGTTCAGCGTCTGCCTATAAAGGAAACGGTTTGTGGGATCGATTCCTGCCCAGGGTGAATGGATAATTTCACTTTCATTTTCATTGTTCTGGTTGGTAGATAAGCGCGACCACTTCCACTACTTAACATGTAATGCCTCCAAAAGACGGAGAGTGGAGAACAGTGTGTCTTAACTCTAGGTTCCCATGGTTCTTGCGGTTCCCTCTGACTTTGATATATACGGGATAAAGAGTGAAATTAGTAAAACTCACATGTAATGCAATATTGTCATTCGTGTTTTTATCTGTTTACTGTCATTTTTGTTTTGAACGTAAACTACTTTTTTGTTGACTGGCTGATAAATTATAAATCCATTAGTGTACATCAAGTGGCTTATACACTGTGTATTTTATATTATTTTTATGAATATATAGAATGAATATTAAATATATATAAAATGTGCGTATTTATGTACTCACTATAGACGCTTTGTAACTAAATTTGGTGTATTCACTTTAAAAATTAAAAAATATTGATATTAATATTTTTATTAATAAAAGTTGTACTACATGTTGACAAAACGAAATGTACCTATGGGAATGATTATGGTGTTGGTTACTAGTTGAGACTCGGCGTTAAGTACGTCACCCTACACTCAATATCTCGAAAGGTGAAAAGTAAGGAATGGAGTGTTCTAACACTAACCCTCTGCCTATACTGCTATTTGCGGGATAGAGTGTGAAACGACAATTTTTTGTATTTCTTCTTAAACTGTATATTTTATTTACTCAAAAAACATTTGTATACAACTTTCCCTTAGTTCATGGAGACGATGCAGCTGGAGTACGACAAGGCGGCGCGTGACGCAGGCGTGCTACGTGATAAGTGCTTGCGGCTTCGACAGTATTCCCAACGACTTGGGCGTTATATACTTGCAGCAGAACTTTGGAGGTAAGTTTAAAAGCTTTTAGAAATCCTGGTGATAAAATATATATTTTTAGTAGTGTATTGGCGGAGTAGAACGCCACGTTTTGTTTACAAGAGTGATGTGTAATGATAATTTAAATATATGCACTGTAGTAGTGCTAAGAGTTATACATGCGGTGTGGACTGTGAGTACGTATGCAATTGAAAATGCAAGTGTAGAATAGGATCTTTGTTTTTTCGTATATTATTCTTTCTTTTATTTCTTTTTCAAAGAATTTATTGGGTTCCTATAACGTAATAGAAGGTAAGTATCCAATAAGGCTTTATTACTCATCTTAAAACATTTGCCCCCTGTGTGTGGCAGGTACTCTGAACTCCGTGGAGTCGTACCTGTCGTTCTCGGTGCCGCCCGAGCACCGCAACAGCGGCCTCATCAACACGGGCACGTGGGAGTCGCTCGTGTACGGGTATGTATGAAGTATGTTTCTAGCTACCCGAAAACTGATGAAATTTTGTGATATTTTTATTTTCCCACTTTATGCCCCATTGTGTATAGTAGCTAGGATAATTTTCCCAATTTATGCCCCATTTGGTATTGTCAGCATGGGAGGTTTTCCCCACTTTGTGCCCCTATTGGTACGGTAACAAGGGAAATTTTTCTCACTTTATGCACCACTGTGTAGGGCAACTAGGGAAATTTTCCCATTTTCCGTCAAATTTCTTATAGTTGGCCGAACTCGACTTTGAATTTTGTCTCTCGGAGAGGTAATTAAAAACAACCATAGTATTAGCAGACTGACAATTACCAAAGAACTAGCAATTTCTTAATGTATAAATGATTTATAAAAGGGCAAGTCCTCAGTTCAAATGTCTTTTTAATGTTTTTACTACGTCATTACTTTGTCAATAAACATCTAGCATCTTCATAACTCATAATGATATTTTATATTTTGGTTATAAACTTTGTTATAATAAAGTATTAGATACATTTTTTAAAGTATCCTATTAATAAAGTGCTAAATATGCATTTAATTTAATTGGAATTCGCGCAATTATGTGCACAATGTTTTGGTGTAAAGTAGGTCATCTTTTGTATGAAATAAAGTTTTAATTATTATATTATACATTTTACGAAATATTTTCTAATTGTTTAAATATTTAAATTTTTTTGTCCCTACTCATAGTGTAAAATTTGTGATTGTTCAAAATTACAATGCAAATGTCAATATTACGACAAACGTATGAGAGTTTTTATATGTTGAAATGTAACTAAAAATTAATTGCGTTTTTACATAATATACATAATACGTTGAACTTCACATGCAGTTGTATTTTTCGTAAACAAAAACTTATAAAGTATGTAAATCATATAGTCGGTTTCGTATTTAGTTTTTAAAGTGTATTTGCGGATTCCAGGCTTTAAAAGAAAAATGGAATCCTTTTTGGATTATCTTGTCAAGACTGAGTTTGTCCATAATTCATCATCCTGCCCTACCTGCCTACTACCGAGAAACCTACGCGAATCTTACCTACAAACGTGAATCCTACGCGAATCCTACCTCTAGTAGGCAAATGTTTGATCAAATATTTACATAAATTCTATTTATGACGCTTTATCCAATTTTATTAGGCGTGAGAATACTTATTTACTTATTCATAATTCAATTAATATGTAAAATATGTGAAAGATTGCTAAAACTAACATAAAGTACACACTATTGTTTTATTTTAAATGGAAGCCATCGTGGTACAATGGGGCTTGCGTAGCCAAAAATGCAATAATGAATAACTCTTTAAACTTGAAACATTATTTCTACTTATTTAATTCTTTGAAACTTTAATTTTAAGTAATAATTAAAGAACACAACAAAAACTTTTTAATATAATGCAAAAAAAGCTTAGCAAAAACGTTCATATTTTTGGTTGCGACGATTGAAAATTTGGATATTTTTTTTTTATATTTTACGTTTTATGTCACACATGGCAGAATAGGCAGAGGGAACTGCGGGAACCATGGGAACCTAGTGTTAAGACACTGCGTCGCTTAGACGCTGCTTTCCGCTTTTCTTAAGGCATTGCGTTATGAGTGACAGAATTCAACGCCGCGCTTTGTCTAGTTTCCAGAGCGAAGAAAATGGAAACAATCCATCTTCCCCGAGTGGGAAACGGAACCACAAACCGTCGTTTTTACAGTTTCCTCCGATTTTTGTTACTTACGATTGTGCTTCAAAAAATCTTTGTTAAAGGAATAAATATCTTTTTTTTATAGAACTGCTTTAGCAGAGGAAAGCCAGAGAGTAGACCTCAAAGATTATATTTAAATCCTATCCAAAAGTATTAAATGGAGAATTTTGACACTATGTTTACTCCACTCTAGGTAGGTGGAGAGAACGAAGAATAGAGAAATCTATGGATTATACTTGCGACGTATATATTATATGCACAATTTGTTTCCAAATAAGTTATTTCGATGAATTTGACGTTTTAAGTGCCCTAACTTTTAAAGTAATATTTAAAAGTGAAGATGGTTTTATGGTTCAGAGTATAAATTTATCTTTGCTGTACTAATTTTTATTTCGATCTCCACTTAAGTCAATCTGCAGATTTCCATTTCTTTGTTTGAAAACGATATGCGTCAATTTATGTCGATATCGAGCGTACAATGTTTCTAAAAATACATAAAGATTTACCGATATTTATTTATAAAAGAAAGTTTTATTTGAAGAATGACACAAACGCCCGTCAACTATATGTTTTGAAAGTACACGAACAGGGATTCTACGTAATCGCATTAAATGATGCATGCCCTTCGAATATGGGCGTTTGCCTACAAGCAATAGACCCGATTGACATCGTTGCTTTAGTCTTTGTTATCTAAGACTATATTTTCATCTTAATTATTTATTAAAAAAAAACAAGGTATTCTTAACTATTTTTAATTAATAATGAGGAGGCTTACACCCTTTTTTTTAATATAATTATAATATCAAGGGGAACCATAAAATAACATAGCCGCAGAGTCTAGGCACTCAAAGTTATTTAGTGACGAAAGTGAACTCAGTAATCTTGGTATAAAAGTAATTCACTCTAATGGGAGTCGAACTTACATCTGTTGCATTCATAATCACTGCGCCAATATAATGTTTCTTACATAATAAAATATATTATGTATGACGCATTACTCTAAATCAGGATTTCCCAATAAACTGAATGCTGATTAACCACTAGCAATGCACTGTACGTGGACAGAGAATTCTTAGTCTCCACTGAGACAATTGGGATTCATCATCCATCTCTCTTATCTTATCATCCATCTCCCTTATCTTATCATCCATCTCTCTTATCTTATCATCCATCTCTCAAGGTCAAGGATGTAAATCATTTTAAGAAAAACGAAAAAAAAAACTGTTATTTTGTATTCCCTAATTAAATGTCTTAAGGGCTTAGCAACACAGCATATATATGATTTTAAAAGAGACGATGCATATACAACTGCAGGAATTGTATTATATCATTTTCTTGTTCTGGTAAAGAGAGAGAGCGTGGTGTTGTGTTCTGTCGTTCAACACAATATTGTAAAAGGGGACCTAAAAAGAAGCTACTAGTGTTTTTCGACACTAGGGTCCCTAAGCTATAAGCGGAGGCGTTATGGCAACGTGGCGCTGAATGCCATAATTTTTAAATATTTTTTTCCTCTAAATTGTAAACATGGATATAGGTATTTATTATTATTAATGTTTCAGTGTAGCGCATTACAAGGAGTTACCGATATTAAGGAAGAAATTGTACCCGGAGAGACTTCCCACTTTCAAGCCTAAATTGAAGTCGCGGTAAGACTATTTATTGTAATAATTATTTATTATAAGGATTACAGTGAATCTCCGGTAGTCCGACAAACATTGAGCAGGGTAGTGTCGGACTATCGAATTTGTCGGATTAAAGAGCACTGGCTAAGACACACTTTAGTCCCGATTTCTTTACAAAATAATACAAATTACCTTGTGATCCGACAGATTACATACAAATTCAACATTCTATATGTTATAAGTACAAATCATATATAATTTATATTGGGAAATTTAATAAATTAAATAACAATAGACACCTTACGGTTTATTATAAAATTAAGCGTCAATGCGCATACATCTATCAAAATACATAATCGAGAAATTTATCATTATTTTTTTAATTTTATCATTATTTTTTTATTTATTAATTTATCAAATTATGAAGCTTGGAAATTTTCATCATTTATTTTGCTTTTTTCTCCAAAAGTATGTCGGATTACAGTTGGTGTCAAGTTAGACAGGAGTCGAATTATCGGGGGTAACCTATAATCCTATACATACTAGGATATATATCGTCCCTTAGCTTACAACACCGCTCAAGTCATTTTATGCAACTTTTCAGGAGACAAAAAAAACTGTTTATTTCAAAAAATAACTATATTTTTTGTATTATTTCTTAACAACTTTCTTAGTTATAATGTAATAAAGAATTAATAATAGTAATTTTAGTTACTTTGTTTTGATTAAATTGACAGACGTGAACTGTGTTGATTGTTCCTTCTTTGGATTTAGGCGGTGTTGGTTCCAGTAATATTAACGATGTTGATGTTTTTAGCAAAAGACAAGTTTTAATTAAATTTATTTAGGAAAAATATGTTAAATATATTAAATTTAAATTAACATATTAAATAATCTTAATAAATAAATATTAATGACGATAGAATTAATTTTGACTTAAACTAATAAAATAACTATTGTAGAGGAGTAACGGAACGCAACCGCGGGCCGCTGTGATTGGCCGTTTCATCGCAGGACACCACGCAGCGACCATTATAAAACGGACAAAAATTTGAACGAGCTCCTTTTTTTCGGTTACTAGCCGTTTTTGTGTCTGCTACGACAACTATTTATATAACCAAGAATATTTGAATAAATCTCTAATTACATTTAGTTTTCATGTTTACCGAGTCATTTCTTCATAAAATGAATGCCAATTAGATGGTTAGTTTAGCTTTATAATTATTATTTATTTTATTTGGATCCAATTGACAGACTTGAGCTGTGTTGATTGAAACTTTTTAGATTTAGGCGGTGTTGGTTACAGTATTATTGGTAAGTCGTATAAATTATTTTTTTTTTGAAAAATCATTAAAAAGTTATAATCTAAATACAGAGCTTCGTACTTCATCGGGCCATGTTTAATTCAAAAAAGGAACCTTAAATAAAACAATTTAAAAACACCACTTTGGTAAAATATATAAGGAAGTAAATATAGCCTAGGCAAATGAAAATATATTATGACATAAAAAGTGAATATCGATATGCGAAAATCCACAAAAATAATATCCAATAAAAATCTCATATTCTTGTATTAAAACTATTTTTAAAGACGTTTCAACTATAACATTCACATAAAACTGTTATAATATAATCAAAGAACGCAAAGTAAATGCTATGATACATACGGCAGTGTGACAACTTGACGGTGTTGGGAGGGTATTTGACTTACGCGCTGTTACTGTTTTTGAAAGAACATAGTCTAATTCGCTTTATCGAATAGCATTAAAAAGTAAAAACCGCCAATTTTCGCCTTGAGCGGTGTTGGGAGCTAAGGGACGATATGTCCCGCAGGTCGCTGCTGCATCGTCACGCCGGCAGCGGCGCGTGGTGCGTGCCGTTCCCGGGCGCGGACGCGTCCGTGGTGTACCGCACGCAGCGCCGCCTCTACGAGGCCGAGCGGCTGCGGCCCGCGCAGGTGAATCCGCTATATCCCGCACATGGCGGGGTAGGCTGAGGGGACTGCAGGGACCGTGGGAACCTAGTGTTAAGACACTCCGTTGCTTTAGTCCCTGCTTTACTCCGTCCCCGCTTTTCGCCTTTTTTGACGCATTGCGTGTTGAGTGGCGGAACTCAACGCCGCGCTTTGCCTAGTTAGCCAGAGCGAAGAAAATGGAAATAGAAAAGTCCATCTTCTCCGACTGGGGATGGAACCCAGTAACCGTCGCGTTACGCGACGACGACTACCTAAATGTAATAAATAATACTACTTTCGACTTTTCTGTATCTTTAGTAAGGCAGGTTTTCGCGTATTTGGCATACTTTCTTATTTTCGATACGAGATGTGAGAAATTTTTTGATATTAGAGCTGCTGCTGTATCATTTTTGCAGATTTTTGAACTGTCTTTCAATTGACTTTTTTGTGTTGACCTCTAGTTTAGAGTCCGCACGTTGTCCGGTTTATATATGTAACAAAACAACAAGGAGGTCTTATAACTACTAAAATATTCTAAGTATCGGTAGTCTGAGCGGTCTTGATCTCGCTGCGACCTTTCTGGAAATTTCTACATACTTCTTTGCTTTTCACAAGCACGTATTGCTTCCCTAGTATAGGCTATCGGGGTTCTTCACATATCCTATTGACATATGACATACAGAGTCACGCATTACCTCTGTACCAGAGCTTCATCTGAAAAGTGATTCAAGCGGTGATGTACTTGGATAAGCTTAGTTGCAACTTAAGTTGTCTCGACGCTAACTCCCCGCCTCCCCCGCTCCAGATAAAGACGTACCTGCAGCTGCCGTCGCTGCTGACGGCGCTGTGGCTGCTGCTGGCGGCGGCGCTGCTGTTCCTGCTGTCGCGCGCGCGCGCCGGCGTGCGCCTGCTGCTGCGCTGGCCGGGCGCGCTGTCGGCGGGCGCGGTGCGGCGCGCGCCGCCCGCCGCCGCCGCCGCCGCCACGCGCTTCGCCTTCGAGCTGCGCGGCGCCGGCTGGGCCAAGGGCGAGGACGTGCACGCCGCGCCGCCCGCCCGCAGCGTCACGCTCAAGGTTCCCTTCGCGCTCATTCTTCCGCAATGTATCGAAGAAATTGACATCTGCATTAAATGTAACAGTCCTTTCCGATGCACGCATTGCAGGTGTCGGGGTCCAACCCCGGCTACGGCGCCACGGTGGTGTGTCTCCTGTACTCCGCGCTCACCGTGCTCACGCAGCGCGACAACATGTGCGGGTAAGAGGCTCTGTACTAGTATGGTGTTTAGTAACGAAGCACTGGCGGAGTATAACAATTTCACTTGAATTGTCAAACTATACTGTACTATTTGTATACTACCTATGGCGATGTTCCCATATTTACTCGCGGTTTATAATTAGAAAGAAAGTCATATATCTAAAAATGGAAAGGTAAATAAAAAGAAATATTACCTAACAATAAGCAACAGTGACTCCACTGCAAACGAATGCCCCCAGCCCCGGCGTGGTGACGGCGGGCGCCGCCTTCCGCGACACCGACCTGGTGCGGCGTCTGCACGAGAACGGCGTCACCTTCGAGATCGTCGAGTAGGCGCTCTGTTCAAGTGCCTACTCGATTCATTCGATACTCGACTCGAATGGTTCACTTCCCTTCGACTCGATACGTATTCGATTCCGAGTTGCTGCGGTTCGAATGAATGGATAGTATGTTCTTTTCAAGCATATTTTATATAGAATTTAACTGATACAAGTTTTTAAATAAATTTTAGCTTTTCCTTGTTCGGTATATCATTTGTTGTTGTAAATTCAAATCTCATCTGACAAATACTTAATGAAAGTTTTTGTAATATGCCTACTTGCTTTTTCTTTACGTACGTTGAACAAAAATCTACTCCCCCTCATGGGATTCGAACACACGACCTTCGCATTTACATTCGGTCTGTTACCTCTTTCCCTCAACTTAATCACATTACTATTATTCGCATTTTATATTTTTACGTCACTCTCTAAACATATTCTTCTGCAACTATATCTATAGCGTAAGTTGTAGATGAAAAATAAAGGCGATTTTTTGAAATATTTTTCTTAGTAATTACTTAATTAAGACTAATGTCATTTGATTGTTGTGTTTTTTTAACTTTCATATTTGTATGAAGTCATTTAAATACTGAGCTATATAATGTAGCTTCTTAAATATTATATGTATTAATATTTACTGAAAACTTGTATTAATTTTCAGTTTAAACTTAGTTTTTTTTATAAAACAGTCAGTTTTTTACCTTCAATGGACTTTGATACAATTGTTATTGTATACAGGCGTTGTTTTATGAACAAATGAAATATATTTATATGTGGAATATGACGTGTTTCTGTTGGTATATCCCTACTTTTCCCATCTCATCATTTATACCGCTGTACCGTTTTGTTTTTGATTTTTAACCTTTAAAATATATTTGCAGTAGAAACTCGATTAATCGAACTAATTGTTGTTGTACGGCATTCGGATAATCGAAGTACACAGTTGGAACGCCTGTCAGTTTTATAAGAGCAATTACGATTATTGTAGTATTAACTACCGTTTTGCACTTTTTGAACTCGTTTTTATTTTTGTTTAACTTTAATTTAATAAACCAAAAGACTTCGTCCAGACCTGCAGGAATTTGTTTTAATATTCTTTACTCATTGATCCTTCACATACATATGATTACAATCGGGCAATCGGCTAGGTTTTGAGCCTACATATGTAAGTACACAATATTATACGTTTATTAAGAACACTATAACTAGTACATTTTAATGAAAATCAATATTTATTAAGGAATGTGACTTAAATTATTTAGTAATTGTCGTTTGATGGGACTTGTAGGTGTACATTTCATTCAAGTGCTCTGCAGATGGTCCGTATAACCGAGGGCCGAATAATCGAGTTTGTATGTAGTACTTCATATTGTAAATGTAATAAAAAAAGTGGAAGTAAATCAGAATCAAAATTTACTTATATTTATTTGTTATGTCAATAAAATATAAAAGATATCAACGAAGTTTACTTCATTGAAATTCTATAGAAAACAATCACCACTTCAGAAGAAGCTGTCTCATCTGGACCATACAAGCCTTCAGCCGATCACTTGTGTACTGAAAGCAGACTGAAAAGTAAAAAACCTTTACATATAATTTGTAAAATAAAAACAATTTCAGTTGAACATAGTTTACTTCCTTAAGTTGTACATTACATACACATATACATATATATAAAACCCACGTCGTCACTCCCACCACTCACCACCAACCACCAGACCGCTACCAGTTATTATGCACTCACTCTACAATGACTAGGAACCTGCACTCACTGCGTCTCTCGCGTCGAGATCTTGTATAATACTACGAGACGTTCGTTTCACAAGGGTAACTAACTTACACACTTAGGTCTAATTACATATTAGTTATTATATAAATAAAAAATTAAAAGTCACAAAAAATAAAGTATTTTAAGTAAAACAAGTTCTTTGGCTGTCGATGTCGCAGTCTTCGTTAAACATATATGTGTGAGGTACAAACATATATACTTATTATATGTATATGATTTGGCAAGAAATAGAGTAGGTAATTACAAAATGGTAATAATTTTTTTAAACAAAGTCACAGATGTTGAATGTAGTTCACTCTCTTTCTATGTTTTATTGACATCAATAAGTAGTGTGACAATAATTTGTAAGCAAATGATTCAAACGATGACATTATTCAGTACATTAATGGAGTTCAACTAACATATTCTTATTATGATTTTTTTTTAAAATAAAATAAATTAAATAAATAAACCACTTGTCACTCTACACTTCATACTACATCGGGTCAGACACAAGGAGCCACTAGTGTTGAGACTCTCTGCATTCATACAAATTTCGAGACATTTACTAAACCCATTATGTGACATACATTAAAAAAATTGAATAAAATATTCCAAGCCAAAGCAATGACAAAATCATTGTTAGTTTTTTCTCCAAATAATGACACTTGAAATAAGACAACTAGATATTATTATAAATACTAAACTAAACGAAATCTTAATGTCATCTTAAATTATACAATAATAGAAATTTATTAAGAAATGTAAACGTTTTTTAAATTGCACATCACTATGAAGAAAAGTAAGTATGAGTGGTTTCAAAATACTGAACAATTGATATGAAGACATTGTTATGTATGAATTTAATGTTTTTTATGGTTCTGTATACAAAGGGTAAAACGGGACACTGTTACTGAGTGCTGTCTGTCTGTCTGTCTCCAGGCTGTATCTCATAAACAAAACAAACAAACAACAAATACTAAAAATTAGAAAAATATATGATAAGGGGGTCCCCATATAATAAACGTGGATTTTCGTCATTTTTGCTCAATTTTAAAAACTGTAATAGGGAGTCGATTCAAATTTTTATTGATTGAACATTTAGTTGCATATTACCTTTCAAAATAACTAATTAAATAACAATAAAGCAAATATTAAAGGAAGAGCCTCCATACAACAAACGTAATCGTTTAACAATTTTTATAAGTTTTAATTTCTGTTGACCTAAAATGAATGAGACAGTATGGAACCCTCTGCGCGAGTAATATTCGCACTTTATCGATATTTTTCTATTATTTCCACTATTTTGTAGATATTTCACCACTTAGCAAAAAATGCCAACTTTCATTATGACATTACACTCTATCTAATAATGAAAACATTAAGTATAGCGGATTTATTATATTAAAATATACAGAAAGAGGAAGAGACAAAGAAGGTGATAAAAAGTTGAAAGATTAAAAAGAAACAGAAACGCAGTAGAGCGAAAAAGAGAAGAAGTCGTTCTAAAGTGGGACAGAGTGAAGTTTAGAATATTATTTTATAAGTAAAAAGTGTAGTTACTCATTAATGTAAGCTTATATGTTATATCAGTGCGATTTAAAGTAATCCTAACGATTAAAATTATTATATCACTCAGTTAAATATATAAATCTGTTAGTTAATATAAAAAATATATGTATATATCATATAAAATCTCGGTATATTCTTATTTTAAGCATCTACATGTTAAGTAAAGTCATCAATTGGTCAATATCTCATTGAACATTGTACTCAATGCCAAGCAGCGCTATATGTCGTCGGGCCCCAGCCGCCGCTCGCCCTCGCTGAGGAATATCAGCATGGCCCGGTACAGCAGGTACAGCCCCAGCGTCCTGCGCTGGCGGCCGCCCCACGCCGCGGCGGCGCCGTAGTAGTTGCCGCTGCGGAGGTTCGCGAGGTTGCCGACCCCGAGGGCGTCTATGATGGCGGCCTCGTGCGTGTAGGCCTCCGCCGGGATCACGTTCTGGAACACGTGCAGGCACACCACGCCCGAGCGCTGCGACCACACCTCGAGTATGGTGCGCACCTTCTCGTCCCGCGACGTCCGGAAGCCCCTCCTCCACAGGCCCAGCGCCTGGTACAGGTGCGCGTAGGGCCGCGAGCGCTTGCCCTTGCCCACGTAGAACACGGAGTCCACGAAGGTGCTCCAGCAGCGCAGGCGCGGCAGCCGCCCGGCGCGCGCCGGCAGGTCGGCGCTGACGCGCGGGTCCAGCAGCAGGTACGTGAAGGCCGTCTTGGAGGCGCCCTCCCGCCAGGAGCGCTCTCCTGACGAGAAGGCGCTCTGCACGGCGGCCTGTAGCGCCGCGTAGGGCGCCAGGTCGCGCATCCACTCGTCGAATTCCAAGGATTTTTGTAGTTCCCTTGAGTATGCTGGAAATTTAAAGGAAATTTTAGAATCACTTTTTAGTTTTGTTATATATTTCTGAAGTGAAACTTCTTTATCAGTGTCGAAAAAAAAATTACCGTCACATTTGTTGGTTACGCGCCATGTGTATTCTGGCATTTAAATTTATTCTCCGGTTTTGATTGTAACTACTGGTAAATGTATATAATTTCATTGAAACTGATGATAATTAATCAATACGACTGTTAATTTAGTGAATTTTAATTTATTCTCCCGATTTTCATGGTAGTCACTAACATCAGCAGTTGGTGATTTTTACATAGCTCAATCCTAAATGGAGAATACGATAAACATTTTGATTATTGCATTGTATCTCCTAATCAGAAGTTGGACGATATTATTAATTTACGTCACCATTCATTGTTGCCGTATAAGTGAAGGTGCCGCTTTACTCGGTATCAATAATGATAAAATCTCGATGATTTTAAGTGAAGATTTTAATGTCAATTTTGCATCAGAAAAATCTTTGAACTTAGTTAAATTTTTGAAAGATAAATTGACTTTATCCATGAAAAACAATCCTCAAACGTCGACAACAAGATCCGGCTCTACAATTGATAGAATTTTTCTCGATTACCAAATTTCGTGAAATGTAAACCATATATTTCATATTTTAGTTACCATAAGCTAATATTTACAAAAACATATACTAACGATAACAATGATAGTAATAATTCTATTACAATTAATGGAATGCTATAACAATCTTAGTGGCAATAAGGGAAAACGGTATAATTGTTTTATTTGTATGTATGTCTATGGTAATAAACGCTTTTTGTTTGAACTTTATCCCATTTAGCTTTTTTTCGCCAATGTTTGTAAAGTGGCGTAAAGAAGTTTCACTTCTTACGTGTGTACACTAACTAGTGCACACATTATTATTATTTACATAATTACGAAGTAATATATCTATAAAGAGTGTCTTATGGAATTTAAGAAGATTTTATAAAGAACAATCAGTTAGATCCATTAGCGGATACAATTGATTTTTTATTAACTTATCAATAAAAATTAAATCAAATTACCTCTCCGAAACGATTTTAACAAAATACTCGAAAATTTTAAATAATTCATTATAAAATTTAATAAATATATATAAAAAATAATAATACAAATATACTGTTAAAATGACATCTTAAATGACAATTTTGTTTGACGTGAAATGTCCCTTCAAATAGAGAAAATTAATAAATTATTATTTAAATGATAGTGATGTAACTTCATATACAAATATATACATATTATATATAATATATACTATCAAATTATGTATTTATATTTTTTTTATTTATTTATTTTTTAAGTTTCAGGCTTTATCCTGCACATGGCAGGATAGGCAGAGGGAACTGCAAGACATAGGATCCGTCCCCGCTTTCCGCCTTTTTCGAGGCATGGATGTTGAGTGGCGGAACTCAACGCCGTGTTAATTTATGTATATTTTCAATTCACGTTTTAAATCTACCCTCGCTTTACTTTCCACCTCATCCACTGTCATTAATGAATACAAAAAGGCACTTACTCTTGCCCGGGGCTGCAGGAATGTTGACGACGCCTCCCTTCTTCAACGCATGCAGCTTCTTCAGATACAAATGCTTAGTGGAATCCGTGATGGGTCCAGGGACGAGGCCTCGCTCCATCAGCTCGCGGCGGAGAGTCTGCGTGTCGTACTCTACCGCCGCCGGCAGAGACGAGAGAGAAGAGAGAGACGAGACCGAGTCGTGCGGAGAGCTCTCCTCTAGGGGGAGGCTGTTTGGTAATTGGATAACAATGGTTATAGATTTTTTTGTTATACTCTTATAAACAGTCTGTGAGATTATAGGTGAGAAAGTAAGAGACCACATAGTTAAGGAGATAGAAATTTTATTTCCGGTCAAAACATGAACGTTGATAAAAGTATGTTTCCGTTTCGAGCGTGCCTACTATTTCGAATATAAACAATAACGTCATAAGTATTTAAATTTATTTTAAGTGTAGCAGTTTTATACGATTTACTTTTGTATGAAACCATCGTAAATAGGTTCATAATTATAGTACATTTTAAAAAGGAAATTCTAAAGAGTTTTACGTCAAAACCTTCAAATGTGTCTCGCCCCCAGAGAATAAAAGACGAGCATAGTGGGTGCTTAGATAAAGCTACTAGACTCGCATTAGAGCTGTTTAAACTGCAATGTGATTCTTCTAAGATTATTCATGTTTTTTACGATTTACCGTTTTAGGACTCGAATCGTGGTTTATGAGACCTTTTTTATTTCTAATAAAGCGCATCAGTTTCTCTGAGATCTCAAATCTTTCTTCGGGTTTTGAGACCTCTTTGGAGTAACTTTAGAGCATGTCATACTACTACGTCTACTAACTCTATGATGAAGTCTAAAAATCCAATTAACATCGATTTTTGTTGCTTGGCCTGAAGGGCTTATCTTGTCTTTGACAAAAAAACTGTTAAAAGACTGTTAGTATATGATTCTTTAAAACATATCCTGAGGGACACGTCCTTTAGAATGGCTGTCTAAAATTATCGTATTGCCTATGGATTGTCCCTGTTGGAGATGGTGTAGGTGAGCCTAGCACTGAGAGATTAGTTCTATCCGCGAGGCTTTCTATTAATTGGACTTTGGTGTAAAGGCGAGTTGATTTACAGTTGGGATTCTTGCAATTAAGATCAGTCAGAAGGACCGAGGGTCTCATATTTATTCGACGCTTATAAGGACCGGAGGCGAAATTTTTTAGTAAAATTACAAATATCTCTATAGAAAAATAAAAAAAACTTACACAACAGAAGAAACTCGTAGTCTTCTTTCTATTAACACGACATCTTCTTCTTTATCCTCGTATTTGTATTCTTCTTGCACATTCGCTAACACTATAGACCCCGAGTAGTTACTACTGACCCCACTACTCGACCGTCTGGTGTCCAATCTCTCCTCCAAATCACTACAGGAAGACAACCGTTCATTCCATTCGTTTGTTTTATTTTGAACCACAGCTAAGGCTTTATCTAGATCTATTCTAGAACTTTCTATTGTATTTTCTTTAAACTTCTCTTTATTTGTCTTTAAACACGTTTTGGTTTTGTAATTTTTGTGTACAATACTGTTAGGTGATCCTGGTAAGGAGAAATTTTCGTATACACTGCTTCGTTTACCTTTCTCCAAAGTCTTTTCTAAAGGTCTAATGCCACTAATTTCTAAGCTTTTGTTAGAACAACACGTTTTAAACGTAGTGCTTGTGTTGTCTAAAATATTTGATGTTCTAGGTAAATTTGTACTATTCCAGTCAGTATCGTCTAAAACGTATGTATCGCCCAAAATAGTTGGGTACAGCTTGTTGATAACACAGGTGCTCTTATCACACCAGTCTTTTGTCATTTCTGATTTCCTGATCGTTGTGTTTTTAGTTTCGTCATCCATTACAGTGTATTCGGCGACCATCTGGTCTGTTGTCACTAGTATTCGTTCTGTAAGAAATAAATATATAAAATATTATGTCATTTTAAAAACGGAAAGCGGGGAACGGAGGGTCTTAACACTAGGTTTTTACGGTTCCCTCTGCATACTGGCTAAATAAAGCGTGAATCTTTTTTTTTCAAAGACAGAAAGTGGTTATTGCCTTGTCAGAATGAAAAACAAAATAATTGGGTTGTTGTTGTCACTGTTTTTAATACGTCAAGAAGTCTTTAAATAAAGTTATGAATTTACAATTAGTTAATATTAATAATTTTGAACTTATTTCATAAATATCTAAAAAAAAATGAAAAATGGCAGTTTGTTTATGTGTTTACTAACAAAATGTATGACCACGATTGACTATACAATACGATAATACATGAATAATGATGAGTACTTATACATATTTAGGTTTCTTTAAAAAAAATGGGTCTTAAAATATTATTTTTAAACTTAGCACTTTAAAAATCAACATTAAAAATTAAAAATACGCTAAAATAAAAAAAAAAAAACCCCTGGTGTAATGAAGAGCGCATGGCTTAGTAGTCAGAGCGCGCACAGTTAGTGGGAGATGTGGGTTCGAATCCCGCTGCGTTCAAATTTTTTATATGTCATCTGAAGCATTTTTGGATTATATAGAGTTCATTCACCTTTGGGCGTCATACATACATACATATACATACAGAAAATATACAAAAAGGAAGACACGTTCACGATCGTTTACTCCGTACATTGAATACTTAACCAATTGCACGGAAGTAGTTACGTAATAGTTAAATTAAAACTGTTCAAATATAATTCCTAGCATTGTCACACTACAAACTAATGTCAAAACTTCCGGTCATTTTGTTTCCTTGTTAATAAGTCCCATTTCACTTGTTAAATGTTGCATAATATTGATACAAATTACTCTCTCTATGTAGATATGGCAATGCATAAGCGGATATACGTATAAATACTAAACTAAGTATGGTGTAATCTCTTTGCCGCTTTGACAGTATAGTGTACGGTTGCGTCATACTTGACAAATGACGTTTTATTTTGGATCGATAATTTAAGTATTTCTTTTGTTTGAAAAAAACATTTTTTATTAATTTTTGAAAATATTACTTGTTTAATTATTTTACCAAGTTAATAAAGGCTAGTGTAGGCTATCTAGTAATATTATGCTTTAAATATACAGGTGTGGATGTAAGCAGGTGTAGCTTCATCCTAGATTAACTATACTTACGTTGTCTTATCACGGCGGGTTATTGAAAATACTTCATTTAAAAGAATGGTAATCGAATTCGAAGCCATCGCCTTTTAGACACACGCTGCTCTACTTCGCCATAGTATTTTAGAAAGAACACAAATTGCCGGTTTATTAAAAGTAAAGTTTAAATGTATTTTCATAATATTTGTGTTTCAGTGTTAAAAGTAATTAATTTAATTAGTGACATTACTATTTACTAGTGATAAGCTATCAAAATGACTTCATTTAAAATGTCCTTATATTAGTATTATTAAATCTATTATAATCGTTGCCAAGGTGCTCTAATCTTTATATATTATATTTGGAAGCATTTTGTTACTGTGCACATTTAGAGAAACGAGTTTTGGACCTAGAATTTTTTTAGAACCGTACTACCGTAATTTTTGTTTAAGTACTATAGTTATTACATTGTATTATATAGTAATAATGCTCTGCCATTCATTTTGTGATACATGTGCTCCAAGTTGCTCTAAGAGAAGAAAGATTGCGATGAGATAAGAGGCAAGGTCAAGAATTAATTACAAATATTAACCAAAAATAACCAAATTATAGTTATATTATGTGGTTACATAACCACATAATATAACTATAATTTGGTTATTTGATATTAATTTCACCTCTTGAGTTCTTGAGGAAAATAGTCTTGACAGACGGACAAACATAAGTTAAATAAGTTTATTTCTTTTATTCTAATATTTCTGAATTTTGTGATATTTTATAAATAAGCTGGACAATGCTAACACCTAAGCGCACGAAACTCACAGATATTTTGCTAAGTAAAATAAATTGCATATATATATAAACTAAGTATGGTGTCAGCCAACAGGTGTTTACAAGAACACGCTCGTGGATGCTGCGCAGGTGGATCTGCAGCTGTCGAGCATTGAGACCGCTTCAAGTAATTAAGTTACGCATGGCAGATGTTGTCGATATACATATACATATACATATATAGGAGTATAGCATGTATGGCAAAATTTTTATTGCAATATTTTCAAACTTATACGATTTCATTTTTGTTTAGTCGTTTGTGTTTTTGATTTTTTTTATATAATGTGTTTTTTAAGATATATTCGTTATTATGCAAGCCAACGATTTATTTTAATAAACAACGTAAATGTAAAATTACACAGCACTTATAGAAATCGTGAAATGGGATAAATGTTACTGTACTTAAATTATTGATAATTTTTGCCTTGAAATAATTTACCCTATATCTTTATAATTTACCTATATCACTTCAAATTCAAACTTACTATCACACCATTCACGTAAACCCATATAGGTATATCTTATATGGAAGTAAGCATATAATTCGCAATACATGGTAAGCTTTATTATTACTTAAACAGCAAGACCACATTAAGACTCCGCGGTGGCATTTCCGCTCAATCTTGGAAAGGGAGCGCGCCCGACCGAAACACTACGTGGGAGTAAACGTGTAATCAAATAAATCGCCTAGTCTTCCCACAGTGTATATAAATCTTTATATTTACACCTACATCAAGTTTTAAAATTTTGAAAGTTTTTAATGAGAACAGTCCAAGGTTTTATAAAGAACCTATAATTAACATAAGCGTATGCAAACGCGACGGTTTGTGGGTTCGATTCCCACTCGGGGAAGATGAATTTTTCATTTCCATTTTCTTCGCTCTGGCAACTAGATAAAACACGGCGTTGAGTACCGCCACTCAACACGCAATGTCTCGAAGAGGGGGAAAGCGGAGAACGGAGTGTCTTAACACTAGTTTTCTGTGGTTCCTGCAGTTCCATCTGCGTACTCTTTCATGCACGGAATAAAAGCGTAAAAAAAATTTTTACTCGATAGAGAAAGAAGTGGAACTTTTTCACTTCCGCGGTAACGCTTTCTATGTAAAAAATACTGGATCAAAAAGCTTGGATTTGAACATAGAAACGCCGCCTTTAGCATGCCATCCCATACTTTATAAAAATATCATAAATATCTATACATACTATCAGAAATGTAACGCAATTCGTTTCCCACGAACTACCTTTCGCGATATAATCATATCATGTTTATATCGAATTACCTAAAGATCGACTACGTGGTTCCACTTGAAAGGATAAAGTGCGCATTTCACACGCTACATCGACTTTTGCTTTTACATTCACTTGATGTTTCAAATAACTAAGTTAGAATATTTTTAATTTATATGGTATGTATGCATATACATATATACCTAAGATTAAATGATAATTATTTTTTTTTATTTATTTATTTTAATTTCACGCTTTGTCATGCACTTAGCAGGGTTAGCCGAGGGAACTGCAGGAACCATAGGAACCTAGTGTTAAGGCACTCCGTTCCCCGCTT
Source organism: Dione vanillae (assembly GCA_037178615.1). Taxonomy (NCBI): domain Eukaryota; kingdom Metazoa; phylum Arthropoda; class Insecta; order Lepidoptera; family Nymphalidae; genus Dione; species Dione vanillae. The sequence continues at coordinate 663,226 of JAZFAU010000043.1, read as the reverse complement.
TCCGCCTTTTCGAGAGTCTAACTTTACTTAATATTTTTCTCACTAAAACTTTTCGAATACGATTTCTCGTTATATATTGTTTAAAAGCTTCTATGAATAACTTATAGTGCAGTAAGTATGGCTTAAAAAAGCTCACATATTATTATATATAAAAAAGGTTTAACCAAACCCAATCGGATTCCATGATTTCCAATTAAACAAACTGGTAAGACGAATCGCATCAATAAGTACTACATAACACGCAATCACTCCGAAAAGAGTGAAAAATTAATAATGGAGAGTACTAACACTACTCTCTAAGCCAATAAAGGCAATATGAGAAAATATAATATAAAGAGGTGCAGGTTCAAATCCTGCTGCGTTCAAAATTTTATATGCTTTCTTCAAGTGTATTTTCATTAAAAGTAACCGTAATAACTAACTTCATAGCCCAAGGTCGCTTTTGACCCCAAAAATTATGAGATACGATCATGACTCACTACCCATACGGCATACTTAAACGTGTTTTACTTTGATAAGGTAAAAGATATCTGGATAGACGTGAACCCATAAAACGTTACTTTATATTATATAAGGCGTCATGTGAAAAAACCCAAACCAAAAATACATAATAATATTTATAATTTATTAGATTTCATTTAGTATTTTAAATGAGGATAGACTGTTAACATTTTATTACCAAAACAAAAACAAATTAGTATGTATGACTTTATGCACTAATAAGAATATTATTATTTTTGTATATATTAACATAATTAAAAAAAACATTATGTTGTATTGGAACCTACAACCCCCAAGTCAAGATCTAATTGCTAATCAATATTTACAATATTTATAAGCTGCAAGGTTAAAAAACTTTATAATTATGTTATTTCATTTCCTAAGGAAGTTGTAGAGAGGCATAATATGATGCAACTTTAGAATGGAGTTTGGCAAAGATACTATGACATCATAACAAATGAGAAACAGGATAATGTTGCGGTAAACATGACATTCACCTTTAAGTTTCCTCTTGCATATTGAAGTGGTATAAATTTTTATAATATATTTTAGAAATATGTACAAGTACTTGATAAAAATCATACATAGCTTCAAATAAGCCATACTATACATAATAGACTATATATCATAGATATGGATTCTAAATTTTGGTGTTCTTTGAACGAAATTTATATACACATTTTTTTAACAAATATGTAGGTAATAACCCATCAATGAAAAGCTTTTGATGAATGACCATATTGGTGGAAGAAGCTCGGAGTAGTGCTTACAACTTGCAACCCAATTATATATTAAATAATATAGTGAAGGCAAATTTGTCAAGTTCTTATAACATTTTAATGGATTTTAAACAGAAACAGGGCACATTAGATATAATTTATAAACATATTATTAAATATCAAATGCTATATTTGTAATTATAGATTTTTATTATGATTTATTTTATGATAATAAAAATCTTTGTTTTTAGTGAATATGATAAGTAAAAATTATTAAAACTAAGAAAAAGTATTTTCAATTTCTAAAATTCAAATCTTAATGGAAAAATGTTTAGTTTAATATGAAATATTACAATTGGGCTAAATAAAATATATTTTTGAAGCATAGATATAAAGTTTTTATATTGGAAAAATTAAGACCAACTTTACTAAAAGCTTTCATTAAAAATATGACTTACGTAGAATATAAAATAACTTTTACACAATAAGATCAATAATTTAAGTATTTTATAACACAAGAATATTAAAATAGAAATTGTTTGACTTTAAATACAAAAAAGACTTACCCAAATCTAATGTGTATGCACATTCTGATCCAACAGAGTCGTCACTTTCATCAACTACATTGTGTAAATAATCATACACTTCCCACTGCTGTTCTCTTGCAGCATAGTCAAAAGCTGATATACCATCAAAATCCTGTCGAGATGGATCTCCACCACAACCAATCAAAAGTTTTAAATTGTCCACTTTGCCCCATATTGCAGCTATATGAACTGGTGTTATACCTTCGTCATTACTAGAAATAAATTTAAAAAAAAATTGTTTTTATATTAACAAAAAAATATATAAACAAAATTAAAATAATGATTATTACATGTCAATATTTATTTACCTTAAGTTAGGATCTCCTCCATGTTTTAAAATAAGTTCAGTGCATCTTTTTGATTCGTCCAAAGGTTCTATGCCAACTGCTAAATGTAAAACTCCAATACCTTTACATGGTATAATCATATTTAAATCCACGGTAGAGTCCTGTAAAAATTTCTCGACAGACCTGGATTAAATAAAAAAAAATATAAATTCAAACTGTCTAGTAATCTTATTTAATTAATCGTTATTTAATTTTTCAATGCAGTGAGTATTTATTGATAAGAAAATATAAATTACCCCACATCGCCGTTTTGTATTAAATCGTACAACTTAAAAAGCTCCCGGTACGTCGTTCCCATGGTTTTCGCGAATAGAAACTAAATTAAAAGTCGGCGAGCTCGCGACTTGTATGTCTTCATTTCCTGCGGGATTTCCTGTCGCGCTATCACTTTTATTTATAGATTATGAAATTCAATGTTAAATATAATCTCTTTACTAATAATATCTAATATAATAATCATAATGTCTTAGATAAACCAATACACAGTGTTCACATTGTCCGTCGCTTGTTTTTTGTTAACATTTCAAATTAACGTCAGTCACGCACGGCCTTTCTTTGTTTATGTTTGGGAGAAGCGCGTTCCGTTTCAGGCGTTAATCTACTCAAATTGTCAATTTTATACTTATATGTATAATTATAAATTTAAATACTTAAAATATATTGTAATAACTTAGTTAAAAAAAATTATTAATTTACGATAATAATAATCAAATAATTTGTACTGGTTTATTAGCATTTAACATATTATTCTAAGCGTGGAACGGAACGATATTTTTACTCTAGTTTTGAATCGTAACTGAAGTTACAAATTACAATGGCGCCAATAGACATAAATTGTTCGTGTAGGTGTATCGGCATTCACCATGTAGAAAGTGTTTAATTGGATAATCAAGAATAATTTAGAGTTCGAAGGTTACCATATTAGGTAGGTAGGGTTTCGTAATGCGCCCTTTTCTTTATTGGTAAATTCGTCATCCCACATATTGAATTATCGTGTTATAAAATGGTATTAAATTAAAATTTGGAGATTGGTATTCCTTTATTGCTGCGTTGGCGTAATGTTATTTATGAATTTCGTTTTTATTTTTATATGACGTTTGTAAATGATATCAATAATGTGAATATGTGTAATGGTTACATTTTTATTATAATATACTTACCGAAAATTATATAATTGTTTCATGTTTCTAGATCTATATAAGAGATTGTATAGAAGAGCAGTGACTATGTATGCCCTTCTTTTGCCTATACCAGAGGACAAGCCATATTTGTGCACGGTTGTAAATCTTCTAATAGGTTAAAAAGCAGAGTAAAGGAGAAGTAAAAAACTAATCGATAAGTATTGAACTTTGTGAAAATTATGCGAACGTTTTGTTTTTCTAGATCGAATCTATATTTACTAAGCAACACCTGGGAACGTATCTGTTTACTGTTCTCAACGATTGTGTACATATAACAAAGAATGTTTTTACATAGACAATGCGGCAACGCTAAGTTATGCCGCTCATTAGCTTTTAAACAGAAAATGGTCGTTGATGAAATGAAATATTTCTGGGTTTGATTCCCATTCGAAGAAGATGGTATTTTTTCATTTCCATTATGTTCGTTCTAGCATCTTGGCAAAGCGCGACGTTGAGTTCCGCCGTTCAACACGCAATGCCTCGAAAAGGGAAGCTGTTGTATTATTAATTTATGTGAATTATTGCAAGTAATTTTGTATATCGGCACGATATTAAAAGCCACTAAGATGAAAAAATTACCAAATAAAATATGCAACACGAAACATATAATAAAATATTTATTATAAAATATATTAATACTGTATTATTAATTAATAATTAACTACAAAATAGTTATATTCGTGAAATCGTGACTTATGTTAATAGAATTTTACTCCTCTACTGTGGTTTATAATACCCCTATTATAGACATACAGTTACTTCGTAATACCAAGTAAAGTAGACACAGGTAGGTGAAGTAATCGACAAAGACTTTGTAAAGGTATATGGTCTATTATTATGTGAAATTACGCCGTCATGGAATACTCGGGAGACGGGATGCTTTCTGATCGTGATCGTTTATGGTATATAATTTTAATATTCGTACATATTTTAGTGGTTTTTTATATACTTTTAGTATATAATTTTATATATAATTATTAATTTGAATTGCATATTTTAATAATCATTTCATACAAACTTACTTGAAAATGTTGAAATTAATTTTTAAAATATCTGTCATCATTGTAATATTAACAACAAAACAAAAATAATGTTAAGGGCCTTATTTGAAGATTATATTTTATCTAAATGTACTTTTATTTGACAAATAAGACAAAAGATAAAGATAGAGAAATAAATCATTTAGATTAACCATCATATATATGATATATTATGAAAAAACCTTATTTTTAGTCCACCTAATTTTTAACCAAGACAGTGATGAATTTCAGAAACGAATCCCAGAATTTAGACCAAGACTTATCCAAATGAGTTCTTGCAAGAGACAACAAATAGATCATTAGTTGAATTAACAAAATGTTGGTCCCATAACAAATGTTATGGGATAGCATTTAAATTGTAAAATAATTTTGAATTTTGGAAGTACTTTTTTATGGTAACTGTATGACAGTGGAGAATATTCATAAATGTACATATGTAACAGTGCTAAAACGAAATGTTTCCAGCGAAAACGTATTCCATTGATTTTTTTCTACACTCCTTAAATATCAATACAAAAATAAACTAGTTAATAAATTAAAATGATGTTTATAATAACTTATTCTATTTAACAGAAATATAAAACGACTAAGAACAATAAAGAAGATCGGGAACTTTGCTTTAATTTTTCTACCAGGAGCATATTACAAATTGTAACTTGAAAGCCAAATGGAATAGTATCTCAGAATTTCACTATTTAATTTACTAACGAGAAAGGAAAAAGAAACAACTTACTATCTGTAAAGGGGACCCTTTAAACCTACACTTGGGTCGCAAATCAGAAGCGCTGCTCGGAGCTTCTCTTCCTACAACACGATGGGCACCCGCACGGTGAATCCATGGAACGCTAAGCAGTTTCTTCTCATTGATGGAATCATTTGTGGGGAAAAAGAATTTAGTGTACATTTTATATACCATGTATATTTTTAATAGTTTCACGCTTTGTCTCGCACATGGTAGGGTAGGTAGAGGTGTTGGCAGGAACCGTGGAACCTAGTGCTAAAATATTTAGTTCCCTGGTTTCCACCGTTTCAAAGCATTGTGTGTTGACTGGCGGAACTAAACGCCGCGTTTTGCCTTGTTGATATTGCAAAGAAAATGGAAATTAAATAATCCATCCTCTCCGAGTGGGAAAATGTGATAATATATGATTTATAATCGTAAGTTTTTACCATGTAAATTACACCATAGTGTACAAAAAGCGCGGTACTCGTGCACCAAGAATTTCGTACTGATTATATGTTAATACGTAGTATATGTCGGCGCTAGGCCAGAGCTTTGCTGTTAGGAGTCCATCTTTCATAATAAAATAACAGAGTAATATCAATTGGTTCATTCTCGTGCGATAGATAGTACAGAAGAGATGAACTTTACATAATTCAGTTCGTTTTACTTAATCAGCTTTTAGCTGACATTTCTGTTCAATATTCGAAAATAATATGATAAAGAAGACCGAAGACCGTCTGGGTTCGATGCCCAGTCGGGGAAGATGGATTTTTCTAATTCCATTTCCTTCGCTCTGGTAAACTAGGCAAAGCGCGGCGTTGAGTTCCGCCACGCAATGCCTCGAAAAATGCGGAAAGCGGGGACAGAGAAAGCAGGGACTAAGTAACGGAGTGTCTTACATTAGGTTCCAATGGTCCCTGCGGTTCCCTCTGCCTACTCTGCCATGTGCGGGATAAAGCGTGAAGTTATATAAAAAAAATAAATATGATAAAGAACTTCACATTACAAATCGGTTTTACGGATCTTAAACACTAATTTTAATACTAAATACTTTTGAGCCAATAAAATCATAAAATATATATTCATATGTGCCCATATATACGTACTCATGTTTACATGTAAGCGGATTGGCTTGACTAAACTTTATTTTGCTGTAATTTTGTTCGAAATAACAGATATAAATTTGTAATGATTTTTTTACAACAGTATTTATAGACGGAAGTAAGTTTTAATTACTCGGCGATTATCATACAAACTGCGGCAAAAAATGTTTAACAATAATAACAGTTGTATCTATTGCTTGAATTGCGTCGACTTAGTCTTTTGCGTTATTCTCTGCTATAATGGACTATAGACGGAATTTTGTACTGGAAATTTTGATATCTAAAGGCGATTTTATAATAATCGTTTTTACACTCAAATTAACGGGCACAGAAAATGTTTGTTAGAATAAATTTAGAAACAAAATAAACAAAAACAGATATACATATATGATATGGTGTATTTGGTGATACCCTCATTAAGTATTCTTGTATCGAAAATCGAGGCTTAGCGTCTGCCTCTAAACGCGACGTCTTCCCCGAGCGGGAATTGAACCCACACGAGTCCCACTCGGAGAAGATGAATATATTCATTTCCGTTTTCTTCGCTCTAGCTATTAAGCAAAGCGCGGCGTTCAGTCTCGCCACACCACACGCAATGGCTCGAAAAGGCGGAAAACGGAGCGTCTCAACACTAAATTCTCACGATTCCTGCAGTTCCCTCTGCCCACCCTGCCATAAGCGGGATGAATCATGAAACTAAAAAAAAAATCTGTTAATTTTACAGAGAATCCTTACGACTTTACCACGATTACACAATAAGCAAGAGAAAAATAATAATTTTACGTAATAACATACTTAAACTACACGTAACTCGCAAGTAAGTAATATAAAGGACAATTGAATCGCTTATAAGATAATTTTGCCTTTCACAGACAGTATGATTGTATATGGAAATAACGAGGAGTCAAGCGTTTTTTGTAAGGATGTTTACAAACGACTTAATTCTGTCATAAATGATTTTTGTTCAGAAGAGGTTGTAAGTATATTTCTTTGTAATATATTAATATTTAATTTATAATATTTTTATACTGGTCTCATAATGATGTAATGAAAAATAGCCTAAATATTATACACATCAAGAGACAACTCTTCAACACGTACATTCTACCAATCTTCACTCAGGTTAAGAATAACTCAGTGAGCCATGGAAAGAAGCATCTTAAGGAAAAAAAGAGTTGTTAGGTTAAGTAACAAGAACATTAGAGCCAAGACAGGGATTACTGATGTTACATACAAGATGTTACTTGTATGTAAGTGGATTGGTCATATCATCTGAGGAGGTTAAATGGAGCAAAACTAAGGCAACCTAAAGGACACAAAAGAAACACAGGTAGGCAAGAAGAAATTTAAACGAAATAGAAGATATGACTGAAAGGAAAAAAAACATGGACTCTACTAGTGCATTATAAAAAATGGAGAAACACTTTCTCCACCCTTTATAGTGCAAAACAGAAAGAAAGAACAATAGAAAGAAAGAGTGGAGAAGATTGGGAGAGGTCTTTGTCAAAATGCACACGGTTATCGTAAATTAATGAGAATTAGATAAATAAATAATATAATATTGCAAAGTTCGTTGAGAGCCAAATTATTTCCCATTTGATGTACATACATAGTATATACATATATGATTAAGACGAATGTTGCAAGTTATGTTTATATACAATAAAGTTAATAAAATGGTACAAAAATGATTTTTTGCTTTACGATATATCCTTTGTTAAGTGACGCAATTCCACGCAGCGCTTGCCTAGTTGTCAGAGCGAAGAAAACGGAAATGAAAATAAAAAAATCTCTGAGTGGGAATCGAACCTAGAAACCGTCGCGTCGCGTCTCGACAGTCTTCTAAGTTTGTAAGCAGCCTAAATTAGCAGCAAAAGCCTTCCTTTAATTCCAAACTCATTCCACTAGAGGACGTCAACGTAATGGTATGTTACTTATTTCTTGTATATTGATTTGTTTCTGTAAATATTTTTTATATTTTAATATCTGTATAGAAATTACTAACCATTCTATGAAAGTTGACATAGAATTATTTTTTTATTATATTCGTTTTCGGCATACCGAGACTCGAATTTCCTTCGGTTTATCTATATATCCCGTCCTAAGACCTTCAGGAAAAAGGATATACAGCCTTCCTATCACTGTCTCCATCCTTTTCTACGCTTATTTATAGTGTTTAATAGACTGATTTGGATGTTTTGTGTACCTGAAGTAGAAAATGAAGCATGTGGTTTTTGTATTTGTATTGACGTAGTTGGTAAGCTTTCAGATGTTTCTGGCGTGGATTGTAATGTTGTGTGTGTATTGGTTATAAACACGGTGTCTCCCAATACCTTGCTGAGTATGGTAGTTGTGTAAAAGGCTGCTTGTTTTTGTAGAATTGTTACGTCTATTTTACTATCTAATTGATCTATAAATCTATGTAAGCTTTTGCTTATAATACCTGTCGCTCCTATTACAATTGGAATTACTGTACTGTGTGTCTTCCAGAGGGGTTGAATCTCTAACTTTAAATGGTGATATTTACTCAATTTTTCTATCTCTTTAGCTCCTATGTTATAATCGGACGGTACTGAAATGTCTATTAAGTAAGTGTGATTGTTTGTTTTATTAATGTAAATTAAATCTGGTCTATTGTGTGTGAATGTGACGTCAGTATGAATTGGTAATTCCCACATGATCTTAGCTTCACTATTTTCCTTTACCTGTGGTTCTGTAAGGTTTTCTTTCCACCATAAATTCGACACTTCAAAGTTATGTTTCCTTGCTAGACACCAATGCACATATTGAACCAAATTGTTGTGACGCTTGACATAATACGTGCCGGCTAACTTATCACACCCTGAGATGATATGTTGCGCTGTTTCGTCTTTGTTGGCGCATAATCGACATTTTCCGTTCACGTCCAGCTTGTGTATGTCGCGTTGATGTTGCCGCGTCACAACAGCTTGATCCTGTATAGCGAATAGTGTAGATTCTATGGAGGGTGATATTTGTTGTCTCTTAGTCCATTTAAACGAGCCTTCTTTATCTATATTAGCTTGGTCCAAAACTGCTTTAGGAAACTGCCCATGTAATGGTTTGCTCCTCCATGTATCTTTATGCTTCTTGACTATTGCTTGCTTAATTTCTTTATCTGTATGTATAGAATTTTGTTGTAGTCCTAGTCCTTTTTCTATTTCTTGAGCTTCTTTTACTACTGAATATTTACTTTTATTTTCGTCATGTTGAACTATAACTTTAATGAGGTCATCGGTCTCTTTTTCTAAGTATTGTTTGTATTTAAGTATCTGTGTATTGTATAAGTTTTCAATATTTATTAATCCCCGTCCTCCTTCAGCTATAGGCAAGTACAATCTTTCTTTATCAGCTTTTTGGTGTTGTGCTTTCTTTATGGATAGTAATTTTCGAGTTTTAATGTCTATTGTCTTTAAATCTCTATTTTTATAATTAATAATTCCGAATGAGTATAGTAAAACTGGAATTGCGTAGGTGTTTATACCTTTTATTATGTTTCTTGAATTTAAATGTGACTTCAGTAACTTTTTAGTTCTCTTAAAATATTCTTTTGTAACTTGTTCCCTAATCTGATTATGTTCTATTTTTCCTGATTCATGGATCCCTAAATATTTATATGTCCTTCCTATACCTAACTGTGCAATCGTATCTCCGCTTAGTAGTACGTATCCTTCGCCTATGGTAGTATTTTTACGTCCTGCTTCAATGTGTATTGTGTTACATTTGTCCAAACCGAAACTCATTCCTATATCGTTAGTGAATATTTCTGTACTTTCTAATAAGACCTCTAAATTTTTTCTATTATTTGCATATATTTTTAAGTCATTCATGTACAATAGGTGGTTTACCCAGAAGCTATCTTTGAGTTTATATCCTTTCATAGTGTACTTATTGAGTATGAAGGAAATCGGATTAATTGCTAAACAAAACAACAACGGCGACAATGAATCGCCCTGAAATATCCCGCGTTTAACATGAATCGGTTCAGTAGTCAATGATACGTCACTTCCTCGAACTGTCATAACTACTTTCCATTTAGGTATAACAACATTAAGAAAGGCCTTAATCATGGGTGGGCATTTGTAAATATCAAGAACTCTCAGAAGCCATTCGTGCGAAACGCTATCGAATGCCTTCTGATAGTCTATCCACGCCATGCTTAAGTTCTTCTGGGACAGATGTGCATCCTCTAAAATTGCTTTGTTAACCATAAGGTGATCTTTACATCCCCGAACTGCTCGCCGGCAACCCCTCTGTTCTATTGCTATGATTTTGTTCTCCTGACAATGATTGTTAAGTTGGTTGGCCAACACAGATGTTAATAATTTGTATGTGCTAGGTAAACAAGCTATTGGTCTCCAGTTTTTAGGAGTTTCCGTATTCTCGTTTTTTGGAATTAAAATAACCTGTCCTGTGGTAAACCACTCTTCTAACTGTTCTGTACCATTTATGATATTTGTGAATACTGTAGCTAAATATTTATGTGTACTTGTAAGATATTTTATATAATAATTATGTATCCTATCAATTCCTGGAGTCTTCCAGTTTTTCAATTTTGTAACGGCAAGTTTTAATTCTTCTTCTGTTATTTCTTGTGATTCTTCTGTATTTATTCTTTCTGATGAACTTTCTATTTCTTGTATCCATTTTGCGTCTTTGTTGTACGTTATAGGCTTGGACAGTATCGTCTTCCAAAATTCTTCTACACTATCCTTACTAGGCAGTTTTATATTATTAGCGACATTACTCTTTCCTAAATTTCTATATAATTTATGTTCATTTTCGTAAAATAACCTATTTTGTATTTTTCTATTGTTAATATCGTCATATCTTCTTACTCTACTAGCAAGTGCTTTGACTTTTTGTTTTAAAATCTCTACTGTGTTAGTTCGATCATTTTCATTTTTTATATTGTATTTACTGTATAATTTAATTTTGATATTGATCATTCTACCTATATTTATCCCTCTACCTATTTCTAAAAATTGTCCTAACTCTTTCCTTATTTCTTCAATCTTACCTTTGATTCTTCTCTTCCAAAGTGGATCTGATATAATATTTTTTACATTTTTAGGTATAAACGGAGTTTGCTTATTATTACTTATTAATGTTTTCGCAGTAGCATATATAATATCATTTAAATCTTTTAGTTTTTCTGTAGTTATTAAAATATTTGGTAAATAGCTATTTAACGTGTGTAGGTTTTGTAAAAAATATTTGTTAATTTTTGCTTTAGGTAAGAAGTATCTACTACTTATTGGAGTTTCCCTGGTTTCAGCTAATATTTGAAGAAAGCTCAATATTAATGGATCTTGATCTTCGGTAACTGTTATATTTGTAGTACGTTGATAATTTGTATCCCCTTGTTCGAGTAATAATTGTGCATTCGTTTGAGTTTCGTGTTGTGTATTTGTGAGTAAGTTGTGTTGTGTGTTTGATATTTCTGTTGGTGTATTTGATTCTGTTATGTTAATAGTTGGACAATTATTTTCAATAACCCTTCCTTCAGCTTCATCTTTTATAGTGTTCAAAAGTTCTTGTGATATTAAATTTAGTTTTATTATTCTGCGTGCCTGAGTTGCAAGTGTATTACCGTTAAATTTATGAATCTTTGGATTAGTGGGATTTCTATTTTTAAATAACGTAAATAATCTATTGATGTAGCCGGGTCCCTGATTTTGAGCTTTATAAAAACAGAACATAAGTTCCCTTTCTTCCTCTTTCGACCATTTCCTTCTTTTATCACGCTTTGGTTCTTGTATGGTCTCACCAGATGAGCCGACAGAGTGATCTATTGGCGTTGAAGCCTCACTCCGCAAAGCATCACCTGTACCCTCCCCACCCCGCTGTTCGGCTGTGATCCCTTCGGGTTCCCCGACTCTTGCCCGCCTGTTCAGCAAAGAGCCACTGACGGCTTGCATGCTGTCACGTCCAGCGTCAGCTCCAGACGTGCCCCGGCGCTCACCCCCGGGAAGCGGCCCTATACATTTATCAACATTAAAAGTCTCCATGATTAAATGGGTTACCAGTGCCACGTTAGCCACGTCAGTAATTATATATCGTGTGTCCGCCCCCCACGTGATCTGATGTTCGATCCGGACGTGTGGTTGGATTTTGGGGAGCATTTTTTTTATTATAATAAAAAATGTTATTATCTTTAGTTTTATTATTATTTTATTTAATTCTCAGATATTATCATTTTGGTTCATTTGTTATGAAAGAATATACTTTTTTTATTTTTTTATTTTAAGAAATATTTACTTAATTCTATGTGTGCTATGTAATAAGTAGAGTTAGTTCTTGTTTAGAAAGTATCACTGAAAATAGATGTCGTAGTGAGTTGCAGATTCGATTTCTTTCAAGAGAAAAAGCCAAAGTGCGGCTTTGATGACTGTCACTCCTGACATTCTTTTTCTCTATCTCTTCTTAGTCATACACAGTATATGTGGAACATAACGCGAAGAAAAAAAAGGCTATATAGTTATATATTACAACCTACAGCAACATATGCAATTAACATAGTATATATTAACAACACAGGATTTTAGCATAATATTTGGCAATAATTATAATATTTTCAATTTGTATGTGTGTTGGGTGTGAAATAACAATTTAATGGTTGTGTTTTTCTACTAACAACGTTTTGGAATGTAATAAATTATTTAATTTATAATTAAAAAAAAATAAAGAGCTAATTATGATGTATAACTTTATATATTTTTTATAGCTTCACGCTTTGTCCCCCACATAGAACGGTTGGCAGAGGGAACCGCAGTAACCATTGGAACCTAGTGTTAAGACAATCCGTTCAACGTTTTCCCCTTTCTTGCGAGGCAGAGCTGAATGACGGAACTCAACGCCACGCTTTACCTTAGTGTAAAAAGTGAAAATAAAAAAAATCATCTTCTCCAACTGGGAATCGAATCCACAAACCATCGCTTCTACAAACGCAAGCTGCGCCTCTGCGCCATGATGGTTCTTTTTAATTTTTAATATGTTTAAATACAAAAACAATTATAGTACAGTCTTTGTTTCTAAGGAGCGGATAAATATCGTAGTATTTGGGGCTTCAGGCTTCACTGGTAAGGCCGTAGTGAAGGAAATGTGCAAGATAGGTAAAAACTATCCCGAAATCAAGTGGGCAGTCGCTGGAAGAGACCGGGATAAGATTAAAGCCGTTTTACAGGATATCTGTAAGAAAACTGGTAAGCTTTCAATATATATATATATATATATATATATATATATATATATATATATATATATATATATATATATATATATATATATATATATATATATATATATATATATATATATATATATATATATATATATATATATATATATATATATATATATATATATATATATATATATATATATATATATATATATATATATATATATATATATATATATATATATAACTTATATGAAAAAAAAATAAAATAAAAATAAGAAAATTAAAAAAATAAAACTGGTCTTAATCCATTTTATATCAACAATCTCAGTTTAACCCGTCAGGTAACATCCAGATAGCCTTGGTCATACTCAATTAACTTCACAATTATACAATTAACATACAGCCGCATCGAAAAGGAAAAATAAGTAAAACAAAATGTTTTATCGCTTATCGTTTGATACCAAAATATAGAATATTTTAATTTATATGACATATGTTACTTTTTTTGCTTGAGTAGGCAGTGGAAGTGCTAGGCTAGTGTTAAGACACTTCGTTCAATGACTTCCGTCTTAAGAGATTGTGTTGACTTTGTTATCAAAGCGATGAAAATGAAAATAATTATTTCTATCATAGTGAGAATCGAACCTACAAACAGATGTTTATAGACAGATGGTTAACTTTTTTGCTCATACTTTATATAAGAATTTTATACTAACGGCCTTATTCATAAAAAAGTCTTATAGAACGTTTTAAGTATACTTTAGTTAACACGCTCTTTAGGCTTATAGACGTTCGATAAATGTTTGTATTCATAAACGCTCTATAAGCCTTCTATAACTAAAGTGTCACTAATTTGATTTAAACGTTCACAATGTTGCCAGTATACTGAAGTCGGTCGACTTGTTGCCGAAAATACCAGTAAATCCACAGATGATAAGTGACAAACGCATTGACATAGTATGACCACAGATAATATTACGTACAAAAATATATTGTTGGATCTGGTTTGATATTTAACGGCTTCATTTACGTCGTTGTTATCACAAAAACACGAATATTTATTTTATTTTAGTTTATTAACTTACTTAATTTTTAAAAAATTAAGTCAAAAGAAGTAAAACGACAAAGAATTGAAAATTGTTTAGACGTGGACAAGTATTACATAGGTAATATTTCTTTTCTTCTTTATTATCAGAACATAGGTTCTGTGCACCTTTCTTATGTAGAATTTATTATTAATAAACTTGTTAATAACTAAATATAGTTAATAAATATCGAACAAAATGTCAATTGTTATATTGTTTTGTTTACGAAACTGAAATTGACACTCTTGATGACAAGCGACTCGACGACGTCATATCAATGCTCATATTAGTATGAGCTATAATCAGCTGTTATATGAATCGGCCATCTTTAGACGTTAAAACACTCTTATAGTAGGGTTCTCGGTTCTATAACTTTATGATAGGTTTATAGAACTGATTGGCACTAAAATGCTGTTATGAATAACGTTTTTTGACAACTGTACTATATCGAGTCTTTAAGCGTGCTATAACTTTTTATGAATAAGGCCGTAAGGCTAGGCTTCTAACTTAAAAACTTACATATTGATCACTCCATTTTTTATTATTATATATTTCAGTATCGCTTTTATAAGTTATTTTATTATACGTTTCACATATTTTTATATTATGTCAGATATGTCAGCCGTTGTGTGACAACAGCCCCATTCTTCCTTTAAACAAAACACATTATACCTTAGTTGTTCAGACACTCCGTTTTCCGTCTACAAAATTAGGAGAATAAATAAAGATATAGTAGATACCTAGTTTCTTAAATGTATATGTGTAATTTTTATAATATATGATATATGTATTTATATATGTACCTATATAATTTTAGGTACAGATTTATCTCAAACAAAAATCATCGTAGCGGATGTAAGCGACGAGGAATCTTTAAAGCGAATGTGTAATCAAGCTGAAGTATTAATAAACTGCTGTGGGCCCTTCGTGAAGTACGGAGAGAGTGTAGTGTCTAGCGCCATTGCGTGTAAGACGCACTATGTTGATGTCAGTGGAGAGACCCAGGTGAGGATTTGAAGCCGTTTACACCTTCTTACATGCTTTGATGCTAAAAATTATAAATTACCTTCACTAAGTGATATAATCAATAATTTCATGTAAATTACAGTTATTTTTGAAATTTTAGCTAATGTGATATAGAATATTTTTATTTCACGAACGTGTTGTCGTAAACTCAGGATAGGGAAACATTTAAAGATACTTAAAGAAAACATATAAAAATTTGAACGCAGCAGGACTCGAACCCGCGCCCTCCTGCGAACCGTGCAGGCGCTCTCACCACTGAGCCATGCGTTCTACATCACGCCGCGTTGAAATTCTTATATGCTTTTATACAACTTATATCGTTGTTAGCATCTCTGTAGGGAGATTTTTACAAATTTCCGCTACCCAAAGACCATTACAAAGAACAATCGTTTGGCGACGAGAGAATGCTATTTTTATTAAATATTTTTATGATTTTTTTTAAAGTGTTAATCCACACTGAGGATAGAAAAAATACTTAAACATTTATAGATAATATATAAAAAGTAGCATGCCGCAGGATTTAAACTCGCACATACATACATATATATTTATTCATATATATTGTACATTATAGTTTATAGAGCGTTTGGAACAGTATTACGACCAATCAGCGAAAGACGCCAATGTATTCGTGATCAATGCTTGCGGCTTGAGCAGTGTTCCCGCCGACTTGGGTGTGTTGTTTCTGGAAGAGCATTTTAATGGTGTGTTTTTTCACCACTGTCCTCGTTTTTACAATGTTCAAATATTCTTCTTTGTCTTTTTATTAAAGTGAGAAATAAGAATTACTTTATAACCTCGGATAGGAATCGAATCTAAAACTGTCAGCGTCTGCAATCATATACATCACAATGGTCTCATTTTTCTTGTAGAACATGTACCATGTAAATGTAAAATGCTTTAATTTCTCATAATAATTTAAATTATGGTCCTAGGTTCAAATTTCTAAATTATTTAAGGGTAATTTATCTTATTATAAATATTCAAAATTGAATTTTATAATATTCTATTGCATTAACGCTTAATGTATTAAAAATTTGAAACTAGTACTCTTATTCCGGACTAAATTTATTAAACATTTTATAGGTACATTACATTTGGTGGAATCGTACCTGATAACACACTTCCCTCCCAAAATGATGGCGGAGGGCAGACGGAACGGCCTCGTGCGGTACAGCAGCTGGGAGTCTGTCATAAACAGGTATGTTTCTTTTCTGTGTCTTCACGCTTTATCCCGCACTTGGCAGGGTAGGCAGAGAACCGCGGGAACCGTGGGAGCCTAGTGTTAAGACACTCCGTTCTCCATTTCCTTTTATGAACGCACAACTTGATTCTTTGTACTCACAACATCTAGTTAGTATATTGTAGGTATATGCTTTTTTTAAATTATTTACTTGTAAGCGGAATTGTTTATTTTAAAAATATCTCATTTTTTTTTCTCTTGTCTAAGCTATCATAAGCTTAAAGGGGTAGGCATGGGGGTAGGCGGTGTAGGTGAGGGTAGGAGAGGGGGTATGAGGCGGTAGGAGGGAGGTAGGTTATGTTAAAAGAGAGAGTTAATTCTCGCTGCAATTCCTCTTGCAGAAACTAAAAATAATATAAATAATTAATGTAATGCATTTTTTAATCCCCAGCATGGCTTACATTTCCTTGAGCAAAATGCAACAAAACACTGACAAAATGGAGCCAGAAGTAAAGCAAAGGTAACATTATTATTTTCGTCTCTAATATAATAATAATTAATTAATATTATTTCCTATAATAATTATTATTTTCTAGTTTATTTTACATTGCTTTATGTACATATAAATATTAATTCTTAGCACGTATATCTGTTAACTTTTTCATGCGGAATTTAACGCCGTACTTTGTTTTCTCCAGTTTTTATTCTCCACTAATGGGAATCGAAGCCACAACCCTCGCCGTTATAGTTAGACGACTATAATTATAACTGTGTCATGCGAGCTTTCTTACACACATGCTTCATATAGAAATTCTGATATAGATATATTAAAGAAATCATATAAAAAAATTCTTACTTAAATATGAATTATTAAGTTAAAAATTATAAAACTAATAACTCAATATGTTTATTTCCAGATGCATAATCCACAAAAACCATCCGCCGCCATCTTGCCTCAACCGGGAAGAGAACCTTACACTACCGACCTTATATTAGCTTTCCTTCTATTTTTACTGCAATTGGAGCTATCGTGGGTGCTTTCTTACTATTTGTGTTTAGTAAAATGTCGTGGACAAGGAAATTTATGCTTTCATATCCGAGGTATGTTCGAGATTATTTATAATTTCTCAATCATAATAATAATAAATATTATAAAATGCTATAGAGGACCGTCGTGGCGCAGAGGCTTAAGCGTTTTCCTGTAAACGCTACGGTTTGAGGGTTCGATCCCTACTTGGATTTTTCTATTTCCATTTTCTTCGCTCTGGAAAACTAGGCAAAGCGCGGCGTTGAATTCCGCCACTCAACAAACAATGCCTCGGAAAATGGTAGAAAGCGGGGACGGAGACAGCAGGGGCTAAGCAACGGAGTGTCTTAACACTAGATTTCCACGGTCCCTGCAATTTCCTCTGCGTACCCTGCCTTGTGCGGGATAAAGCGTGAAGCTAAAAAAAAATCACTTAATGTGCTGATTTCAAGTACTATTATTTAATAAAATCTTTGATATTTGCGATTTTCATACATTTTAAATAGAACAATTTAAACGGATTAATCGAGTATATTGTAATTTTTTTGGAAACCTCAGTCTACCCGTGACCACACACTACTATACTGTAGTGTTCGAAACGTCGGGTTTCCAAACAAAATGTTGAAAATATTCATGATTAATCCGTTAAAATTGTTTTATTTAAAACTATTATTAAGTACTTTTTTTTTAGCTTCACGCTTTATCCCGCACGAGGCAGGGTAGGCAGAGGGAACCGCAGGAACCATACGTTACTTAGTGTTAAGACACTCCGTTGCTTAGTCCCTGCTTTCTCCGTCTCCGTTGTGAAAAACCGTATTTTTACTGTATAGTCCACTAGTCGAAGAAGGCTATACCTAGTCTATAACCAGACAAGTTAATTGAATTAATACCGACATTATTTTTATTTATTTCCAAGGCTGTGTTCCTTCGGCGTCGTGACATATGGCGACCCCAAAGAGGGCGCCATGGACGACTCCTGCTTCCAGTACGAGATGATCGGTTCAGGATGGAACAGTGCCAGTGAAAATACTGGTGAAATGAATAAGAAAGTCGTCGCTAGAGTTAGCGTGAGTGTTGTTTTTATTCTTTTTCTTCTTCTTCTTCATTTTAATAAAGAAATTTTTAGCGTGCCAGTCCAACAACATAAAGAAGAATATAATATACGACGAGGACGAAGAATTTCCACTGCTAATGCAACGGTGGTATACTGTAATGGGGAAACATCAAACGTACCAAGAAGTTTAAGACTCTCATAGCTAAGGTTATATTGCAATTCTTTGCAGAAATCAATCTCGACTGTGAACTTTGGTATGTCGGCTGTTGGAGAACAAAAATAATATATTTTCTTGTTTCTAGCTAGCTTAGACAGAGGGAACTGCGGCAACTATAGGGACCTAGTGTTAAGACACTCTGATCCACGCTTTCTTCGTCTAAAGGCTTTTTATGTTAAGTGACGGGACTCAACGCCGCGCTTTTGCCTAGTTGGTAGACGGAAAAAAATGGGAATGAAAAAGTCCATTCTTCCCGAGTGGGAATCGAACCCGCGAACCGTTACGTTTACAGGTAGGCGCTGAAAAAATATAATTAGATTAAATTGTGCTATAATTTTATTTATTAATTTTTTTTATATACCTATATGTAGGTCTCGGGCGTGGACCCCGCGTACGTGGGGACTGCAGTCTCTATAATATCGTCCGCCATCACTATAGTGAAGGAAAAACACAAGATGCCCAATGTGTGAGTAGCTTTGAACGATTAAAACGTTTATATTAATATTTATTTTTTTATATAGCAGGATAGGCAAAGGGGATCTAGTAATAATAAACAGTGTTAAGTTGCAGGATAGTAAAAATAATATGATCCCTTTAATAGGAATCGAACTCACAACTGTTTACAGTCAAACAGTATGTATGGTTAGGTATATATTATATATTTATTTATTATTTTTAATGGTAAAATTTATTGCTAAAGACCATTTTGTATCAGGAAATAAATGTGTAGGTGTAACAGAACAACAAAATAAACAAAAAAAACCTTTTTGAAGGCATACGAGTATGAAAGTAAGTATATATATATATATATTTAAATACATAATTGTATACCTGTACGTAAATAAATATATACATGATATACTACATTCATACAAAGTGTCATTATCCTTATAAATATAAACATATAAAAAAACAATATATGTTTTTGTTTTAGACGTGGAATGCTGACACCGGGCGTTGCCTTCAAAAACACAGGTATTTTGAAACTTTTACAAGAAAATAACGTTAAATTTGAAATTGTTAATAATGAAAATTAATTATTTATCAATTTTAGTACATATACATGTTATTTTGTAAAGGTTTAACTAGAATTGTATTAATAAACAAATAAAGGATTTTATTTAATACTGTCCGCCATTTTCAAATTATAACATATAAAAGATAAAGAAGCATTTCTCGTAGACATCGAATTTTGTTTGAACTTGAATACTTATTTGTTGTATTTCGTAATTAAAATTAATTTATTGTAGAAACTCGATTAACCGGACTAATTGTTATTGTAAGACATTCGGATAATCGAAAGTACATAGTACATACATATGATTAAATAGGACAACATAGTTTTGAGCACTCATATATAAGTACATAATATTATACATTTATTAAAAACAACTAGTACTTTGGAAAATCAATGTTTATTTAGAAATTTCATTTAAACTATTTAGTATGTAATTGTTATTTGATGAAAGCTATTACTTGTACCGTAGTTATTACTTGTATCCAATTGGCCTGTAGTCCGGATAATCGCAAATTCGTATAACCGAGGGCTAATCCGTATATTCGAGTTTCTACTGAAACTCATTTTTAAATAATGCAAGTTAATAATGCAACGCCATCTATAAAAGTTTTGTAGAAACTAAGTTAGGTTACATTAGTGATCCAGATCGGTCACCAGAGGACAGGTTTTGATTGTTTTGTACTATTATTTCATAGATGGCGCTAGTTGTTATCAATTATTTTCTTTTTAATATTTATTAATAAAGGGGTTGTTTTAATGTGTTTTATTTCTTATTATCCTATTATACCTGGTTATTTAGTCTTTATTCTATGAAAATATTAGCGGGCTGTGTATATACAACTTTGGTGTCATTTTCTAGGCTTCTCTTTCGTTTTTTTGCAGCTCCTCTGCTATATGCAAGTTGTTAGTTTAATATTTAAGTATAAAGTACAAATGAGGACCGTATAAATATGAGGACATTCGAAAACAGAAAGCAGGGAACGGAATGTTTTAACAAAAAAAAACTGTAACTATTGAGATCTAGCCGAGAAGCTAATCATTTGGAAAGATCAGAAAAATAGTATTTAATAAATATTGAATATCAATTGACAGATGGACAATAGTCACGTAAATATTTCAGGATCATGAGTCCTCAACACTGCTATATTACGAAAGGTAAGCTATTTGAACTTGACAGCCAAATCTTTGCTAATTGTCTAGAATACGTGACTTGACTTGAAGCTTAATGGAAAAACCTAACCTAACCTATACATTTGAAAATTTAGTATTGCATCTGTGTTGAAATCTTATATAAAGTTGTATAAATTTTACTATACCATATAGGGGTTGTCCATTAATCACGTGATCTTTTTTAGCATTTTTTAACCCCCCCTCCCCCATTGGTGATACGTAGTGAGGTTTAAGACCACCACCCCTCCCCCTTCTCAACATCACGTGTATTTTTAGTACCTACAACGAATCTTAAAATTTTCTGAATATTATCTTAATTTAAATACAGGTATAAACTATAATCTTATTTTATTCTGAAATTAAGGACCATAATAAAAATGTCTACACCAGATTGCTTAATATTTGTTTAAAAATCGCGCGTTAGACGAAAAAATAAATACACGAGATATTTTACTACACCCCCCCTCCCCCTTGTGTTAATTTCGTGATTTTTATCAAACCCCTCCCCCCCCTTTCAAGCCTCACGATTAATGGACAACCCCATAAATAACCAAATCACAAACATAAACGATGTTCCTCCAACTGGAAAATTGTTTCAAAAATATATAGATTTAATTTGTGACAAACATTTGATTTGATAATTGTATACACGATATTATACATTTTTTTTGAGATATCGTCATCATTATATTAAAATAATAGAAAAATCCCATGTATTTTGACGAAATTAAAGAATTAACTAATTAAAGTATGTATTTATTTTATTGAGAAAACAAAATACAGCTCTTGGCTGACTATTTACTGACTAGTCGATATATCTCTATCTCAGTTGTATCTCTATCTCGCTACATTAGTTATATACTCGTATCTACTATCCACACTATCCATTTGCATACAGCAAAGTAGGCAGAGAGAGTAGAAAGAGAGAACCCAATGTTAAGTTAGCATTTTCTCCGTTTTGTATCGGAATTAGGTCAAACTGAACGAGTGGCATACTTAACGTCCGCTTCTTGTTAGACATTGTTTCACCGCGTTCGATAGAAATAAAAAGAAAAAATGGTAATTACACAAGTTTTATATCTTTCTCTTGTTCTAGCATATTATATATAAAATATTCTTTTATAAATCATTATTTTCCCTGCTGTTTTCACTATGATATATAGAACTTTGTTTATTGTTTTGTTATTTTGATTTATTGTCTCGTTTCAGAGAAAGTCCAGTGATACCTCCTGTATAAATGTAAAAAAAAGCCGATTAATCGTTAATATGATTATGGGTTCAATTCCATGTCGGAGAAATAATTTTGTTTATTTACTTTCTTTAGTAAAAATACAGCGCAGCGTTGAGTTCCGCCACTCAACATGAAATGTATTGAAAATAGAGCGATGCTTTGGGAACTAAGTGGCTTAAGCACTTTCCCTCTATATCCTGCTATATTCAAAATATATAGAAATAAACAAGTTACTATAAAGGATAAAGAAAATGCAATTAAAAATAGATAAAATTATTTTATTGATAAATTTAAAAGGTACTTATATTGAATACAAAATTTACACACAAATGTACCCGCTTCTATATACAACAATTATAAATATATACGACATATGTATATCCTGGCCTGTACTGTACAACTATTCTATACTGGGTTATAACTACACTATAGTATATTCTATACTACGAGGTCATTTTCAAATTGCTATAAAACTTACAAGTTACAAGTAATCGTTATTAAATACACATTTTATCAAAATTTAGTTGTAATAATTTAAAAAAACATTACTGGTTTCAATATAACTTACTCAGAAATCGAAATATATTGAAATGACAATTTGTTTTGTTTTGACCCTATGTGATGGGAGCAAAACCAATGACAAAAGCTAGTATATGTACATATTCCTTATTTATGTATGTATATAAATATATAAAAGGAATGTCGAGTAATAATTAAAATTTTTAATTAATTGTCGACATTTCTTTTATGTATTAATGCATGTTAAAGGGGCCCCTTTAAACATACACTTGGGTCGCAAGTCCCAAGCGCTGCTCGGAGCTCCTCTTCCTTCGCACGGTGAATCCATGGAATGCTCAGCAGTTTCTTCTCTTCTCTATTTCGAAATAATTTTAAAGCTTTTTTAAGTATATGTCATATAAAAAAAAGTAGACAAATGTCATTCATCTTAATCTCATTGTGTTGGTTTATATTTGGTAATAATAATTTTTAAGCATTTTAATTTGAAAATGACCTCCTTAAAACTATTGTAGCAGCAAAAAGCGAATTTTTATTTGACTTATAAAAGCTTTCCGCTCTCCGAGCTTAATAAATAAAGAAAACGAGCTTTGGTTTTAATTACATAGTAAAAAAATATTTGACAAAAAAAATTGTATCCAAAATGTATATAAACAAACAAAATAAAAAAAAAGGAAATAAGTTACAAAAATGAGTTTATCTAATTTAACTTAAGCTAACTTTCTTTTTTTTTCTAAGAAACTTTACTATTTGCTAAGTAATCTCAAAGCAAAATATACTTGCTTTAGTATGACTATGAAAGAACACAAGCTTTTTTAAACACTTTTCGTCTACAACTTTAGTATACAAATATATAATTTTTCACTCACACCACTCTTACAATTTTTAAAAACATATTTTACTTAAAATAATATTTTCTTGCAACATTTGTATTTAATAAAACCTTTAGAGCCTTTTATTTCAAACATAATATAAACCTGTAATTTTTTAAATATATTATGTTTAACAATCCTAGTGGTTACATGAGGGTATACTGGGGAAGAAAGGGACAGCGGTTATTGAAAAAATAAAAAAATAAAAAATTTCACGTCGTAGACGAAAGTGTTTTTTAGTGATTATTAATAACACTAACCGCATTAATAATAGTTTGAGCACTTAAATATTATACTATGTGACGTTTATATAATATATATAGAAATGTATGAGTGTACGTCAGTGTATCTAAAGTTGGATACAACAATGATTTTTTTTGGCAAAGTTCACACAAATATATATTTTTATATTCTTATTGAATCAAAACGAATTAAATCAAATGAAACATAATCAAATTAAGATTTTTTTAATCATTAATTTATGAATTTGAAATAGTAGGTACATTTTTTGTGAATGCACGCTGTGTCTCCTATATAGCAAAGTACAGTATACCTATTTTAAAGTTAGTGACCAAATTTAATGTCACACTTCTTCTTCTTCTTACTTTGAAGTGTTTCTCCAATTATTAAGCCAGTCAGTGCTGCCTTTATTTAGATGAAATCAATCTATGGCGCTTATAATTACTGTCCATTCTTGATGCTCCTTCGCCTTGGCCTTATTTTACAAATAGAGAAAGAGAAGTACCTTCTCCGAGAACCAAACCTTCACCTACCACATTTACAATTAGACGCTGTATTACGCGTATACGCGATATATTTATATATATTTTTAAATATACATATATAGTACAATGTTCATAATTGTATTCAACAAAAGATAACCAATGATGATTATTTACGATTCAAAAGATATTTTCATACTAGTTTACTATGAAGTATACTTTATTAGGAGCTTTTTATTTATTATGTAACACTCTAGTATATATAATTGAAGTTTATTATTTTTGGACATAAATAACCATACAGAATGAAAGTCTAGAGTAATATATATTTATATAAAAATATAAAGTAAAAATACTTTTTGCACGCATCCAGTACTTTGAAAAAGCTTAACATCAAAATTAAGCTTCAAAAAGCTTTATTTAGTCCACAGAATACATAAAAACGGTAATGATATGGAATAATTCTATGGAAATTACTGCAACTAAACACTTTTATCGCACATGAACTAAACAAGTCAATATATACGTTACTATATCACTAAAAGTTTCTCACTTAGCTGGACTCCCTACTGTTTTCATTAGAGCCTATATTCTGATGAGAAGTCGAAGCCGCTACATCCGTCGCAACTATCAAGCCCTCCTTTATTCTCTTTTTCTGTTTCATTCTACGATTTTGAAACCAAATTTTCACTTGAGTTTCGTTCAGTTGTAGTGCCGAAGCGATTTCTATTCTTCTTGCTCGAGTCAAGTATTTATTGAAGTGGAACTCCTTTTCCAGTTCAGTCAACTGTTTGTTGGTGAAGTTGGTGCGACCGGTGTTGTTTAGGTTTAATAGTGGGTTCGATAATATTTGACTGCCCGTGGGTGTACGGAGACCATCCTGTGGACTTCCCAGGACGCCTTGGTTCACGAAGTCTGCTGGAGGTATCATTAGTTTTGGTGCTGTAACAAAGTAATTTAGTATTAGGAATCGATTTTATTTGCTTTAATATGGATATATTGTTTAAAATGTAATATATGAAGGTTTTTTAAATTTTTTAGTATATTTATTTATTTGGTTAAAAGTTTCTATAAATATTTTATTTTAAGCTATATAGGGTCTTAAAACGGTATTTACCTAAAGTAATGGAGAAAGCTTTGATATTTTAAGAGTGTTAGTATGTAGAAAGTACGATAAATATTTAAAAAATATAATAAAATAAAGTTAGGTCGATAGAGGAACTAAGTTAAAAATTTTGCTTTCAGAGAAAGAGATATTTCGAAAAAGAAATTGAAATCGACGTCTTCTTAACTAAATAATAATATTTTCTTAAAAGAATGGTTCAGAATTATCAAAAACAAAAATTTATTAAACAAACAACGTTTTAATACGCAACGATACGATCTATTGCAGCGTGTTCCTGCGATAAGGATTTGCGTAACAAATGTTATCACAGGATGTAATTATCTCTGATTTTTATTGAGATAATTTGTTTTTTTTGAATGAAATCGTGATTACAAGTGAGGTAAGTAATAACAAAATATATATAATAATAATAATTGTATATGGCAAGGTATAGCAGGGTTGGCAGTACAAAGTTAGTGTTAAGACACTCTGTTCTTCGAGTTAAGGTTGAAGTTAAAAATTAAATGGATAACTCAGTGCCCCATATTCTTTTGTCAGAGCGTTATATTTTCTATACATATTAGGTTTTGAGTAGAAGAGACTCGATTGAAACTGCGGCGCGTTAAAAACTTGAAAATAGTAAAAATATTTTTACATTCAATAGAACACCTAAACAAGTTACGTGTAAAGTTGTCGTTAAAAATAAATTAAATATTCCTCATAGTGTCATTTCAGTTTACAGTCCACTACAATTATTAGAAAAAAAAAATGAATAAATAGACTAAAAATAAAAAAAAACTGCTGTCAAAGGCCGCACTAACAGTCGACAGTTAACAGAAACGCGTACAAGTTACAATTCCGCCGTGTTTACTTTACCACAATATGTCAAAGCTACATATCAAAACCGGGCGAGGTTGCCGCGGGGGGCCATCTCTTTTATCTCTTTCGTTTGTATTAGAAAAAATTGACACCTGTCTCGATCTCGCGTGAAACGCAAAGGATGTATCATTGTTATGCCAAGCAATGGTGCTAGGCTGAATGTAAGGTGATCTGTGCTAATATTTGCATCACATTTATTTAAATAGTTTTTTCTTGTTTTTTTTATTTTACATTTTATCTTCAAGTTAAAAATCCTTTAATACTAGGTATTCAGCCCATTCGGCCTGTTAATTGAGCGAGCGCGGAAGCGGTACAATAAAGACACTTTCTTGACAAACCGAATTAGAATGTATGCAAAATTATATGTAAAGTGAAAAATTGTTCAAAAATGGCCTAAATCGGACTACTACACGACAAATTTGGCAAAAGCTTTGCTCTCGAATCGAGCCGTAACTCGACTAAATGTAAACAAATTGCACGCGCAAGCTAATCCAATGCATTTTCAATGAAAATCGAATTTTGTTGGTTTTTTCTCAATTATTCCTCAAGGACATGTCCGATCACAGTTTTTTATATATGTTGGCACTCCTCGTGACCACAGTGATCGTTTAAAACAAATCCGATCAAAATCGGTTCAGTGGTCTAGGAGGAGTTAGCGAACAAAGAATGCATAGACCCCCACTAACAGAGAGCTTCGCTCGTCGCTGCGCTCCTCACTCGCTCAAAAAGGAAAAAATATACAAAAAGCTGAAATTTTAAATTTGAAAACTAATGCCAAAGCACTGTAAAGGTAAGCTTAATGATCATATTTGTATTAAATAATATGAGGTATTTTTCGGTCGAAAGGATCTCACAAAAGCTCTCATTCCATAGACATCCAGTGAAAATTTAAAAATTGATAAAACAAAATCACATTTCATTATAATGGTAAATATTGTTCGGTCAAATTTTGTTCTCGTTCTACAGAAATTAAATCAATGTACATAAACACACATACAAGATTATGATTTCACTTCCATCTACCTACATATCTTTAACTTTACCAACAGTCATTGGAAGTAATTGTAAAGACAATACTAGTACATTAGGAATAGCTTTATCTTTAAATTTATTGCAAGATAGTGTATTTAGCTAGTTTATAATAAAAAAAAATATCAATAACCATATCGAAAAGGAAACTGTTGAGTTCTATGCCGGCTCTTCTCAACAGAAGAGTAGCCTGCCTTGACAATCTGTGTGTTTTAATCTTTCATCTAAAACCTTATTTAAAAAGTCAAAAATAGATGTAAGCCACGAAACAATGAATGAATACATATCACTTCACTTTCCGCCTTTTTCGAGGCATTGTATTGAGTGGCGGAACTCAACGCCGCGCTTTGCCTAGTTTCCAGAGAGAAGAAAATGGAAATAGAAAAATCCATCTTCCCCGAGCGGGAATCGGACCAACGAACCGTCGCGTTTACAAGCAAACGCTTACGCCTCTTCGCCTAGTGTTAAGTTGCTTCAAATATTTTTTTTTATGCAAAACTAGAAATTGTGACGATTTGACATAGCACATATATCTTTAAAATTGATACGTGAATAATAAAAAAAATATATACAACATAGTGATATAGTGACATATCACTACCTCACCTTGCCATGACTGACACAAAAATATAAAAATAAACAATAACACTGAGAAGAAAACAAATTATCTTAGAAACGGTCAATCCGGCAACAGTTGTCTAATTACTCGCCTAAAGGATTACTTGGACGAGGGACGAGTTTTAATTAAGCCCTCTAACACTGTACTTGGCAACTTGACATTTATTAAATAATAATATCTAATATGAAATGCTCGTATTTGTATGCTTGTATACATACGTCATTTATTTCGATAGTTGTGGGTTTGATTCTCAGTCGAGGTATACCGTTTATTTATTTTACTTAACTTAAGTGAAAGAGTTTAGCTACGTTAACGGCGTACGAAACTAGGCAACGTGCGGCGTTGAGTTCCGCCACTCAACACGCAATGCCTCGGAAAGGAAACTGGGGACGGAGGAAGTAGGGACTAAGCAACGGAGTGTCTTAACACCAGGTTCATAAGATTCCTGCAGTTCCCTCTGCCTACCCTGCCATGCGCGGGATAAAGCGTGAAGCTAAAAAAGAAAAAATAAACAAACAGTATATCACCCTATATCCCGCATATTGTAGGATAAAAAGATAGAAGTTAGTGTTAAAACATTCCGTTCCTCACTTACCGCTCAATTTTGGAGACATTTCGTTTTAAGTGGTGAATTTTCTTATATTATTAGGGTGAGGAAATGAAAATAATAAAATTTTACGAGAGAGAATAGAACCTACAACCACCGCGTTTACACTCTGCTTCAATTTAACATAGTAAAATCAATTTAGCGATGCCAGAGATTGCGTTTTCTTCGCTCAACGTATCAGTTTACCAATTCAAAGGAGAAATGGTTCCAACGTCTTTCGTTATGTTTTTTTTAAATAACTTCACACGTTATCCCACTTGTAGTAAGACAGGCAGAGGGTACCGAAGGAACCGTGACTACCCAGTGCTAAGACACTCCGTTTTTTGCTTTCAGCCTTCTTTCGAGGCTTTGCGTTTTGAGCCGAAATTAAATCATCCATCCTCCTCAAGTAGAATATATATATATATATATATATATATATATATATATATATATATATATATATATATATATATATATATATATATATATATATATATATATATATATATATATATATATATATATATATATATATATATATATATATATATATATATATATATATATATATATATATATATATATATATATATATATATATATATATATATATATATATATATATATATATATATATATATATATATATATATATATATATATATATATATATATATATATATATATATATATATATATATATATATATATATATATATATATATATATATATATATATATATATATATATATATAATATATATGCCAATTGCGTAACCATTGCGTTTGTCTGATCGAAAGCAAAATCAACGGACGGCAAATGTTTGTTCACGTAATGGATTAAAGCTGTCGCGTCGGCCTTCTTCTGTTACAACAAACAAGCGGCACCTTTGCGGGACTCGCTGGCGGAATGTTTTGATTTTATATACAGACTCTATACTCTATTATACAATTTTCACTGAATTAGTGTTAAAACACTAAGGATTAGTGTTAAAACACTATTTTCTCTATTTATAGGATACCTAATATTGTTTTTTTTTGTCAAAATTGGAAAAAAATCCGCGTTGAATGGCAGAAGTCAACCTTATATATTGTATGTTTTAAGTCTATTTTAGGATATTAAGTATTTGGCCCTGTCTTTGAGATAAGTATTCTTAGGGCAGCCCACTGTCGAAAAACAAACTGTGGAGGAAAAAATATGGCAATTGTGCTATTTAAATCGTTTCATATTTTATTATATGTTACAAAGACTAAATAACTAACCAAAAAATATGTTGTTGTATGTTTCAAAATTAAACCTCGTGTTTACTTTTTCAATATGTTTGGATGAGATACTTGTAATACAAAAAAATATATGGAACTTAAATTAAATAGTATTCATATTGAACTATAAGTTATATTTATTAAATAATAGTATAAAAAAGCTCAACTTCCAGGGTTTTCATCCGAAGCTATATATATTTTTAACTAACCGAACGTTAGTAACGATATTGTGACATTTAAAAGCTTATTTACGTATAACTTTTAAAAATAATTCACTTTGCAGTTACCCCAGTATTATTTTGAAAAATATTCAAAACTAATAATTAAAAAAAATACTCAAAGAAAACATATAAAAATTTGAATGCAGCGGGACCTGAACCCGCACCCGATTGCACGGTTCATAAGAGGGCACGGGTTCGAGTCCCGCTGCGTTCAAATTTTTGTTTTCTTTAAGTATTTTTTCTATCCTCACTTTGTTCAATTCAAAATCATAAAAATAACTAATAATTATTTTTATTTCATACCATTTTTATACACTTAAACAGTTTCCAAATGGCGCTGGTTCGAATGTCGCTGCGTACAGATTTTCATATCATTTCTTTAAGTACTTTTTACCTATTTTTAGTCATAACAGTGTAATTAATACAAATTTAAATATTATATATATTTCTAGCTGGCACTAGTGACGTGACTCTGCCGTTCAGTTTGCATTACATGCATCTACGGGCGACCAGCAACCCGCAAAGCAAATAGCGGCGTGTCCATCACTAGAACTACGAGTGTGTTTGCGCAACCCCGAATACTCTCCAAAGAAATTAAACGTGTAGAGTGCGTTTTCATTTTTTAATTTATATTATATTATTTAAGTTTTTGGGTTCAATTCCTACTCGGGGAAGATGGATTTTTCACTTCTATTTTCTGCGCTTCAGTAACTAAGTACGTGCGACCTTAACACTAGGTTCTTAAGGTTCCTGCAGTTCCTTCTGCTTAACCAGCTTTAAGTGGGATAAAGAAAAGCTAGGAAGCTAAAAAAAATATAAAATGCTTACATGCAAGTAAGACAAACGTCCTGATTTTTAAAAGAGTCGACGAACGCATAGAATGCAAGATTTTGAAACTGGAAAATCATTAGAACAAGTAAATGAAGTAGTATACTTGGAAAGTATGTTAAGTAGAGATGGTAGATACGACATGGATGTGGAAAGACATGTTGCTGCCGGTAACAGAATGAACGGTGCCTTAGCTGCCTTGTTGAGACGGCAGAACGTCAGTGTCGCTGCACGTTTGGCCGCGCAGCGTACACAGCCCAGTTTTGGTTCCGACGCCGTTAGATGGCATTGAAACGTGGGTATTGCAGAAGAAGAATGAAAAAAAAATATGCTGTGGAGATGCGATCTCTTAGAAGGATATGCGGAATTAGTTAACTAGTAGCTATTAGCGAAGATCTCACAGTGAGAATGAAGAAGAACGCGGTCAGATGACTTGGGCACATCGAAAGAATAGTAAAAATATATATGAAACAAAAGTGAGTGGTAATAGAGATAAGGGGAGACTTTGATTGATTTTCGAAAACAGGTTATGTAAGCAGGATGAGAATCTCTCCGATAACATGTACGTAGAGGTCAAATGAGGTATGCGTTTGGTGCTCCATTCTCTCTTACTACCTCACAAGTAATAAGGCGTGAAGGTATGTATGTATATAGGCAAATATAACATTTTGATATTATAATTTGTCAACAATCTAAGTTTAACGATTTGATACAAAATATATGTCAATGAAAGTAAAGAACAATACGTGCAATAAAGCACTTTATCATTTGCCAAAGATAATACTCCCTTAAATGTTAATTGTTTGAAAAAAAAAAAGAGTTACTTAAAGAAAACATATAAAAATTTGAACGCAGCGGGACTCGAACCCGCGTCCTCCTGCGAACCGTGCAGGCGCTCTCACCACTGAGCAATGCGTTTTGCACGCCTGCACGGTTCGCAGGAGGGCGCGGGTTCGAGTCCCGCTGAGTTCAAATTTTTATATGTTTTCTTTAAGTATTTTTTCTATCCTCAGTGTGATTTTAGAATTTTAGAATTGCCACTAATTACTAAATCAACAAATTTCTATAAGGATTTAAAATAACAAGTAGTTTATCATTCATTTTTTTTTAATTACTACAAAGTAAAGATGACGTGGTAGTAATATATTGATAAATCAGTCGTTTTAAACGGCGTACGTACGTACTATGGACACGTACACGGCGCGCCGGCGGCATGCGCATACGCAGCTTAACACAATATTGACTGTGACGCAAACACAAACACACACACATACATAAGCCTCTTTGCTTTGTCTCTACTTTACTTTGCTGACGACCATTGTATTAGGTTTCCGTCAAACTTTAATTTTTAAATCAATAATCTGTACCAATATTAGTTGTTTGCTTTACGTCCTTTCAGATTTGACCGTTTCTTAATCAGTTAAATATAAAAGGTCAATTTAAGAGTATGTTTGTCTTTGTATTTTGTCGTTTTTTTATAATTTTATTTATATTTTGTATACATACTTTTAAAGGAATATCTAATCAGTTAAAATTTTTAATAACTCTTTCTAGAGTCTATTGTTTTATAATCCGACCACTATTCTTTTAAATTTTCCTAAAATCTTCAATTTGGTGTACAATATTCGTCTATATAGTTATTTGTCAACGGATCCATCTCAATAGAACGAGTGGTAACAAGTTCATGCAACGGTTCAAAAAGAGCTACTAAAAAACTATTTGAATTTTGAACTAGGAATATACACAAAATATATAAAAGTTAAATCGGCAAATGTATATACGAATAATATATTAAATATATTAACATATGTCTACATTTAAAAACATTCAAATGTCAAAAATTGTCGGCCATTAACCACTCTTAAAGTATTGCAAAATCAACACCCCTATCCATTGATATTTTATTCAAATGTGGGTATCGCCCACAAAGCTATCAATAATCCCGTCAAATCACCCATAATTCAATCAGTTCAATTGTTGAACACGGCTGACCGTGTACGTTGACGCCCTTCGTAAATAAAAAAAAGTATAAAATTTAATATTTAATCTCTAGGTAGGGGATGGAATATGGGGTTTTAGTGAATAGTAATTGTAGTATGCTACTGTCATAAGCGTAAAGTTTATTATTTTATAAAAAAAAATGTAATAACAAGAAAGTTTTTGATGACAGGAACAACTAGTGGTAAATCACTACTTTTACTATTTGCCATTAAAATGCAAAATCTTAAACTAGAAATATTAATTTTCCAACCTAATTTCAAACAAAAAACCAACACCAGCTTCAATCGCGTAGTAATAATAAGAAAAAGCCGTAATTCATAAAACTATTTTATCTGTACATCTAATTTTCAGTTTATTTAATATTATAATTACATGTTAATGAATGTCATTATAAATTTCTCGAGCGAGATAACGAATAACTACAGTAGCATTGCTCTATCTCCATCCCCTTCTTTGGCTGTATAATTTAATACCATTGCGCAGACCCAATTACACGTCAATGGCTATGACAGTTAAGTGACAGCGAGGGGAGCGGGAACGCTTCCTATTGGTCGAAAATTGGACAATGAAGCAGATGCGTTGCGCTCATTTTTTTATAACACCCGCCATGTTTGCCCAAATTCTTTACCGAAAAAATAATAATATTAATAATATACATTTACAGCTGACATCTTTATAACTTGTCTTGGATTTGACAGATATAGATAAAGGTGTTTCGTTTCTTATAGTTTTTTTTTATCTTCAGGAATCTTCAGTGTCTTGCGGAAGGACATAGTGATGTATCACTCTGTCAGTTTAACGACCACATGTTTTAGGTAGTTCAGTATCCAAAATTTTATAAATTTGTTAGTTGTGTCTATGTTAACCAATATTATAGTCTTAAAATTATTAATGCTAAGCTTAAATCAATGGATTTACTGAAAAATAATTTGTTAAATTACAAATTTCAGCGAAAGCGGCAGAATAGCAGAATAGCATTAGTATTGACATAATAATCTATACATAAAAAAGGTAATCAATAAGGGCTACTGTATTTTTAATAAAGATTAGGATAAAGATAGATAAGTATCCCAAATTGGATGGCGTGCAAACAAGCGTGGCAATATCCCTAATCCCGTAATCCCGCCTATCGCTGCGATAACTTTGCACGTCACTACATGTAATGCTTCAGAAATAATATAACATATGTTCACTAGAATAGGACTGGGCTGGACACGTTTTCCGTCTAACTAGTCTTGGGCGAAAAGCACAATCGATGAGATCCTAAGCCTAAGAAAAAAAATCGGTAGGCCAAGATTAAGATGATGGGGCGAGTTGAGTTGGAAATCTATATAGAGGTTTTTGCCCAACTATTCAGGATTGTTCAGGCAAATAAATAAACATATAATACAACGGCATATATATATATATATATATATATATATATATATATATATATATATATATATATATATATATATATATATATATATATATATATATATATATATATATATATATATATATATATATATATATATATATATATATATATATATATATATATATATACTAGCTGACCCGGCAGACTTCGTACTGCCTCATCGATAAATAAAAAACTAAATCTTTTGTATAAAATGATTTTAAAACAAACAAATCAAATCAAGCAGGAAGTTTTCGATACATCATGTTGCTTACTTAGAAAAAAGAGTTTAAATTTGATATTCACAGACACACACTATTAAAATACAGTCTGTTAATTAATTTAAAGCTTTCTCATTAACTATATTTTTTGTTTTGCTTTGTGGTGAATATATAAACAAAGAAGACGGTTTTCCGACGCGCGAACACGCGACGTATAATTGTCCATGCGCGAAACAGGGAAACTCCAAGTTGATTCCACAAACTTCTAACGACTGTCCTTGCGATTTATTTATGGTCATCGCAAAGGCCAGACGTACTGGAAATTGTAAGCGTTTAAAATCGAATGGTATGTCCGTTGGTATCATCGGTATCCGCGGGATCAAGACATCCTCTCCTTTGTATTTTCCTTTTATGATTGTCGCCTCAATGACGTTATTCATTAGTCTTTTCACAGCCAGTCTTGTTCCATTGCATAGTCGAGGTTGATTAATGTTACGCAGCATGATAACAACTGATCCTACTTTTAAGTGCAAATTGTGAGGTGGTAATCCAGGCAATTCCAGTGAATTTAAAAACTCAGTGGGATATTTGATTACGTCATCCTGGTTCATTACGGTGTCGATATAAGTAGCAGGCAAAATTATCATTCTTCCTACATTATTCACATTGCCATCAGCATTTATAGCATCGCGGAGATGGATGTATTCCTCTGACCGTAGCCGTCGTTGGTTCAAACGGATGTATGTCAATCGTTCAGTCTCAATTTTGACATACATGGCAACTGCACTACTCACTACTGTAGGGTGTCTTTCATGGATCGCAAATGAAAAGATACGCCAAATAGCTTCGTTGCTACTTACATAGCGACCCATCTGGTACTGTGATATTTCATCATTTGCATTGGTTACACCGAAGACAGCCATATCACTACCTTTATTAACATATTTACATATGTACTTTATCGACTTCACAGAATTACAATATTCCACATTGATGTGAGTCTCAAAAGCTTTGGACAATATTGGCGAGTATGGCACAATCCAACGATTATCTACATCAACATTTTGTCCTCTTACCTTCACAACTACCGATCGCCCACTGTCCGCAACTGATCGCCGACGATACAATGGGTATCCATCATTTCCCGTTATGGTTTCAGCAAGCAGGTCTCTTGGGTATCGCTTGGAACACCTACCGTCGACCATACAGGGTGAATTGTAGTTGAAATGTCCGCAAGGTCCATGTATCATGTGTTTGGTAACTACTGCATGCAATTTTGGGTCAACTATTTCATCTGGTATTTCAGCTGAAATAATGGAATCAATCTCATCTGGCCTTATTTTGTCCACTAACCAGACTAAAATGTGCGCATGTGGCAATCCACGCTTTTGCCATTCTACAGAGTACATCCAACAACGGACTCGGCCATACACGCAATGCTTTATTAAGAAATTCATGAGAGATTTTAATTTTTGTTTAAAAACTCTGGCAGTTATGTCATGTCTATCAACTGATGTTTGGCTATGTAGTAATTCCTTCTCGATTTCGGACCATTTTGGGTTACATGTGAATGTAACAAATAAGTCTGGGCGGCCATAATGCCTAACATATGACATAGCATCCTGAGCATATTCATGCATGTGGCGTGGGCTTCCTATATAAGTAGCTGGCAAAATTGTCATTCTTCCTACATTATTCACATTGCCATCAGCATTTATAGCATCGCGGAGATGGATGTATTCCTCTGACCGTAGCCGTCGTTGGTTCAAACGGATGTATGTCAATCGTTCAGTCTCAATTTTGACATACATGTCAACTGCAAACTGATGAAAAAGTCGTTGACACATCAAAATATGATTTACTTCACCTTGACGGATCATGAGTCTGTATGAATAGAAATTCATAGAACTAACTTTTTTGTTGGTTTCAGCACCTGCAATCAAAAATTATAAATGTTTACATTGTTACTTAGATGAATTGAATTTAAAAATGTTATTTAATCTTGTTCAATTCATTTACCTGTTACTTGATTTACCATTTTGATATTAAAATGGTATCCATCTTCCCCCTGCCAGAAGATCAAAGGATATTGTAGTGCATCATAACTCCTGTGTGTTTCAGATACACGTTTTAAATCACTATTCCGACGATGAAGCACAATATCTCTAGATTGTAAATTTTCTCCCACAATGACAACAGCCACTTCATCAATGGTAGGTGAATTGAACCTCCTTGTGTGTTCACCGGCAGGTGTTTTGTCAGCTCGAATAATAATATTATGGCTATCAGATGGCATCCGATCCAATGCTATTTTGAACATGTTTACTAAATTGTTATTCTGATGAAGAAACATTTGTAATTGTTGGACAATGGTTCTCTTCACTGTGGGATTGTGAGCACAACGATTATTAATTTCCGCATCTGAATTGCCCATAAAATAAACTTGTAAAAATTGATGATCTGCATCAGGTAGTGGTAACAGAGTTCCCAGTAAATGATAAATTTGTCCTTGTATCTGTAATTTTTAAAAATGTGTCCATTAATTATTTTCGATATATATATTTTAGTACAAACTTGAATAATATAAAAAAATATTCTTATATAATACCTTGAAAGTGGGCATAAAATTGTCTTGTATAATATGTGTAGCACCAAATGATGTCATCTGGAAACAGTTGTTATATTTCTGAATGTTGGTCAAGAAGTGTTTAGAATCATTTCCAATCCCAGAAACTAAAGAGCGTAAAGGATCTGGTGGTGGGACCAGTTGTGGCAATTTTACTTTGCCTTCAGCACAACATAATCCAGTAGATTCACCAGTGTATTTTAACGCCTTACAATATTTACAAATTGTTTTCATTTCCCCAATTGTTACCGATTTGTCGGCACAATAATCAATTGCCGGATCATAGTGGAATGCAGCTCGTTCAAGAATCACAGGAGCTCTGCGTCTGCGGATTCGCTCAATTTCATTCTGTCTAGCTTGCTGTTGATGTGTTTGATGTGCACGAACTCGTTGCATTCTAAGCCTATCTCCTACATTGTCACTCACTAAAGAACGCAATTCTGACATAGCAATACGACTATTTTCTTGATCTGTCTGTCTCTGGTCATCAGTGCGGTTAGCACGTGAGATAGCTCTTCGCACATTTGATTGACTACGACGACCTAAGTCAGGTCGTCTTCTCCTCGGCATCGTAAATTGTAATTAATCAAAGTGAAAAAATTTACCGCTTATTTAGCAATAAAGTGTCACTACCACAAAAAAAGCACATTACTTGGAATGTCACTATCACAAAGGATCACCAAAGTAAAGAAAGTTCTCGCGCACGTATCCACAAAGATAGATATAATATCGTAATACTTTTTTCCATGCTCTGAAATGCGACAGGATGAATTGACATATTAGTTGGTTGTCAAATCTATTTTCAAATGTATTTTGACACTATGCAATTTTCTTCTGTTGAGTTCCAGAACGCGATATTTGATCCTTCAACGCGCACGCGAATTTGAACTTTATGCAGCGGTAATAAGGTACAAATTGACTCTCTATTTTATTTAGAAAACGTTTGTATGGGAAATAGAAAAATGCTGTTTTGAGGATTTTCCCGGCAATTATTCGAATTTTTCTCACCTTTTAAACCTTCCCTAGACCTCCACGAATAATTCAAGACCAAGATAAGATAAATCCGTTCAGCCGTTCTCGAGTTTTAGCGAGACTAACGAACAGCAATTCATTTTTATATATATAGATATATATATATATATATATATATATATATATATATATATATATATATATATATATATATATATATATATATATATATATATATATATATATATATATATATATATATATATATATATATATATATATATATATATATATATATATATATATATATATATATATATATATATATATATATAACAATCTAAATATATTCTAATAAATGATATATGTTATTTAAAAAGGCTAAAAATCTAAAGTACCTACATACACAATACTTTGAGTTTGTCGTTCGTCATTACTTCCAATTAAGTCTTTTCTAACGTCTTTTGATTTCCATACGTATAAAAGAATTAACTATTTCATTTATAAAGAATTGCTTAAACTTAGAAACTATAATTCAAAGAAATACACAAGAAAATCGTGAATCTAAACCAACGCAAACCGATTTACTTTAACAGTAGCTAAGATATTCTTCGGCAATTAAATATTAACAGATATCTCTGAGTGCGATTACAACTTAATTACATATAACATTAAATGCTTCAATAATTTCATTTGAGTGCACGAATTCTCAGGCGAAATATTAATTTCGTTCTATGCATTACGAAGCGACAGCGGCCGACAGTATGACGGATCACCGTTAGAGAAAAAATACTCTATTTACTCATGGGGTAGCATTCAGCTATGCCCGTCTTAGGAGAATAAATATCGAGATTTTTATTTTATTATATTCAAACTAGAGTTTGAGCTTTTAAGCTTGATTGAATTTAAAAATTACCTTTTATGTTCTGTCTAATTGTAATTGTCATTACTTAGTAGGCTAAAGTAGAATTGAATATGCACATTGAATTTTCTAATGTAAGTCGTTGGGGAGTATAAGGGAGGATTAGTAGGGGATTTCCAGAAATTTCAACGAGAACGATAAAAAACATTTTTTTTTACATTTTCCACGGAAAGAAAATGGCATCTATGGAAACATCTGTAAAATACGTTTAACTTTGAGAATATTACTTGTAATTATTAATAAATAGAGATGGAGCGCTGGGGATGTTTTACAACAAGAATAATGTTGAGATCAAACCTGGCATATTTTCAAAATGTGACATGTAAATTTTTTACAAGGTATAGTTTTCAACTTAATTTTTTGACGTGGAAATCGTAATAATCGTTGAGAAATGTATGAAAATACTGAAAATGAAGTAACATTAAATGGCGTGTAATTCCTTACTTTAAAATACAATATATTTAATAAACGTATACATTATATTTTTTGAGCCCCAAATTGCAAAATAGGCAATTAGACCTTATTGACATTGGTTTTATTGATCTAATTAAATATGGAAGTGAGAGCCTATATATACAGATTTACATCTAGTATGAAATCCAGGCTCTTACAATAGCAACGTCTGTTCCTCAATTATTAATCTCGGCCTCGATTTATGTGGAGAGTGAAATAAAAATATTTTATTTGATATTACATTAATTGTTAAGAGGCGGAACTCAACGCCGTATTTCAATCCATAACTTCCATCTTTAGAATCCGATTGACATTGCGCCATACTAGTCGTTTGCCACTCCATATATTTTAGGGTAAATATATATTAAAATCATCACCCTAAATGAGGTTCTAATATAAATTTGCACAGATTCGAGGACGCACGATAAAAAAGGTAAAAGGATACCCTCGTGATGCGATCATCTAACAAAGAGAGCCAATATTTGCCGGCTTGTGTTTGAATAACAAGCAATTTTAGACATCAACGCGTTTTCAACGAACCGGCTTATGAATACCGCTACTTGTTAAGTAATATAAATATTGAATATTTAATATCTTCATTTAGTTAAGGAATTTGTTTTTCTTAACTTGGCCTTGGAGTAAATTGTGTGGGTTATATCTATATATAGCTCCACGTATTATCATAATTTGTATAATAATATAGAGAGTTAGAAATTGGAGGCCATAAATATATCGCTTGTAGAGTCACTAAAATAAGAAAAGTGAAGAGGTAATAAAATGCCACCCTTAGGAACACCAGCTCTAAAGTCAGCCTTTTTATTTTGTCACCTAGCAGCGACTAGTCAAAATAGAATACTGTAGGAAATTTTTTAACCAAATCAGATTTAAAATGACGCTACCTAATTTACGTTTGGCTTTCTAGCGCTGTTGAAATTTAAACAAAATTTTCGCCTATGTGATTCAAGTACCTCTTTCAAATCGAGTTTCGAGGTAATTTACCAAGATGGTTAATTTTTAGGATAATTTTCTATTTTTTTAACTCACGCTTTATCCTGTTTATAGCAAGTTAGGCAGAGGGAATCAAAGAAACAAAGCAAACTTGTTACGTGTTGATTCCTTGTTACGTGTTCATTACGTTTCCCACTTCCCGAATTTCTGGCGCATTGCGTGTTGAGTAGCGGAACTCAACGCCGCGCTTTGTCTAGCTGTCAGAGTAAAAAAAGGAAAATAAAAATATCCAACTTACTGAGTGTGAATCGAACCCACAAACAGTCGCGTTTACAGGCAGACGCTACGCGCTGCGCCACGTCGGTAATTTCTAAAATTATTATGAGGCAATAAGTACAGCTACGTAGTTCCTAAGTAGTTTCTTCTCATATTAATTATTATAGCTTATGGTCCTATTAAATGTTAATTATAATTAAGTTAAAACTACACCAACAAAGGCGAGTTAACTAATTAAAGTACCGTGTTTTTTTTTTTAACGAAGATTCTTTGTTATCGCTTATTTGATGTATTACTAAAATATTTTTTGCACAAAATTATCTAGATGTGACACGACTGAGCGATGAGCTTTTAAGTGGCGAATTGAAGAAACAACTGTAATTATTTATATTATTTTTTAAAAATAACCTTGAAATTAAATAAAAATGAGTAATTAATTTGAAATAAAACAATTTTGGGAAAATAATAATGTGCGAATTTATATACACATATGTATATTCACGTTTTATCCCTGGGAGAGTAGTCAGAAAAAACGTGGCCCAATAACTGCAGTGTCTGTTTACCTCTTTCGCCTCGTCCACTATCAATAGGCTCTTCATACATGCCTCCCGGGGTGATATAAAGGTATTTAGTATTTAAAAATATCTAGGTTAATGTGTACAATGGCACAGGGGAGCAGCATCTGTTAATGTAAGTATGAGAGTTGTTGGTTCTATTTTTGGCGCTTGGAATTTCACATCAGATGATTTTTCTTAATATTAAAGTTATAAATATATTTTGTTATTTTTATTAAACTTTTTAGTATAAATATAGCAACTTAAAATAAAAGAAACATAAAATATGAAA
The DNA here is from genome assembly GCA_037178615.1 of Dione vanillae. Lineage (NCBI taxonomy): Eukaryota > Metazoa > Arthropoda > Insecta > Lepidoptera > Nymphalidae > Dione > Dione vanillae. The sequence goes on along the minus strand of JAZFAU010000043.1, from coordinate 621,499 downwards.
AAAATCTAAATACTTTTTATAATAGAAATACTTATAAGGAGGAACCTCGACTATTTAATTTATATATAGCCTTTTTTTTAAATGAACTACCCATTTGCTATTATTCTTTTTTATTTTTTTTTAGCTTCACGCTTTTTCCCGCATGTTGCAGGGTGGGCAGCCGCAGATATGAACTTAATGTTAAGACACTCCGTTGCATATAGTCTCTGCTTTCTCCGTTCCCTGCTTTCCACCTTTTTTTCGAGGCATTGCGTGTTGAGTGGCGGAACTCAACGCCGCGCTTTGCCTAGTTTTCAGAGCGAAGAAAATGGAAACAGAAAAATCCATCTCATTACTACATTACTATTATGACGAATTGCTAATATAGTATCATTTATTATAACACCTCAAAACGATTAAACACGAAATAAGAGAATAACAAGTGTAAATAATTTACTTAAAGGTAATGTTATTTCATTGAATTTAATTATTTTGTAAACTAAAAAAAATCATTTATATATGATATACCAAATGATCGCCAAGAAAACTTTTCGTCGGTTGCCATATTTTCATATGTCATAATTTTTTGTGAGGACCGTCGTAGCGCAGAGGCGCAACGTCTGCGACGGTTTCTGGGTTCGATTCCCAGTCGGGGAAGATGGATTTTTCTAGTTCCATTTTCTTCGCTCTGGCAACTAAGGAAAAGCGCGGCGTTGAGTTCCGCCACTCAACACGCAATGCCTCGACAGGTTCGTATGGTTCCTGCAGTTCCCTCTGCCTACCCTGCCATGTGCGGTATAAAGCGTGAAAAAAAAAAACTTTTTATTTTAGAGAAATCTTATAGCCTGGTTTTATATAGCTCTATATCTTTCCTAGGCCTAATAATCTTTCAGTGGAATATTTCTAACTCTAAGATAAGTCTTAAGTTTTATTTTTATTATAATTAACCTAAAAATATTTCTTGAACCAACTACCAGAGCGTGTAAATATATTTTCTTCACTACGCCGCTACAATAAAGTGTATAGCATTTAATTTTACATAGATTTTTTTTTCTGTCTTCACGCTTTAGATATCCCGCACATGTCAGAGTAGGCAGAGGGAACTGCAGGAACCATAGGAACCTAGTGTTAAGACACTCCGTTGCTTAGTCCCTGCTTTCTTCGTCTCTGCTTTCCGCCTTTCTTGAGGCATTGCGTGTTGAGTGTGGAACTCAAGGCCCCACTTTGTCCCGTTGCCGGAGCGAAGAAAATGGAAATAGATAATTTCACCTTCCCCGAGTGGGAGTCGAACTCACAAACCGTCGTGTTTACAGATAGACGCTACGCCTCTGCGTTACGACGGTCCTCAATTTTATTATATTAAACATAAATATTTCTTGAACCAACTACCAGAGCGTGTAATTTATTTTCTGCACTACTCCTATACAATAAAATATATAGCATCTAATTTTATATAGAATTTATAAAGAATGTATGAAAATATCATATTATTAACGGTACATAGCAAAATACAAAGGCTGTAAGCAATCCCGGGCAAGCTTCCAGTCTATTGTCCATAACTTGCAAGTTTCTCCCACAGGAGCGTCAAGCACGATTGATGGCATCTCATGGGGTCTCATCCCCCTTGTTACACAATTACTTCAAATTTACACCCTATTTCTGACGATATAGAGTTCAAATTCAAGCGAGAACATCCTGTCCACTCCGTATATTGTTCTCATATACTCGTACTAGTAGGTACAAGTTACACTTCATGTTATTTGGAAAATATATTCAGTTGTTTTTTTTTACGTAAAAAGTTACTTGTTTAGCTTTGTTGTAATGTTTGAATTTGTTAGTAGTGATTTGAGGTATTGGATTCGATTTTCAATTTCAATATATATTTCAATTTAAGGGACAGCGCTTGATCTGTAGCTTAGATAGGTCGGAAATTAGGTCGTTTGATATTTTCATGTATGGACCTTACATATTAGTTATTATAAAAATATTTTTTTATACAAAACTGTTAAAAGATAAGATAAGAATTTGTAATTTTCCACAGATTGACTGAAGAAAATCTACAACATAATGACGTATGCGACAAAGAATAGCATATCGGCGTATCAAAAAATCTGCGCTTCTTATCACCTTATCCGGTGTTAGCACTTAAATTGATAATTTTAACATATCGCCACGATACGTCACAGAAAAAAAACCTAAAAATATATGTTGGCCAAATATTTGCACTTGAGACCTTTATCTTAAGTCTTAATATACAAAAAAAGAGAAGAAAATAGCTTTTGTTTGTTTGTTATTTTTAAGCGAAGTAGCTGTTTTTAAAACGACTGTGACTGACTGACTTTTATGGCATAATACGATGGAAAGCAAGACGGCAAATAAATTTATATATATATATATATATATATATATATATATATATATATATATATATATATATATATATATATATATATATATATATATATATATATATATATATATATATATATATATATATATATATATATATTATATATATATATATATATATATGTATATATATGTATATGTATATATATATATATATATATATATATATATATATATATATATATATATATATATATATATATATATATATATATATATATATATATATATATATATATATATATATATATATATATATATATATATATATATATATATATATATATAGAGGAAAGTCACCAAATATGGAATACCATTTTGTTTCTGGGATATATAAAAAAAACTTTACATAAATTTGGTTAGTTTAATGTTTTTACTGACCAGGCATATATTTGTGAGAAGTAATTAACAGTCTTTAATCAAATATATTAATTATCAAATTAAAATCTAACACAAAAAACAAAATCACAAATGAGTAACCAAATATGGAATAGGACCCCAAATATGGAATATAAGTATAAATCAACATAACAATAACAAAATGGTCATTAATATCTAATATCTTGTGATAAATGAAAAACGTAATACAATTACTTGCAAAAGTTACAGATCCAAGTATCAAACTTTGGATCAGCACAATCATAATGTACCCAGAGCCGACACATCAAGCTTTTAATCCAGCTTTCTCCACTTTTATGGGAAAAAGTCTTGAACAAAAAATACATTCTGCATCAGAAGTCAAGAGTGGATATGTGGTCCATCAACTCATCATGTTCACTATCTTCATTAAACTGGATAGCGCCTAGTTCCTCAAAGTCTTGTTCTTCACTATCATCCATATTCTAGTTCGGAGCCCAAGATAGATTTTCTTCCTAATGTAGTAGCCGCTGCTACTTCTGAAGGTTGTTCATCTTTTTGGCAGAGATGTAATAAAGTTCTCCTAAGCACTTGAAAATACTGTGCCGCTTTCAAATACCCCATTTTCTTTTCCCGGACGAATTTTGTAGCTTGTGTCAATTTTTCTTCACTCCAGGTTTTTCGTTTGGTTGATTGTGAATCGGACATTCTAAAAACAGTCATTCCATATATTGTATAAAGAAATAATTTCAATTATCTATCATATAAAATATTAAAATCGAATTATGGACTATTCCATAATTAGACACCGTCGACTGTCCATATTTGGATTTTTATACTATTTCAAACTCTTCTAAATATTTTGTCAAGTCACAACATTTTAGTGACAAAAGATCACAAAATGGTGAAATAAACCTTATATCGATACATTAAATATATTATACACTAATATATACAAACATAATAGTTTGTAATACTTATTTATTACTTACTTTTAAAATTTATTGCACATAACAAATCAAAACACACTTACCGTACGTGAAACATTCGCAACTGTTTCGATGGTGTGAATGCGATAGTTAGTAGACTAAATGGAAAAAATAAATGGTCGAGTGTTGCGTTTCATACTTATAGTCTTAGAGAAATTAAGGAATTCCATATTAGGATACTATTCCATATTTGGTGACTTTCCTCTATATATATATATATATATATATATATATATATATATATATATATATATATATATATATATATATATATATATATATATATATATATATATATATATATATATATATATATATATATATATATATATATATATATATATATATATATATATATATATATATATATATACACATATATATATACATATGTATCGCCCCTATCAAATTCAAACATCAAACATATTTATTTCCTTCACCAGGATGACAACAATACACAAAATTGGTTCAACATTCATATCTGATGCTAAAATAAGATGTTTCCAATAACTTTTAATCTATCTCTATATTTAGACTTTTATTTTGGGTTTTCTTATCGATCAAGTAATTGGTGATGTGATGGGATTTTGTCATATTTTTCTCGAGTTTGAGGTAAATTCTTATTGAAATTATTAATGCTTTTTATATGTTTCTTAAGACACTTACTTGTAGTGATATAACACTCTGATTATAACTTTATATTCATTTTATTATTCTTGAATGTAAGAATATTACCTGCCTTTCCAGTTTTTGTTGAACAAAAAACAAAACATTTAGGCTATAAATTTTATTGGCTTCACGGATTTGTGGAAACCTGGTGTTAAGACTCTCCGTTACCTTTCCGTCTTTCCGTCTTTTTTAGGCCATGCGCGTTGTGACTCTTTATCTGATTTCCTGACTCTATACTAGCTATATATAAATATGATTCTCTATATCATATTTATATATAGCAGGGTGCTAAGAGAAGAAGGTCTTGGGAGAAGCTAATTGATTTAATATTAAATTATATAAAAACTTCTGGAATATAAATTTGTTATTTTGATACAATTTTTATCGTAAAACGTATTAGCTACAAGGCCAACAGATAAAACGCCGGTAACATACCTACTTTGGAAGTTAGTTTAAATTCGAAATCAGATTCGACTGATATATGCTGATAATGATAAGCTGTACCACGTTATTATTGATAAACAGTTGTAAAAATATTTAAAAAATTGTAAGAGAAATTAAAATTTTACTTATTTACTTAATTACTCTTTGCATACATGTTCTATTTCACTGAAAAAAAAAAATATATGCACGTACATACAATATATGCAGATAATTTCTATTTGTAGGGGATATTGAAAAAAAATTTTTTATAGCTTTACCGTAACCGCAGGAACTGTAGGAACCTAGTGTTAAGACACTTCGTTCTCCACTTTCCGTCTTTATTCGTGGCATAGCGTGTTGAGTGGTGGAACTCAATATCGCGCTTAAAAAGCTAAATCCGGATCATATTCAAATTATTTTTGGGATTTCCAGATCCAAAAACATTACCAATTTTATCAATATTGCTATCTATATCTGATATGTGTTGATACGAGCACATTACTGTGATATTATTTTAACAGAAGTACTGTCACTTAGGCTATATTTTTAATTTTTTTTGTTATTTTTTATTGTTTTTTTTATATATTTTTTTATCCCGCACATCGCAGGGTAGGCAGACGGAAATACAGGAACCGTGGAACCTAGTGTTAAAAAGACTCCGTTGCTTAGTCCCTGCTTTCTCCGTCCCCGCTTTCCGCGTTTTTCGAAGCATTACGTGCTGAGTGGCGGAACTCAAAGCCGCGCTTTGCATAGTTTTTCAGAGCGAAGAAAATGGAAAATAGAAAAATCCATCTTCCCCGAGTGGCAATCGAACCCACGACGTACGACCCGCCCGTCGCTTTTGCAGTTAGACGCTTAAGCCTCTGCGCCACGACGGTCCTTTAATCTATTATGATATATTAAATGAAAATGGAAGTAGATTCATAGTCTAGACTTCAGAACTGAATCTAATTTTCTAGTACATTACAGTACATTTTCAGTCTATCTGTGATCTATTCGGTTAAACAAGCATAGGTTTGATCTGATATTTTGTAGTAATGTATTTTAAAGAAAATTATAAATAAACGTATTCTCTATCATAAAATTTATCCCTTATGTGCTGTAAGCTCTATATTATTAATATTTCGCATGTCTTTTTGAATGTCTAGAGGCTGAAGTTAAAAGAAGCAGTTAAAAGAAATTTATATTAATATTGTGAACCTAAGAACTCTTAGAAAGTATTACGGCATAAACCATTGTAGCTGGGCTCAAGGTTACTTTGGAAATTTAGAATATTTTTTGGGTCGTATAAAATGCTTAAGTATTGAACAGAACCCACATAAAGAGCTTATTGAACGTGTGCCATGTATATTTGGTATTATTTAATATGTTATATAGGCTAAGTTTTTTTTCGCTTTACGATAGGCAGAAGGAATTGCAGAAAGCGTACGACCTTAGTGTTAAGACACCCTCGTCCCTGCTTGTAGCCTCGCGTGTTCAAGGGTGGATTTCAACGTCGCACTTGCAGATGCCAGAAGGAAGAAAATGAAAATGAAAAATCCGGAAATCCGAGACTGGAAATAGGTTTTATTTTTATGTAGCATTTTTTTTAGTTTCAACTATTCGAGAAAACCCGGATATCTCAGCTAGGCTGTCAAACTAGTAGCAGTATAGTAGTGAGGAGACGAGGCGTATAATATGTGTACACTGCCATCATCCATCAACGGTTATCAAGTGTAATTTGATGATAAGTTATCAGTGGCCCGGCTACACTGTGCCGTGACTATTACTAAAATCGGCTTTATTATTATTTTTTTTTCTATATATTTTTTTATTAACTACTATAGAAACACAGTCCTGAACTTATAAAATTAGGAGTAGCAGAAATTAGGAGTGTACGACTAAATATTATTTTTTAGCTTTACGCTTTATCCCGCACATAGCAGGGTAAGCAGAGGGAACCTCAGGAACCGTTGGAACCTAGTGTTACTCGTAAGACAGTCTGTTCCTCACTTTCTAGCTGATCGAGGCATTGAGTTTTAAGTGACGGAACTTAACGCCCCGCTTTGTCAGTTGCCAAAGCCAAGACAATGGAAACGAAAAAATCCATCCTCTGACTGGGAATCGAACGTATTAACCGTATATACTGTACAGTATAAAGTCCCGCTGAGTTTCTTGCGCCGGTATTTCTCAACTCTGAGGCTTTTACTTTAACGAGCCGGTGGTAAATTAAATTATTTGACGTTCAAAAAATGAAATATCTTATTATTTTGAATAAAAATATTTGACTTTGACTTTGACTATGACAATATGACTGATCTAATATAGTTTTTAAAATAAACATAGTAAAGCAAGTAGTATAGTCCTATCTGGTTTAGATTGTTAATTGATTTATTGATTGTTGACAGGATACCTGGCAGCATCCGGACTTACTCCAAACGCAATATATTACTGGTGGCAACGTAACTTGTGATGGATCATCTGTCTCTGTGATACCAGGGAGTACGCTGACGGTGTCATAATGAGGCGAAGGTTGTAGGTTCAATCCGTGTTAGAGTAAATAATATTATATAAAAAATACTAGACAAGTGAGAATTGAACACTTGCAGTGAGAGTTATATAGAGTAACATTTCTTGCGTTAATAAATTAATTTAAAATGGCTTATTTATGTACTGTTCAGAACCTCAAAGCTGAACTACCCTACTCGCCAGAGCGAAGGAAATGGAAACGAAACAATACATCTCTCCTGAGTGGGAACCGAACCCACAAACCGTCACGCTTATGGCAGGAGCTGCGTTTTCCCGCCACGAAGGTCTTCAAACTTGACTTTGACTTTTATAATTATATTTATATATTGATTAAAATAATAAATTTGTTCACTTATATTAACTGGGTGATAAAATATCGTTCATATATTAGTAGATTTTTAAACAAATCAAATTCTGACGTGCTTTGTTATATTTTTTCTTCTACTATAATATATATTTATTACTTGGGTCGCAAGTCCCAAGCGCTGCTCAGAGCTCCTCTTCCTACAACACGATGGGCCCGGCACCCGCACGGTGAATCCATGGAACGCCAAGTTGTTTCGTCTCAATAAAAAACATAATATATGGTATTGATATCGTTACATTGTATACAAATTATTGTTTTAAACGTTCTGTATATAGAACTTTGCTGTTACTCAGTTGTTATCATACTGCGTATATCTAAAATAGAGCAGGAACGAAATTGATTAGATTCATTTTTTTTTAAGGAAAGGACAAGGTAAACGAGCGGTCGGGTCTTCTGATGGCAAGTGATCACCGACGCCCACGGCCCTGTGTAACGGCAGAGGTGTTACAAGAGCGTTGCCGGCCTTTAAGTTTTTTTTAGTGTTGGTGAGTTTAGGTCTTTGAATAGTATAATGCATCCCTGAAATAGGGTGTCTCACATTATATTTTCGTAGTTAATATAAATATTGTTTAATTAATTATTATGATCGTGTTATTAGTTTATTACCAATAACTGTTTATACGTATAGCATATAAAAAGGTTTTTTACAAACGTTTAAAACAAATGTAAGTAACATCAGTTCCGAAGGCAGTTATGCAAGTAATTTATCTTATATATGAGCCGTTCAGTGCACACATCGATTAACTCCATAAAACAAAAAATTGAGAAACGCGATGATGTAATGTATATTGATTTTTAAAATTCCTCTGATAATATGAATTCAAATTTATAATGTAGAATGCATAATAACAGATATAGCTTTCATCTAACGGTGTATAAAATTAATAAGAAAGAATAGTGTACAAATAATCGTCAGTAATGTTATAGTTTTCATGTGAATGGTGGAGTTAATCGATTTGGCAACTGAATAAAGTAATAAAGTTAAATTTAATTTTTACATATTTAAATTTTTTACTACAGTAAATATTAGTTATTATGTATTTTTTATCACAGCTATTAAGTAAAAATGAATGTTGGCAGTTCTGGTATTATATAATTTTTATAATTAATTCATACCAGCGTTGTTAGCGGCATTGTTCTTTGGGATTATTCAGCAATATTATAATAATGTCTTCTTCATATGAGCTGTATGCGAGGATTCGTCCTTTCGATTTGTTGACAAGCTATAATTGTAATTGTGATTAACAGGAGGAATAAATTTTAGCAGGTCCATCATGTCTCTCCATATTTCCATTGTCACAGTTCTTTCTACCTTTAGGATATAATAAAAGCTGGTCTATATTTTTCAAACTTTGCGATCTATCCACTAAAGATTTTCTTATATTAATGGCTTGAAATCCGTCGTGTCAACGTCGTCGTCGTGTGTCTTCATTATAATAAAGACAGACTATAGTCACATTCTATTTGTATGAGATAGGGTTAGACCTTTCCAAATTTATCCAGCGTATTTAGAGCTAATTTTCTGATCACTGCTATACTAACTACCGTTTAAATTGCGCTTCTTCTTATGTGTTTACCGATGCGATTTAGTTACGATTACGGAGAGTGAGTGAGAGAGCATCTTCAGATGTTTGAAAACCAATAAGCGTCAATGCAAGGCCCGAACAGATAAAGCGTTACTGAAACGCTTTACATTAGAATATGGAGTTAATCGAAATGGCTTCTGAAATAAATTACTTATTTTTCAATAGCCAAAAAAAAATTGCCATTTTGCGGTACTTATATTTATTATTTAGAAAAGTTATTATAAATATAAATAATTATGACTATACCAAGTGCTTTGACACTAATATTTAAGATTTTTCAAAAAGTGGAGTTAATCGATGTGTGCACTGAGCGGCTCATATATAGTTTTATATAAAATTTTTTTTAAATAATCCATTTTTTGACTATTTCATTAATTTTTGTCAATTTTTTGCCCATATATATATATATATATATATATATATATATATATATATATATATATATATATATATATATTATATATATATATATATATATATATATATATATATATATATATATATATATATATATATATATATATATATATATATATATATATATATATATATATATATATATATATATATATATATATATATATATATATCGACCGTCGTGGCGCAGAGGCGCAACGTCTGCCTGTAACGCGACGGTTACTGGGTTCGATCCCCAGTCGGAGAAGATGGATTTTTCTATTTCCATTTTCTTCGCTCTGGCATCTAAGGCAAAGCGCGGCGTTGAGTTCCGCCACTCAACACGCAATGCCTCGAAAACGGCGGAAAGTGGGGACGGAGTAAGCAGGGACTAAGTAACGGAGTGTCTTAACACTAGGTTCACATGGTTCCTGCAGTTCCCTCTGCCTACCCTGCCATGTGCGGGATAAAGCGTGAAGCTAAAAAAAAAAAAAAAAAAAAAAAAAAAAAAAAAAAACAAAAAAAAAAAAAAAAAAATATATATATATATATATATATATATATATATATATATATATATATATATATATATATATATATTATTTATTTATTTATTTATTTTCCACTTAGAATCAATAAGATGATCACTTGTGTACGTCAGATAGAGCGAACGGAGGAGTGTCAAAGGAGCCCAATTTGATAGTAAATATCGAATTGAGCCCCTCTGATACCTACACACTCCATGACTTAAAACTAAGGTTACGAGGGCAGCGGACTTATCGACCGGATTTACCAACTAAATGCAAACAATAATCAAATATTATTAAAATAATCATATATTTACACGAGAAAGGAACCTAGTAGCAAACTTCTCCATTTTTAGCAAAATTTCAAGACATTCTTTGTTAATTAGCGGAGTTTAGCTACGCAATTTTCATTGCAGCAGTTTAGAGAAGAATTTACAGTAATGTAGACCCCTGAGTGTTAATAGAACCTTTGATCCACTTTTGAACCTTTGAACTTTTCATTATTACTTTCTTGTATTTAAAATTTTATTTTGTTATATCAATATGCAATGGAGGACCGTCGTGGCGCAGAGTCTGCCTTTAAATTCGACGGTATATGGGTTCGATTCCCACTTGCAGCGGATGGATTCTTTCAATCCATTGTCTTCGCTCTGGCAACTAGGCAAGCGTAGCATTGAGTTTCGCCACTCAACATCAAAAGCTTTTAAAGGTGGAAAGCAGGGGACGAACACTAGGTTCCATGGTTATTAAAAGTGAATGAAATTAAGTTTTATATATTTTATATGTTATTTATAACGACAGGTGTCACAACATATATATATATATTATATATATATATATATATATATATATATATATATATATATATATATATATATATATATATATATATATATATATATATATATATATATATATATATATATATATATATATATATATATATATATATACTTAGTCTTGCCATAAATATTGTTATAAAGAAAAGCACGATTTTTTTTTTATACGTAACATTTATTCCTTTCATAGTGAGTTAGTTTAATACATCAATATATAACTATTAAAAATATACAATGTTTATTCGAAGTGGTCCCCATTGGCTGCAATACAGTCTTTTAAACGTTGAGGCCAGTTATCAATAGCAGCACGAACTCTTTCTAGAGTAAAATTCTTCACTGCCAACCGAATGGATCGTTTTAGGGACTCCAAATTATCATGGCGTTTAGAGCAAGCCTTACTCTCTAAAACTGACCATAAATCATAATCCAATGGATTTAGGTCAGGACTTGACGACGGCCAGTTTTCAGTGCTGATAAAGTCCGGAACGTTAGTTTTCAACCAAGATTGGGTGGATCGAGCTCTATGACCCGGTGCCGAGTCTTGTTGAAAGCACCATTCTTTGTTATTGAACATGGTGTTAGTTAAAGACTTAACTACCGTCTCAAGAATGGTATTTTGATAAACTTGTGCCGACGTTTTAATACCTTTTTCACAAAATATGGCTCAGTCACCCCTTCATAGCTAACACCCCACCAAACCATCACTGAAGTGGGATAATGCCCACGTTGTACTCTGTTTACTAATTGCGAAGCTTCTTTAGAGCTTCCAGCATAAATACGGTCATTTTGTTTATTAAATACTGCTCAATTGTAAAAATTTTCTCATCCGTAAACAAAATTTTTTTGTGACCTCCCTTTGCGTACCGCTTAAGTAGTTGTTTGGACTTTACCACCCTATTCTTCTTTAAATTATCAGTTAAGAAGTGACCAGTACGTCTCTTATAGGCTGCAAGTCCTAAGTCATCTTTTAATATACGCGACATGGTTCTAGGAGCTATCTTCATCTCCCGAGATAAAATCTTTTGCTTACGGACAGGATTTCTTCGAATTCTTTCCCTAACTGCTTTAATCACCTTTTTCACACGAACGGTACGTGGACGGCCAGATCTTTTTCTGTCACAAACAGAGGAGGTATCATTGTACCTATCAATAGCCCGGTAAACAAACATTTGACTAATACCAAGCGGGTGGAGGGTTTTAAAAATTGCACTTTTCTCCATACCTACTTTATGTAAGGCAATCACAGCGATTCGGTTCTCTTATCACCCACTCCATTTTAATATAACAAAATATTTAACAATATAATGGCGCGAAAATAAGAAAACACATCAAGCAATCATATAAAAATGACAGATTCCAAATTCAAACGTAATATTTTCTTTTTTTGAATAGTAACAGTATTTATGGCCAGACTAAGTATATATATATATATATATATATATATATATATATATATATATATATATATATATATATATATATATATATATATATATATATATATATATATATATATATATATATATATATATATATATATATATATATATATATATATATATATATATATATATATATATATATCAAAAGTTACATAAAAGGCAATAAATAATATATTTTATGTTTTTATTGCGGATATATAAAAAAGCCCATATGATACAGTCTCAGTATAGGGCCACGACCGATAGCGATCGTAAATCTGTCCGATACAAATTCAGTCACTGTAAACATCAGGCAGCGGACTTATCGACCGGATTTACCAACTAAATGCAAACAATAATCAAATATTATTAAAATAATCATATATTTACACGAGAAAAGAACCTAGTCGCAAACTTCTCCATTTTTAGCAAAATTTCAAGACATTCTTTGTTAATTAGCGGAGTTTAGCTCCGCAATTTTTATTGCAGCAGTTTAGAGAAGAATTTACAGTAATGTAGACACCCGAGTGTTAATAGAACCTTTGATCCACTTTTGAACCTTTGAACTTTTCATTATTACATTCTTGTATTTAAAGTTTTATTTTGTTATATCAATATGCAATGGAGGACCGTCGTGGCGCAGAGTCTGCCTTTAAACTCGTCGGTATATGGGTTCGATTCCCACTTGCAGCGGATGGATTCTTTCAATCCATTGTCTTCGCTCTGGCAACTAGGCAAGCGTAGCATTGAGTTTCGCCACTCAACATCAAAAGCTTTTAAAGGTGGAAAGCAGGGGACGAACACTAGATACCACAGTTATTAAAAGTGAATGAAATTAAGTTTTATATATTTTATATGTTATATTTATAATGACAGGTGTCACAATTATATATATATATATATATATATATATATATATATATATATATATATATATATATATATATATATATATATATATATATATATATATATATATATATATATATATATATATATATATATATATATATATATATATATATATATATATATATATATATATATATATGGAATACACATAAAACAATAATTTTTATTTATATATAAGCATATAAATATATTGAATCGACCAAACAGACGAAGTCGAGTCGCTAGTTGTTGTCATACAAATCCTAAAAAGACCCAAAGATAAGATATACTTACTGATTTTTAAAGTACTAACAAATATCGATTTCGACGCACCTGATCAATTTACGATTATATTGATAACCGATTGCGTTACATTACAAGGCATGACTGTTATTTGGGTTTAACACGTATTTTGTGAGATAGCGCTCGAGTGTGAACGCTGTGCTTTATCTATTTGACGAAAATCAGAGAAAAAGAACTCTCCTCTTTTTTCTCTTTTATATATGTATATATATATATATATATATATATATATATATATATATATATATATATATATATATATATATATATATATATACATATATATATATATATATATATATATATATATATATATATATATATATATATATATATATATATATATATATATATATATATATATATATATATATAATATATATATATATATATATATATATATATATATATATATTACGTCAGTCAAATTTATAACAATATGATTAATTTAGCAAAGTTATACCTTGTTGCAAGAAATATATGATATGTGTAAATATATCCTATATAATATCCACTTAAGTAACAACATTTAAAAATATTTATTTATAATTTTAAAGCTTGACTAACTAAGAAATTAAAACAAATCTTCACTAACCCATTTACCACAATTCCTTCTCAACAACGAAAAAAAAACACTTCACACGACCGCATTAATGCCATATATGGGCAATTTAGTGTACGGAACCACTAAAAACCAAAGGATCTCCAAATTCAATCTAACACACAGCAGGATCGTGCTAAGATTACTACTGTAACCGTCTGCTTGCTGCTTCCAAACATCTATCCTGAAGCCAGCTAATATAGAATCAGAGGCTTGTAATAAAAACAAATGTAAAATATATGAAAAAGAGAGCTTTCTATTCACTTTCGATGGTATTAGGCTGTAGAATAATATAACGAGGAAAATTTCCATAGTCAGTGCCATTATGATTAGTATCGATGTCATTCGTACAGCAGGAACTACAACATGTCCCATATCTGGTACAAAACAGTACATTAAATTGAACAGTACTATTATAAGCTCTTCATACATTACAATAAACCCTACAGATATTGTAACGAATTTTAAAATACCCTTTTTCGTATACATATCTTCTCCGTTGACAAATAGAAAAGTGTTTAGAAACATCTTCCAAGCGATACACGCCGTCCATACTGGGGGCATCAAGCTGAAGAAAGTGATCTGCTCGTACAGAAGCCAAGTGTAACACTCTGACACTATGTAATATAGATTGAGGAGAGAGAGATGAATCACTCCGCAGTAAATGTGCTGCTTGTGAATGAATCTGTTGAGATTTTTTGTCTTCTTCGAAAAACATTGTATGACGAGTCCTGTTATGATAACAAGCCATGTATATACACTTCCCCATATTAGCGTGTCTAACACATTTTCTTCTAGATTTGGCAGGTCCTTAGTTTCATTTTTAGTATTGTTATTGAAAAGACACACGTCGACGTACAGATCCATGTTTTAAGTGTTGATTTGATGAAAACAAATCGTTATTTCCAATTCATATTTTTAATGAGGTTAGTTAATTAATGTTGGTAAATTAGATCAATTAAAATATGTATACGTATATACGTACGACTAGTTACCGTCTGTAACTTCGTCTGTTTGGTATTTTAGTTCTCATATCATATATATAGTTCTTCCGTTAGAACAAAGTTGTGATTCTAAAGAACTCTCAAGGTTCGAAATGTATATTTTCACTTACAGCTTAGTATTAAAGCAAATTATTCACCATTGGTTTAAATATACAAAAATGTTCTACATTAATTCATATATTATTGCAAGACAAGATACCAAGATTGATTTAATATACTAAGAAAAAGTCGCAAGAACTGTAGGGTAGTTGTGAATATATTGAAAGTTATGTTATGTTATATGACGAGGGTAGTGTAGTTAGTGTTAATTATTATAGTTAAATTATTATTGTAGTTAAAAGTTTTGTCGTGTCTCTAAAAGGTAGAACTTTAGTAAGCTTTAAAATGTTATAAAACCATCACTAATCGAAATAGATGGCGCTAAAGTGTGAAAGTGATAGATTTTAAGTGTAAAAGTGAATATGAAGTGAATGAGCTTAAAATTGTTCTGTCTTTAGAGGTTTTTTTTTTTTTTGCTTCACGCATTATCCCGCACATGGCAGGGTAGGCAGAGGAAACTGCAGGGACCGTGGGAACCTAGTGTTAAGACACTCCGTTGCTTAGTCCCTGCTTTCTTTGTCCCCGCTTTCCGCCTTTTTCGAGGCATTGCGTGTTGAGTGGCGGAACTCAACGCCGCGCTTTCCTAGTTTGCCAGAGCGAAGAAAATGGAAATACAAAAATCCATCTTTCTCCGACTGGGGATTGAACCCAGAAACCGTCGCGTTACATGCACATGTTGCGCCTCTGCGCCACGACGGTCCTCAGGTGATGCTATTTTATCAGTATAAAGTTTGTTATAGTGTATAAGGACGAAGAAGAACTAAAAATCGAATAAATAGCGAACAGATATGGAGAAATCGTGAAGAAATTACTCCAAGAAGTCCAGACGTGGTGAGGCGGACTTGGTGTTGTCAAGTAAGTGGAAATATATTTTTAATACGCTTTTATTACTTTCACTTGTATCTGAGTAACTCTCCTTGGACTGAGAGATCGTGGCTTATGTTTTATTTGTATTTGTATTTTACATATATTAAGCAACTGAAACTATATTGTGCATCTGTATAGAGATTGAGTATGAAGGGTCAGGGAAAAGGAATGACCAACTCTGTTCTGTTCTGTTCTACGGTTATGGCGCTCCGAGCGTGCCAGTTGAGCACAATTCACTTCGTCAATGTCACGTTGTTTGGAGAATACACGAAGGAGAATGTACGGTGATGACCAACTCAATAGAAAACTATGACAATACAAGCAATATTAGTATTTTACGATCATTACTGTTAACTTGTTTTAAGAATTATTATTTACTTTTTAGTTGGATATACATAAAAAAGCGTGTTTATTAGTTTTTTTTAAAACTATATTTAATTATTAGTATTTTTTTGCATGTGAAAATTGTCTATTTTATTTATTTATTTTATGTAGGATACAGTATATTACTTAAATATATAAAAAAAATTTTACATAATTTAATAAAGTTACTAAAATCTAAAGTTATTAACGTCAACGTTCTAACGTTAGACAGAGTCGCGGTCGCAAGCGAGTCTCGCGCTAACTTCTAACTTGCTCTATTATTAATAATCTAATCCAAATACGGAATACATAATCATCGTACGTAGGTGCATGAGTTTTTATATCGGTCCAAAAGTTATCGCGGTATAATAAGCGGTGGTCAAATAATCCTCTATAACCCGATAACTCCTAATTGAATGGTCAATAACGGTCGCTTTTACGTTGTGTGGTTCTATGTACACAAAAACTACTGGAAGTGTTGTGACGAAATTTGAAATGGAGAGACCTAAACGTGCTCAAAGACGAAATCGTTTGCTGCTAATTAATATTTCATTTTTAAATTATTTTTTTACTATTTAATCCCCAATTCAAAATAAAAAAATTAAAAAATTGTTTAACAGTGTAAGCAATGGCTAGTATTACCCAAGTCCGTTTTTCGACTTGATATATTATACACGACATGGGAGTAAGTGGCAAAACAAACTAATGTGTACACAGAATGAAACAATAATTAATTTCATCAGCATAAAGCTGCGTTCAAATCTTTAACGTGGATTTTCTTTAAGTATTTCTTCTATCTTTAGTGTGGGCTAACACTTTGAAAATAAAAAATATGAACTTGCTCTTTTTACAATATTAAAGAAATAGATACTTTACAATACAATCGTATAAGGATCTCTAAAAAATGATTTATTCAACACACATAATCCACCATTAGCTCCTACGCGGTTGAAGACAATGCCACAGGTTCCATATCTAAGAATGTACGACCGTATATCGTTAATAAGCGGGCTAAATGGCTAGAAGCGGTCATTCTGATGAACATACTTTTGTGATAGCGATGTGAGAGTGACTGGATTGGATTGCTTCACTATCACATGAGAAGATTTAGTTTGAAACAAACGTTTGTATGGTGAAAATAATTTAATAAGTATATTGATTTAGTACGAATATATTGTATATGTAAGGACGTATCTAAATTTAAAAAAGACTGTAATGACATATGTATATATATGAATATTAACCTAAATGCACATATGCCTTTTATAATTGTAATACTATAGAAAAAATAGATAGAGGAAAGCTTGTGCTAAAACACTCCGTTTTCCTGTTAATGAAAATAATATATATTTCTTATGACCTTATAATGAGATTTTGCCACTACATTACAACGTTTATAATATATATGTGCCAGTTAATTATGTTACTATGCCAGTGTCGTGTTATAAAAAAATATACGAAGGATTCAAGTTATCGAATAGATAACTGCATATCGATATAAAGATATCCCTGAAAATTCTAAAATTCATGAAACAATCAATTTATTTTCATGTACTTGATGTTTATTTTAAAATATTCTAGTATTCTTATTAAGACCTTTAACTTTCAAATTCGAACCCACTATCGAAACTAAATTGTTTATTTATCTTTCGCGTTTTAATCCCATGGTACGTTGTGACAAACGCTGGTGTAATACTTGACGTGTACGTTACCCTCTGAGGGTGGCAGTATTGGAACTATAGCAATAAAATTAATTTGTCTTTTTGTCTCACATTGTAAGGAAAGTAGAGAAAACAGGTTTTGAGATTTTACTGATTTGTTAAGTTGCGGAACTCAACGCCGCGTTATTTCATTACTATATATAACACTTTAAATATAAGAATTTAAAAAATAATCACTTCTTGTAAAATGTAAGGTATATCCTTAGACGTTTAAACTGCGCAACTGATTTTAATGCGATTTTCACTAAAAGACGGTATAAATTTAACATTTTTATGTTTAGTATTGGTAAATTAAGATTACTTAGCTTCGCTTCATATCACTTAGTTTCTTCGCTTCGCCTAGCACGCTTTTTCTCTCTCCCTACAAAAAAGTTAAGAGAACTCACATGCTATTAATAGTTTTTCTATAAATTAATTCTTTCCAGGGGTCATTATCAACGCCGAATGTTCGTGAGGGTGGTCGCGTGAGATCGCCAGATATCGCGCTCCACTCGCCCGTAATCGGTTTACTTGCTACGCTTTGACGTGTGTCACAAGCCTTAGGCGGCGCAGGTTTTAAGTGACATTACTATAGAAGTCAAATCTAGATTTCATTTACTTTTGTACGAGATTAATTGGAAATTATGCAGCTTTCGAGCTTTATAGACTGTTTATTACATTTATTTTGTAAAAGTAATGTTTTATTATTATATTTTGCCGTATTTTTTTTGGAATTATGTGATTACTAAGATAGATTAATTTAAATATATTTAAAATTTAAGACAATCGAGGCGTAATACTGATTATAAAATTATAAGCATAAACGCAAGAAGAAGGCAATAAAACGTAGAGCACAGATAAAATATTAAACACAGAAGATAAATATTAATCCAATAACAAGCAAATATTTAGTGAAGTAGAGATCAATCTATAGCGGTTTCTAACAAAAATGTACCACAACTCATAGTGCCGGCTAATGCAGGTGACTTGCAAGGGTTATTAACTTGCCACTTTACCTATTAATGAGAGGGTCCCTCTAGTGCTATTATGTAAATAAAACATTCTCACCCACAATTTGTCATAGTATAAGTATTACGAAACAAAAACAATAGAAATCTACGAAGTTGTCATCTTCGATTATTTGAATCTATCTACGGACTACTGTAAAGTATTTGAAACATCAATTTTTTTATGTCTTCACGTACATAGAAGATTTGGAGTGAATAGAGAGTGAACTGCAGAAAAACCTGCAGGAAGAACCTAGTGTTAAGACATTCCGTTGCTTAGACCCTGCTTTCTCCGTCCCTGCTTTGGAGTGAATAGAGAGTGAACTGCAGAAAAACCTGCAGGAAGAACCTAGTGTTAAGACATTCCGTTGCTTAGACCCTGCTTTCTCCGTCCCTGCTTTCGGTCAAATATAACAAAAACAAAATTACTATACAAAAATATACGCGGTTGATCTGGTATAAGTGTTTCGTTTAAAATATAGAATAGTTTCTATTACCTAACCTAGCATTACGTCACGCACGGTATTTTACCACGTTTTGTGTAGCTAGATGTAATAGAAAGTGGAAAAATCGTGGGACGATTTCTATCTAAATACACAATAATGACAGTCTCCACTAGAAGAGATTTATAGGTATAATTAATTATTATTTGACTTTGTGATAGTTAATGCAGCAGCGTTTACCTCCGCTAAGTAACGACAGTGAAAATTAAAAAAAAAAAACAGATTTTGTTTGGTTTTTTCACGTAATTTCACGTCATACTCCGCATATAGCAGGTTAGGCAAAGGAAAGTGTTAGCACTCTCCTGTTTAGTGTTTTAGAGACATTGTGTATAGAGTAGCGAAACTTAACGCCACGTTTTGTCTTGCTTAACTTAACGTAACGTTTTATTTATTAAAAAATATTAAAAATATAATTTCTTTATTTTAAGACTTAAATTTTATATAGTGAATATTATAAACTGAATGAATGGAAATGTGTAGTGATATAAAGTAAAACGTACAGTAATGTAATGATGTCAGATTAAAGACGTGAAGGCGTAAAATATATTACAATAATCATTTTTAAAAAAATCTAGATTTAGCTAAGATATTTCTTTAATTAATTATTTCTTTAATTAAATACAGGTTTAATTGAAAATTATTTTCGATTAAACCTATCTGTACCTACGTTACTTACGGTATCTATTCGTGTTAGAACATGGAAACGAAGCCACAGGGTAAAGATGAAATGATGAAATACAAGAGAGTGTGTTTCACTATATAATGTTTACTGCACATAATACAATACAATTGAGATATATAGAAATAATTGTAATTTACAAAAGTTGAAAAAGAAATCTGTTCCAGCTAACCAGTGAAAGTGGATAAGTGTCAAACAGTGAGAATGAGTAGTGCAATTACTACTGGACACTAAGACACCGAAGCAAAGTGGACGCAGTCATGAGTTTGTATAGTACTTGTATCAATAATAATGGTTGCACTTTTGCCTTTTCATACAGGATATAAAGACTTATTGTCATTTTTGAGTGAAATTCGAAAATATACAAAAATTAGAGTAACAAGTGGATTATTCTCATTAAACACAGAATAAATAGATTGAAAAATTTAACAAAAAAGTACAAAAATGAGGTAAGAAATGGATTATTGTCTTTTTGATTGGAATTGAAATTCATAAATGACGAAACATTCCAGATATTCCAAAATAGTTATAAATTTCCATTCAGGGGTGAAACAATCCGCGGCGTCAAGTTACGCAACTAAACCTGCATTGTTTCTATATAACAAAAAATTAAGCACAGTGTCTTAGCACTAGGCTCTCTGCTTATTCTACTATATACTGGATATGCGTAACATATTACATGTTATAAATAAAAAAATTTACAATCGATATGCGAATACCATATAAAAACTTTTTACATACTTTAACCATAAAATGACAACGTGGGACATTTTGAGCTTCATTGATTAAATTCAATATAAACCTTATCTGGATTTAAATAAGGTTAAAATTACTGTAACAAGAAACACAAGCAAATTTATATTGACGTCCCAAGAGGTCTGAATTGCAAAATAGATAAGATCATCCTTCACGTGTGGTCTTAAATGTACGAGTCATGCATAGTGTTCAGATCTTAGATAGTTCAATAAGAGAAACATTTTAACTAAGTATAAACTAATTCTTTGCTAAATGTGACTAAAGGGAAGATTTATATATGTCAGTGTAGGCTACTGGAACCATAGGAGAAAGAATTCGCTTCTAAGACACTCCGTTCTCCGTTTTCCATCTTTCGAGGCATTACGCGTTAATGCCAGAACTAAACACCGCTTTTTATGCTTTGGTGCAAAGAATATATGAATTAATGAAAATATTTTACTCTCTCTAAGAGTGAGAAAGGAACCCACTAATTTATTACTACTTACTAAACCTAAATGAGGTACATATAATATTATTTATACTAAAAATCAGGCCTACTATTAACAGATTGCTGTATCATGCAGTTCCTTTTGTGCGTCATTGTCGGTAGCAGCGTGACTATTACTTCCGGTATCTTATTCTGGTAGGAGAAAATAAATAGAAAAACATTACTTTTTTTTAAGATATTTTTAGAAAAAATATTGTTCATAATTAAATTCTATTAATATTATAAAATTTGTTAGAATAAGCAAGCTAATGTCAGATATTCTTGGTTTCGATAAAAAAAAAGCTTTATTGTCGAATAATAAGTATATATATGAAGATCACGATAAATTTATTGTTTTTTTTTATCCTGCACATGGCAGGGTAGGCAGAGGGAACTGCAGGAATCATAGGAACCTAATGTTAAGACATTCCATTGCTTAGTCCCTGTTATCTCCGTCCCTGCTTTCCGTCTTTTTCGAGGCATTGCGTGTTGAGTGGTAGAACTAAACGCCGCCCTTTGGTTATTTGCCAGAGCGAAGAAAATAAAAATAGAAAATCAATCTTCCCCGAATGGGAATCAAACCCAGAAACCGTCAGGTTACAGGCAGACGTTGAGCTATTGTGACACGAGTAAAGCCGACATCATGCACTAGTTAGTAGTCACATATATACATATAAACACACATACATACATTCATACATATATATGTACATACATACATACATACTCTACCAAAAGTTAAGCCTAAAAACCAAGTCAAAACCTTACATAATAAATATTGTGCCCAAATGATTTGCAATTTTCTTTTATTGTATCAGATCGCCACAATGAAATTACAGCAATTTGTCCTGTCGTGTGAGTTGACGCGGCTAATACGATTTTATTGCCTTGTCGTCTTGTCATACTGACTTGCATATTGTGCTCGTGTGTCGGCTGGCGTCATAGTAGCTGAGTAAATATTATGGAATTATAAATGGCGTTCAATCTCTTATGGTATAGTGAAGGAAGGTTTGAGTGTGTAAGATAGTTCTAGGTTTGGTTCTTATTTGAGGAGTAATATTTGATAATCTCGCTAAGCTCGTTGTTTTGCTTGCCTGTTTGATGATCTTACATTACATAACTTCACGCTCTATCCCTAGCGGGGTAGTCAGAGAGAACGGAGCGCCAAACGCTGCGGTCCCTGCATACCTCTTTCGCCTCGTCCACTGTCATTAACCTCTTCATGCATGCTCTCCGGCTCTCCTCATGCTTTTTACGTGACCTTCCTCCAGTATCTTCGATACTGTGTTTTCGAAAGTCAACCGAGGTCTCCCCTTACCTCTCTTACCACACACTTTTCCATCGTATATCTTTTTTACCATTCTTTCGTCACTCATTCTTTCGACGTGCCCAAACCATCTGAGCACGTTCTTCTTCATTCTTACTGTGACATCCTCGCTGGTACCTACCATCCTGTGTACCTCTTCGTTGCGGATTCGGTCAGCTAAGCTGACTCTGCATATCCTTCGAAGTGATCGCATCTCCACAACATTCATCTTTCTTTCATTCTTCTTCTGTAATACCCACGTTTCACTGCCATATAACAGCGTCGGAACCAGAACTGCATTGTGTATGGCCAAACGTGCAGCGACGCTGACGTTCTGCCGTCTCAACAACGCAGCTAAGGCACCGTTCATTCTGTTACCGGCAGCAATACGTCTTTCAACATCCATTTCGT
This sequence comes from Dione vanillae, assembly GCA_037178615.1. Taxonomy (NCBI): domain Eukaryota; kingdom Metazoa; phylum Arthropoda; class Insecta; order Lepidoptera; family Nymphalidae; genus Dione; species Dione vanillae. The sequence continues at coordinate 598,073 of JAZFAU010000043.1, read as the reverse complement.
ATCTACCATCTCTACTTAACATACTTCCCAAGTATACTACTTCGTTCACTTGTTCTAATAATTTTCCATTCACGAAAATCTTGCATTCTGTCCTTTCCTCATCTCTTTCAAATACCAGAACCTTTGTCTTACTTGCATTCAAGCTTAGACCATTAGTTTCACACCCGTCTTTCAGAATGGTGACCAATTACAAAACTGCAACTCTCATTCCAATGATGCAATAAGCACTGCATCATCTGCGTACAACAAGCAATTTACCTTCAAGTCACCCACTTTTACACCCATGTCACTTTCTTTCAGTCCTTGGAGACGATCTGATTTAGTATAATATACGTTAATAGGCTTTTACTCATACTTTGGTTTTTCATTTTACTTTCTCTATATGCAAATATTTTTGATTCATAAGTTCTTACAAGTAAACGAAATTATTATTTATTATTTGCAATATTTTATCTGGGGGGTAGTGTGGAATACTAAGTAGCATATATGCATTGACTTTACTTTGGCAACTAGGCAAAGCGCGGCGTTCAGTTCCGCCATACACGCAATGCCTCGAAAAGGGTAACACTAGGTTCCTACGGTTCCTGCGGTTCTCTTCGCCTACCCTGTTATGTGCAGGATGAAGAAAAAAATATCATCAATTTCTTGTATGGAAAGCTTCTTTGATAATTCAGATGCTAAAGAAACTGGAGAGTAAAGTCGTTAGTTATTGAGTTCATATAAAATATGAAAATAAACGCAATGATTATAAAAACGGCCGTAAATAACTAAAATGCGATTATATTTAATAGACTATTTTATGGTTAACTAACATTTAACTTTATTTTGATGAAGCGTTACTCTTTTATAGGATAACGGTTTAATGTAATTATAATTTAAATTTATTATTAAAGAGGCCATAGTGGCGCTGTGGGAATATTATTGACAATTCTAGGTTCGATATCCATTTGGATATATAAAATATTTATATTAGCTTATTGTTCTCGTGTACTAAGACAACACCGTGGCGTTGAGTTTTGACACTCTAAAATGAGGCGGAAAGTGGAGTGTTTTAACACTAGTACGAAAGGATTATCTACTCTACAATTAACGTGATACTGTGTAAAGTTTAAAACGAAAATGATTATTAAAAATATGTATAAATTACCGATTTTGTAGGTAACTTGCAACATAGTGTTTTATACAAATTAACTACGTGATATATAGTATGTAAAAGTTAGAGTAATTTATGGTAATACTATGTTGTTAAGTTAGCGTTATCATAAATATTAAATAATTAAAAAAACTACCAGCCTCTTTCGCATTTATGCCTGGTATAAAAATTGAGACCATCTTCAACATAGTAAGTTTATAGGTAGATGCGTATTCCACAGCTTTCAATAATATTAAAAACCCGATTGAAATATCTTTATGGTAATTACAATAGCTGCGCCCTTGTGCTGCTAAATATTTATTTATATCGCTGTTTTTTAATAAATCAGTAGGTTAAATATTTTTAAAATTAACTAAATATATAGAAGCTTACGAAAAAAAATTCAAAGGAAAAAATAAAAAAAACATGTATAAATTTACATAGCGGGATTTAAACCCGCGCTCTTTTCAAACTGTGCAATCGCGCAAGAGGTTTAGGCTTAAATCCTGTTGCGTTCATATTTTCACATGTTTTCTTTAACTTTAATTACCTCTAACAATTTATAACATTTAATACTGAATTCTTAAATTTCTGAACTAATCTAAATATTGTCATATATAAACAAAATATATTCTAAGGCATTCAAATGAGAATTTCAAAAACAACAACCCCCTATCAATATAAGCAAGTGTGTATTGCGTGTCATTATAGAAGCGAATACAGATAGGCTCTAGGATTAGGAAACTAGAGTTGTTGCGTGTACGAGTGTGTATGAGTGTGTGGGAGCTCTACATTACCATATACCTTACTGTAGTGAAGTTAAATTATATGAAAAGTTTATATTTGGAATGAAAGCTTTTTAAGCTTGTTAAAGACTTTAGTATTTTGAAAAATCTCTAGTTAATCTCTCCATATATAAGTGATTTTAGAAGAATTTTTTAAATTTAGTTTTAGATAAAAAATATAAAAATACTATTTGTTTAAAACAAGATATAATTAAATGATTTTATTGGAAAAAAACTATTAAATTTTAATATTTAAAATATTTTCTATTGGTTATATTTTACTGTACAACAATCTTTATATTATTGCTCTACATTTGCCCTAAGACGTGTAGAGCGACTAGTGAGGGGAACTTGTGTTTTGTAATGCTAACATATTTATGAACCTGATTTTAATTAGTTCTATGAAAATTTTATCTAACACCTATTATTATATTAACTGTTTTAAATATAAAAAATATTCATTTTTTATAGTTTCACGCTTTATCCTGCACATGGCAGGGTAGGCAGAGGGAACTGTAAGAACTGCTTGCTTAGTCCCTGCTTTTTTTCCGTCCCCGCTTTCCGCCTTTTTGGAGGCATTGAAATATACTTTAGTATCGATCTCCAATTTTCGTCCAATTTCCGAGACATTGCGTGTTGTGTTACGACACGATTTCCTACTGAAAGTCAAAAACAATGTATCTCCAGTTTACTTTCTATTTGTCTACACTCATATATTCAGGATGGAGTATGAACTAAAAAAGAAATGTGTAAGTCTGAAGTATGTATGTATTTAAAACCGACTAATCATCATAAGGTAAGGCAAAACGTGCAGAAAGTATAAATATAAGAGGTGAAAATGCAGACAACCGTGCTTATTTCTAAATTTTCTAACGGAAGTTAACGCGATTATATGCCATGAAGAGCTCAAAAAAATAAATTTCTAACGCATTGTACTGCAACGACACAGTGATTATGAATTGTATTAATTATTTCACAAAAACTACTAGAAAAGTACTTGTTTCACTTAATCTTCTTAATAATCTTAAAGATGGAATTGTGGTACAAATTTTAACGTTTACAGGTGAGTGAAGCTGTTAACCGTTAAGCATAGCCAGAGAGACCCTAACGTTAAGTTACTTTGTTATTTAAAAACAGGCTTAAAATATGAACTTTACTTGAAGCTGTTTTATCCTAAGCCCAGTCAACAACGCATATCCAAAAATGTGTCGTGACGTTCTACTAAGTTTTCCTTAGTAATATTAACTAGTGTTGCTATATACTTAAATAAAACAAAATATTAAACAAAAAACATTGGAAACGTATAATAAAAATTATAAATCATATTTAGTCACTTCAAATGAAGTAATTAAAATCGTTGCTTTTAAGTAAAGGAATTTTTATTGGATCTCTTTTTTACATGCATTGCTATTATTGTGTAAAGTTTGTTTTCTTTTTTCACCGTACATTCTCCTTCGTGTATTCTCCATACAACGTGACATTGGCGAAGTGAATTGTGCTTAACTGGCCCGCTCGGAACGCCATTACCGTAGAACAGAACAGAACAGACAAAATCATTGCAACTGCACTAAACGTTTTATAATAAATATTTTCTTTAATATATTACCAAATATATTAGACTCTTTGACATATGGTGTTGTTTTAACGTCCATTTAACGTACGTCATCTGTTTTGACGTCTTATCGCTGCGATGGCGATCATTAAATCGTGAGTCGTTAAGGAACGGACAGTCTCTACATTTAAACGCACCTAATATCTAATGGCCTATTTTATTTTCTAATAGATAAAATATTAATGCTTGATTTTTAAGCTTGGAATTATTGGCGGAACTTAACGCTGTATATTAAGCCATAGAGACAAAAATAAGAATATTTGATGGTAGCACAAAATTCATAATAAAAATAAAGATGTAGAGATTGTCTACACATTTTAACGTAACAAATTGTACTCATTTTTTAGATAATTGACGAATTGAAAATATTTATTCAGTTCTCTACCTAGTGTGTTTTAGTTATTAGAGATACAATCTCTAATCTTATTTAAGATAATTCTAAATTTTGAAACGCTTGAATCTGTGTATGTCTCTACCACATAATAACTGTCAGTGAGCGCTGTTTGTGTTGGTTGGTTGGTGTCAAAGGTTGCGACTCCGCCCCGCTGACACGAGGCAAATACCTCACGTTACTGTATTTTGACACACGGACAAACTGACCGACTGTCAAATGAGATGTTAGACAGCAAATAGAGTGAAGTGACAGTAAAAGGCGAAAACGTGTCTTGTATATTGTAAAAGGTATTCAATTATTACTTAAGCATTTCTTGTAGTTTGCAAGAAGTTTCTGATTTAGAATATTTATAATTTTTAAATTTAAACCACGTAAACGTCTTAGCATTTAAAGCACACGCTCTTTATATATATTAATATAATAAATGATAATTTATATCAAATTTAATCAGAACATTTAGTGTTTAAAGCTTTTGTCGAGGCACTATGAAAAAACAATTTAAAATCTTATATTGTAGTACTTTTGCTAATATAGATAAAAAACGGAGAAAGGAGTAATAAGTCACTATAATTTTCTTTTTAGTCTATTACATAATGTAAAGCACAATTTATACGGTAGGCCGTTAGAACCTACTTCCTTATTGTAAAGTGTCAAAAACACTTTAAAGACATTAATCATTGTACATAATTAATTTGTTTAACCTCTACAAAACAGTTTCACCTTGAACGAATAAGCTGATTTGGGCAATCACTTGATATCGATCTATTTCTACAATAAGATTTTTATGAAATATTGTACCTACTTTTATTTTATTTTTTTACAAATAAAATTATCGATTAAGTTCTAATATATACCTACTTAAATATATGAAGAACCGCCGTGGCGTGGCAGAGAGAATTGTGGGTTCGATTTCCATTCAGGGAGAATGAATTATTATAAATTTCTTCATTCTAAAAACAAGGCGAATGCGCAGCGTTGAGTTCCGTCACTCAACATGCAATACCTCAAAAGACGAAAAGCAGGGAACGATCCAATTTACTATGATTCCTGCAGATCTCTCTCCCTACCCTGCAATGTGTGGGATACAGCGTGAAATATAGTATATACCTATGTATATTAGTAGTATAAGTAGCAGATTAGGCATAGAATACAAAGTGTAAAAACACTCTGTTATCCGTTGTCCACTTAAAATAGATATTGATCCCACAAAAGCCACGGTTACAGTCTCAGTTCCACAGTCATTCAATAGGAGTCATACAGTGGTTTAGTTTTCATGACATGATTAGATACTTAATGTTTTTATAAATAAAAACCTAAAAGTTCAATTCTAATTATTGGATATGTTATACCATAATAACATAGATATTAAATATGCAGATATTATAAAACTGATGAATTTCTTCCTTTTATCGAAGTTGGTAAAAGTTGAAACTGTTTTTTAAGAACACTTAAAATTTACAGAGGACAGCTTATATATATTTATGCAAATAATGGCTTATGTTTCATACATAACACTTACGCTTTGAGCTAAAACTAGGTAACCGATAAATAACGTTAATGTTATTTGAAATTCAAAGCAGTATTGATTCATATTTACCGTTGGAGGTGTGACGGTGCCTACGTATATAAGAAACTTGGTTTAAATATTCTTATATTTGAACCAAACTTCAAACGAAGTTTATCCTAAAGTTTAAATAGGGTTGCATGGACTATGGATTATGTTTCTTTAGAAATTTTCAGAAAGCTTTTCTAATTGCGCCTTACATTCCACAAAGATAAGTTTTGTCTTTCTTGTGTTAATGTTGTAAAAAAATGATATGTTAAAATCTTTATGCAAATTTTTACCTTAAACTGGAATAGCTTTTGATGTAAGCAATTGATTTATTTATTATACTTTTGAAATAGCTTTCAGAACACTAAAATTAAACCGTATACAAAAACTAAGCTTATTATCTGTTGTGCCGAGATTGACCTGTTAAATATTATGTTAATTTAACTGGACTAGAAAGGTATTTGCTTGCTGTTCCATAGACAAATAGTAAAGTATATAAAAAATCTAATTGGTAAACGTAACTGTGTTTCTTAAATTCTTATAACGTTCATATGAGTTACAAAAATTATATAAAATAGAGTTTGTAAGTTTACTGACAACCACTGACAGAATGACTGAAAACCATTGTCAGAAACTTCTTCTAAAATGATATGTAACAAAAAACTTACCTGCTGGTTTGGGTACATTTCTTTTGACTTGCATCCACTTATACGTTGGTACAGTGGCGTGGGATGGGTGGGGTTGGTGACCAACGTGGTGACTCTGCATGTCCTCTCTAGGGAATTCCCGGAGCCCTGCGAACTCTTCCTTCGGAGAGTATGGGTCGAATTCCCCACAAGGCAACGGAGATCCATGACTGTATTGCATACTTGATTCATCAACAAAGTGCATATTGTATTTAGTTTCTAAATAGTGATTGTCTAATTTATGATCATGAATATGCATCTCTTCCGGTCGAGGAATATCTTCTCTGTGCTTAAAAGCTTCGGGGTGCGGTGGAATCGGGTGTATAGCATAGTTTTGCTGTAATTCACCATAGTCCAAGTTGGTATAACACAGTCCTGTATCAGTATTTATTACGGGCGCGGCTTCGTGGGTCGGCTGTCCGTGGATAATGGGTTCATAATACGGCGTTGGTTCATAATAACTTTCATGGTAACCCTCATACGGTGGTTGGTATGCAGCCCCTTGCTGGTAATATTCCGCACTGTACCCGCTCTGCTGATTGTTGTACATACCGACGTCCATAGTCATCATGTTGCATATATATGTAGATGTTATATCACACACATCACAAAACGCAACGCGTAACCGTCCGCGATCGAATTCAAAGAGCAAAGTAGCGCAGATCGATCGTCCGCACCTCAGGTGAGCCGACTAGCACTGATCGCGTTCACGAATAACCAAATAATTTTTCTTGGTCGCACCTAAAATTTTTATTCGCTGTCTCTATCTTGCTCTACACAATTACACGCAAGCGGAAAGAGATAGCGCAGATAGCTTTGATAAGGAAATAAAATGTGTTTTAGTGTAAAGACGATGCGGTCACGCTGCGAAGCCCCGTTTAAACATTTCTCGACGGACGACTGAGCTCGCTAGAGTCAGGTAGAGTTTTCAAAAAACTTAACGAGAGGCGTGGTCTGAGAGTAAGGCGGGGTCGCGGGATCCAATCCTGCCAATGACTAGGGCTGGAATTAAATGGCGATTTTGTATTGGCTACTACGAGATAATAGTTGCGAATCTGGAGGCTGGATGCATGTTTTTTTTATTTACTTCGCGTTGAATGCTCCGGGTGTTTTTACGCGAAACGCTTCAATTTATTCTCGTGACGTAAATCGATTTCGAGGTGTGAACAGTTGCCTTTGCTCCTTTGTTGTCAGTGTGTAGGTAGCAGACGATGTACATATATTGTTATTATGTTATCTTTTCAACTCCCCTTTAAAGCGAGACATTTTATGGATTATATATTTCTTTGTTGTATGGTTTATGAAAGTATACACGGTTGCTTGATTTTATTTCTGATTTCCATCTTGAAGTTCGTTTTTTCTTACAAATATAAAGTAAAAATTTTATTAGCCTACGTTGGCTGTTAAAGATATATTTTTTATTTATATCTTTATCTTTTTACATAGAAATATCGCAAAAAGTATTTTTAATATTATTCATTTTATATCAAAGCAGCGATTTAAAACTTTATAGAATATGAATACTTTATAGGTTCTTTATCTGCCATGCTAAAAAAAAAGATAAGTGGAATATATTTAAACAAATTAAATTACAACATGGATAACAACATTTAAGTGATGTTAGAACAACAAAAAATCAGAACTAATTTACTACGAGATATTGATTTGATTACTTTGCTTAGCCGGAGAGAAACTAGTTTAATCACTTTCTCTTCGCTTTTCAACAAAATGAGTAAGTGGAGAAATTGTGTGTTGAGAGAGGAAATCAATACCGCCATTAACTAAAGTCTACCACAACGGAGAAATGACAGTAACTCGATCCCTTGAATGAGAATCGAATTAATGACCATCACAATTATAGCCAACAATATGTTACTGCGACTCTATGGTTTTATTATTTATAGGTTTTTATTATTTTAATATGATGAAGGAATATTAAAAAATTAAATATTTATAGGCTTTAGTGAAGTAGTGTAGGCCGTAGGTAACCTACACGCAAAAGTTATCAGCCCAAAGTCGATTATATTATTGATTTTATTATACAACACTGTTTTACTTCTCAATTGATAAATAATAATTCTAGCATTACATATATTAGTGAATATGTATAATGAAATATTACAAATTAACTTCTTTTATTAGAATTAAATTTTTGTTCTACTTTATTATATTAGGTTATTAAAACAATATGTCACGGTGTAATTTATATAACCTACGATCGATTTTGAAATAATGTTTGCTATAGAAGTGATAAGATTACATTATTAATGTTGCAGTTGCTTTTATTAATAGTTACCTCAAATGAGAACTGAACATACAACAGTCACGTTCACATCTTAACACTGTTCCACGGCGGTGTTGTCAAATCGTAGTTATTATTTTACAAACTATTACCTATTTAAGTCAACGTCATCTGGAAATGAATTCAGTCCTTCCTCTGTTTCTCGTAATTTCATAAGTAACCTCTTAGTTAATGACTTCTTTTAAAACTGTTGTAGAGAAGATTGCTCTATCTTACATTTTGTACGTAATAAGAGCACAGGTCGATGCTTATATTGAAGTACTCTTTTAAATACGTATTTAACAAAGTAACTTCATGCAGATATTTGCTTAATTATTTCAAATAACTTATTGGAATTTTACTCTATTGTACAGGTTCACGCTTTTATCCCGCACATGGCAGGGTAGACAGAGGGAACTGTAGGGACCGTGGGAACCTAGTGTTAAGACACTTCGTTGCTTAGTCTCAGCTTTCTTTGTCTCCGCTTTCCGCCATTTTCGAGGCATATATCTTTGAAACCAATAATAAGAGGCTTATCGTAATAGCAGAAGCATTCGTAAGCAGATTTCTGATATATATCTATAATTATTTTTCTAACTGGACAATACAGTCTGCATTCTGCTCACAGTAGAGTAGGTAAAGAGTTGGTAAATGTAGACTTTCTGACTTTCAAAGCATTACTAAAACTTAACTTAGATATTTGTTTTATTGCCAGCGAGGAAATTGTAGATAATTCATTCCCCTCTCATGGGAATCAAACTCACAAACCATCGCATTTATAGGCAGGCATCGCCTCTGAGCCACTACGGTCCGTTATAGCGATAAAAAATTAAATTTAATTTATACTTTCGCATACACATCAGCAAACATCGTTGTACTATTTATTAAACATATGTTGTTTTCATTAAAGGGAAAAAGTAACACTTTACACTTATTACTTAAATATGAAAAGTTAACCACTTACATAGTAAAATATTTCATAAATACAATTGTGAATTGAAAAATTGACCGAACGAAATTTAAATTTCATAATATAAATATATGTTATTAGAAACAAAGAAGCTACCAAGGTGAAGTGCAGAGTTGAGTTTCCACACTAAAAACGGAATGCCTAGAAAGGAGGATGCCTGGAAAGCGAGGAATGTTTCTAACGCTAAGTTTTCACGGTTCCCGTGGTTCTCCCTGCCTACTCTGCCACAAGCGTGACAAATCGTTAAGTTAAGAAAAAAATCAGAAATGATTAAAAATGAAACATTATGAAACATACAACAACAAAAAATAACTAGCGTTGCAGGATGTCAAATGGTGAATTCCACTTTCAGCCTCTCTGCTACAATACAGCAATCAGGCATTCTTATATGGGGTGATCGTAATGTATGTGCAACAGTTCTGGGTTCAATTCTCATTAGTAAGAGAGATTTATTTTTTTTTCATCACTAAACCTAAAACTTCGAAAATAGCTGGAAAGCGGGAAACAGAGTGTCTTAACACTAGGTTTGTTTTGTAGTATATTGTTATATGCAGGGTATTGCTTGAAGGAAAATAATACTGATATGATAAACACTACATGTATGGGATATTGGGAAATACAAAATATATTGCTACAATATATCAATCAGTATATACCTAAGTATGTATGTTTATAAGTTAATCTAAGCATTATTATAAATACACTTCTACTTATAAAATTAATTCTTAAATATTAAATAATCAATATCTTGAAGCCATCATTAAAGTAAACTTTCTCTCTATATGCAAGTGAATTATTTTGATTTCAACAAATGACTTCAAAAACAAATACAATAGAGTTTAACTATTAAACAGAGAAAGGAGAGTCTTTATTACAGATTATCTCTACTTATCTTTCTTTTCTCTTTCTAATTTCTCCTTTATCTATGGGATAAATGAGAAATTAGAAAGAAAAAGCTTCCGAACCTTTAAGTTAGGTTATCTTAAATGTTCACCGAACACGTTGTCACCTACAACAAACTATCTCGTAACAATCTGACATCATTGACATTTCATTTTCAATATAATACTTTCATCATAAGAGTACCAATTTTCCAAACAATGACAGAAACGGTACGATTGTGATCTCTAAACCTGATGCGAGCAACGGACGTCGCCACACGAGTGCTGACAAGATAACTCTACAACTTGAAATACTTAGCTCTACATTTCTATTCCTTATGATTAAATTATTAAGGTTTAAATTTATATGAAGTTTATGTGAATTGTTTTAAAATTTGTAGAGCCTTATTACTTTTAGATAGAGTGTAAAATAGAGTTGAAGTAGTGTATAATGGAGGGTATTTTAATGAGGCTGGACGTGTTAATGCTACAGGCGAGACAGATAACGATGTAACTGATGATCATAGGGATGTTTATTTCAGTCGAATATATAGAATTTTATAATTGGATAGTAATCTGTTTATAGGAAATGATAAAATATTTTTAGAAATAGTGTTAATCGATATTCAAATCGTATCATAATCCTTCCTTTTAAACTTTTAATTTATAATATCAATAAATAATTATATAGTTCGAAATAAAGCTCTTCATTTAAAAGTTTTAGTTTAAAAGACTTTTGTATTGATTTTTGTGCTTATAAAATTATGATTATATATGAAACATATTATTACATGTTTACGTACACTATTTTAAGTAATAATAATATTAACAAGAACTACTACAACATAAAGTTATTCGATAAAAAATATCGACTACTCGCTCCCCTACACACTGTATTCAATTAAGTTGTTGAGTGGTGACATCCATCTTTGTCACACTTCATACAATACTATCGCGCCATCTCGTTCACACAGCAACGGAAGCACTCGTTGTGAGCCAATAATCACGATAGGGGCAGTGGCAAGGGGTTAAAAAAATGTAATATTTTATTTCAATGCTATAAATTAAGTGCTTATACCTAATGCGAATGTTTGAACAAAAAATGAATTTTATGTAGAGCAGGCGTTATATGTATATAGCGTCCATCTTGGTTATTTTATTTAAGTATGCATTTTAATATATATCTGGGTAGAATTTAAGAATTATTAATTCTGTGTTCTATATCAGCTTTATTCTCAGATTTTGTTATTGTTATAATAATTTATGTCAAATTTTTGTTAAAAAACTATATATGAAATATTTTTTTCGTCTGTCGTTGCTGTGTCATTGTAGAGTCATTTTTTAAAATAAGTGTCTGTTTATGGTTAATCATATTTGTATGTTACTACAATTTCTTAATTTCTTACTACCTTGTAAACTATAAATAAAATAACCATCATACTTTTAAAATATTTGTGTGTTGTTCAACTCAAACTTCATATTGAACCGTTCAATTTTATATACTTGAGTTAAAGTTAACAAAAATTCATATTAATATGAAAATATTTTCATTTCATTTAAAAAGAAAACACTCCATAAACTTATTAATAAAGATTATATATAGAAGACTGTACGTAAATTTATAGAGACAAAGAGTAATCGAGACGCGCGTCGTCGCCCGATTATAAATAAATATACATTATTTCAACCGACTCACATCATCTCAAAGTCATTATAATCTAACAAGAATATCATAATATTTCTGATTCAATGCCATTACCGTCCTCCCACTCATTTATATCAGAATAAAAACTTAAAGGCATTAAAGAAACGCAACGTTATCGCGACGGACAACCGCCCTGACAGACGTCTCTATACCAAACAATGGTCTATCATTTTACACGCTATTAAAATTTTTATACTACTTCAAATATGGACTATAATGCTATAGATGTAGAGTCCAAATTTCTGTGTTTGATGTAGAATTTTCAATATAAAAGCTTAATTTAATATAGTCTCTAATTGATTAAAATACAGTCCATATTTTATTAACAAATAACAATGCGCGTGTTGTATTGATAAAGTTATAAGCGACTCTACATTTTGTAGAATATTATAGATGTTGTATTCAGCCTTTAGGGTTGGATTTAGCCTGAGTTCTAAGTAAAAAGGGTTATTAGTCATTACTCAATAAGCATATCATAGTGTTGTGACTTGTCGTTTGATTAATAATGGAGCGAACATGTTCAGTGGGTTTTTTAAGCAACGCGTAACGCTTTCAACCAATTTCAATGTTGACTTTTTGTTTATCGTGTTTTTAAATAATTTTTTTACCATTTCTGTTGACGTGAAACAAGCTGATTTGTATTTGGGACAATTATAATTGTAAGCCTTTTTTAGTATTAATTATTAAAGTGTTATTTTTTTCTTTATATTGAGGATTTTAGGTCATGCTTTTGATTTTTTGTTTGCCTAATTATTTAGGTATCGTTAACAAGTTGATTTTGTTATATACATATAATTTTACATTTAGAAGTAAATTAGGACTGAGATAAATAGTAACTTAAAATAATCTAATGGTTGCATTCTTTAGAAAAAGATATCGCAGGGTAGGAATGTCGATACCTACCGTATTTCATTTAAAATTTGTTTTATTATTGTTTTATATATTATGATTGTATAACGATTATACATTTAATTAGAGGATTTTTAAAATTTTATATATGAAATAGTAGCGGTGTAGTACTAAAGTGCCTATCTATAACCTGGTTGGGGCTTGATTAGCACTGGAGAAATTAGAT